>JAKNSD010000032.1:184733-567233 GCA_023525715.1 Cichorium intybus
CCATTTTCACCTGGTCGTCCATGGGTCTGTGTATGGCACGGTGCCTTGGTCACCTGGTCGTCAATGGGTCTATGTATGGCACGGTGCCTTGGTCACCTGGTCATCCATGGGTCTGTGTATGGCACGGTGCCTTGTTCACCTGGTCGTCTATGGGTCTGTGTATGGCACGGTGCCTTGGTCACCTGGTCATCCACGGGTTTATGTACGCTATGCCTTGTTTCCCCGGGTAGTTCATGGGTCTGTGTATGGCACGATGCCTTGTTTCCCCGGGTCGTTCATGGGTCTACCTATGACACGCTGCCTTGTTCACCTGGTCGTCTATGGGTCTGTGTATGGCACGATGCCTTGTTTCCCCGGGTCGTTCATGGGTCTGTGTATGACATGCTTCCTTGTTCACCTGGTCATCTATGGGTCTGTGTATGGCACTGTGTATTGCATGGTGCCTTGTTCACCTGGTCGTCCATGGGTCTGTGTACGGCACGATGCCTTGTTTCCCCGGGTCGTTCATGGGTCTGTGTATGACACGCTGTTCACCTGGTCGTCAATGGGTCTGTGTATGGCACTGTGTATGGCATGGTGCCTTGTTCGCCTGGTCGTCCATGGGTCTGTGTATGGCACGATGCCTTGTTCCCTAGGCAGACTCACCCGGTCGGTCATGATGTGAGGCACGATATGCCTTGTTCCCATGGTCCTTCCTTTATAGGTTGTTAGCCTGGTCGTTCATGGTGTGTGGCACGATGCCCTGGTTCCCCGGGTCGTTCATAGGCACGACTAGTTGGGCAGCCTCACAACCTTTGGTCGTCCAACCTTTGTGCCGGGCATCAGTGGGTTATTATAGACCCATGGTACCCCCTATATATACATATTGCACAAAAACTTATGTGACAGGAACATATATTGATTTTGATGTGGCGACAATGTATGAGAAATTTCACCAAGTGTTGAAATTTGGTTTCGCACGCAATCATGCAGATGCTTCAACAATAGCCGCTCGATCAACGAATGATATTCATGTCAAGGTGTGGTGGTCTTTGAACAAATGTGACTTGGTAAATTTTTCGAAGTGGGGGAATGACTCTGAGAATTTCATCACCACTTGGGAAATCGAAGCTAAAGTGTTTGAAAATTTCATACACAAAGTATGGAAAATTTCACCAAGTGTTGGGAGACAACCTCTCGACAAAATACATATGGCCCCAAGGATTCAAAATCCTTGCAGAACTCGGGGTCAATGGTTAATAGCATGAGGTCACGAATCTTTTCGGATTCATCAACTAAGAAGTTATGCTTATCATAAGAACTCTTTATGATGACTTGTTCCGGTGGAACCGAGATCGGATACTCTGTGAGATGAAGCTTGCCAGCAATGACGAGAACAATTCTCCAATTGCGAAGCCATTCCTTACAGTTAAGGCCAGTCAGCCTTTCCATATTTGGCAGGTGCATTCTGATTCTCTCAGAAATGGGTGAAGGAGGAGAGGGAGGGGAATAGACACTTGATTCAGACATCTACAATAAACAGAATTTATTAGTTTAATTAATCCTTTTAAATAATTACCCAATTTATTATTTATTAAGGCTAGGACCCAAAATACCCCAACTATGATGTGAAGAGGGATGCCGTAATCACAACATAATGGTCATTAAGGTAGATAATACACTTATCAATTTCATCTTATGAAATTCCTAGATCTATTGAGACACATTGAACTATTCAATGGCATGTTTAGTCTCGTATGTGCCCCACTATTCGTGACTGGGATGCCGAGGATCACAAACCGGGTGTGAATAACCATGCAAGTTAGCTCGGTACTCTCGAAGTCAATTACCATCTCTAATTGACGTGCCGGTTAACCACACACGCTCCATCAATAATGGTAAAATCGAGAAACCCATTGCAACTCTTTGTGAACCCCTATTGGTGTGCCGGTTAACCACACACGCTCCACCAATGTTTTACAAGGCGCAATGTGCAACTTCATGGATTAGCAACTAATTCACATTTTTGACCTAAAGTAACTAGATTAGGATTTTGTTCAAAGTTATAGTACTTTCAATTACAGCATTATACTTTTAAGAGGCTTAGCGGTTCTATCAAACCCGTTCGGCTAATGACACTTGACTGACCAGAAGAGCGGTGGGTGAGAGTGGACACCCATTAGACTGTCATTTTATAGGCAGTCGCCTTATACCCTCTTTATAGGACAGTTTTGTGAATGAGGTCTACTAACGGTAAGACTAACCAATTTAATCTTCCATATAAATATTAACTTTTAATCATAAATATATAAGATATATTTTAATCTTATTAAAATATTTTAGATTTAATTTTAATCTAATTTTCGCAAAGTTATAAGGATTTTTCGAAAATTTTAATTAAATCTTTAAGTGATTTAATTGGTCTTTTAATTAAACAATTTAATTAAACTAATTAAATCAAATATAGGCATCACAAAATTAATCAAATTAATTACCTATATTAAAACCCTAGATTTCGAAATCAGCATGCAAGGGATAAAAGGTTCCATTTATTCATCAGATAACAATTACCAAAAATAGCAACCTACTTACCAAGCATAGCAATTTTCGAAAAAGGGAAGGGAGGAGGCTAGGGTTTTCAAAACCCTAGCCACCAATTTCGACAATGGCCTCCTCAAGGGGTTATTTTTGAAAAACCCCATGATCATATCAAGCAATTTTATCAAATTCACAAGAAAACAAGCCATAGCTCTGATACCAACTGAAGGGTTTTATACAAACTATGAACTAGAAAATTCCTAAGTTCACATGCAACCCTAAATAAGATCTATGTTTTTTTCTAATGAACATATAATAAAACCTAAAGGCCAACAATAATTCTAAAGTATAAATCAGAAGAACCAACCTTTGATTCTTGATCCAGAAGCTTAGCAGCATAAGTGTCCTACCTCAAATGGTGTCACACCCAAGCAATGGAGGAGAGAAGACAGCAGAGTATCCACACAGAGAGAGTTGGCGTAGGATTAGGGTTCCCAGGGGTTCCTTTTTATAGCCTCCAGGTGGCTACAGTCAAAACCCTAGAGGAGCCCAACTTTGACAAGCCTGTTATCAAATGGACAAGCCTCCTCTAAACCCTAATTGGGGTTTCGAGATTTATGTGGAGGCTCTACAAAATCTAGCACTTTTGACCTTCAACTGGTCAGTCAATTATTCAACTATTGAATAATTACAAAACCAGTCCCTGCACTTTTAATTAATTAAATTAATCTCCAAATTAAATCCAATTAATTCTAGATTAATTTCTAATTAATTATTATAGTTTCTAATTAATATATTAACACTTAAATACATTAATAAACTATTTATTTATTTCTATTGATTTATTAGACAATTAATAAATCAACCTTTCTCTCTACTGACTTCTACATCAATCCTCCTGCTATGAGGGAAACCCAAATGGACTTTACTTCTATTAACCAGATAAATACAAATATAAAGTCATGGCTTAGACATCTAATCCAACAGTTATACCAAAATTTGTGGAGATAGAGTCGAAAAAGCTAGATAGCGACGCTATCTATAAAGGATAGCACTGCTATCTCAAAGTAGAATGCCTATTTAGAGAGTTGATAGATGGCGGCACTATCTTGTGAGCATAGCTACGCTAATGTAGCGAAGTTAGACTTCTTTTAGTTTGTTAACGTTCATTTCGAGCCAAATAAATTCCCAATCAATTTCAGTGGCGATTGAGCCACCCAAACCCCAAATTAACCGTAGAAATTAGAGGAGGAAGCTAGGAAACGGTAATCTAACAGAAGGAAGTGATCTTAACTCCTAAATCAAATAGGTGAGTTGATTTTGGCGTATTTGAGGGTTTTTGAAACCCTAGGTGCTTGAATTTGAGAAATTCAGTAGTTCTATTGTTATATGATGTTAGTAAGTTGTTTGTATACGTTTCCCTTAGCTAAAGATGTGGTAATTACTGAGTTTTCATGACAATAAAAGCAAAGTAGATGATAGCATGGTTGAGTTAAAGAGTCTTTTAGTCGGATTGCTATAGTTATGAGAGTTGTTGTACTTGAGTATAATTGATTCAGGGATGAGTATATGTGAGAGTTAATGATTGAGTTTATGAGCGGTACCAGTCGTGGTACCTACTAATAAGTTAGTCTTTGATAGTGATTAGTTGATGTTTGCGAAGCTAATGAAATTGTAGATTTAAGATAAAAAGAGGATGTATATCTTTGCTAATGTAATTAGCAAGATTGATGACGAGAATGAGTGTGACAACCAAAAATTTGATATGAGATAATGAATGGATTATATAAGTATATTGATATTAAAAAGTTTAAAGTTGCATTTATTGTTTATGGAATGCAAGGGCAAAATGGTCAAAGAATGTAAAACTATGGAAACTTATGCTTTAAGTCCTTTTATTAAGTCACACTGGAGTATTCTTTTAATTGAAAATACAATTTAAAGACCCGAGGACAGAAATGAAATAAAAATATAGGAAAAAGATTTGGGTCGTTTGGAGTTGTAACGAAGAAGTTATGACGGGTTAAAGATGGCCAAAAAAGTGACAAAATGGCATAAATGTATTTTAGGACGAATCAAGTGGTTTTACTGATTTTGGTAACGAATGAGCGACCGAAATGTATTTTACAATAGATTACCAACGAATTTTGTTTCTGTTCTTAGACCGTTTGTAAATAGCATTTCGAAAATAACTAACCATATCTAAAAATAAATAATCTTAAACAATATTCATAACATCCAAATTTTAAAACCAATAAATCCATAAATTTTAAATACGCAATCCACAAATTTCAAATACATAGTCTACAATAAAAACATAATAGTAAACAATTTTAAATTCCACAAACACAACTTTTAGGACGAATCAACTAGTTTTACTGATTTGGGTGAATTGCTTCAAAAGTTCAAGCATTCGTCCATGAATACGAACTTCCATCTCCTTATGTAGCTTAACCTCTCTTTCAATTGAGGCTTGCATGTCCTCCCGTTCCTTCACTTCCCTTTGTAGCATACTCTCCAATTTAATTACCTACAAAATTGTTCCAACAAACATATATATATATATATATATATATATATATATATATATATATATATATATATATATATATATATATATATATATATATATATATATATATATATATATATATATATATATATATATATATATAATAGCAGTTGACCCATGCGATGTGGCGAGCGGCTATTTACGGGGGGGGGGGGGGGGGGGGGATAGGCTGCTAATTGTTACCTTTTGACGCTACACGATGGCGCTAAAATAGTTCCATTTGACGATTAGTTTCCTTTGCAAGTTGTTTCGGGATAAAAATAATAGCACGTGGTAATTCGGATGAAAAAAATTTATATTGTAGTTTTGAATGACAAATAAAGATATGTTGCCATTTTGGTTTAAATATGATAGTACGTTGATATTTTAGGTGAAAAACATAAAAATTGAAAATTGAAAGTAGGTTACTGTTTGTAAACGTCTCAAAAAGAAAATTGATAGTTGGTTACAATTATTGTAATGAAAGTACGTTGCTATTAATGCAAGTCTGGAAAACCAAAAAAAAATTGGAATTAGGTTACTGTTAATGAAGGTATCAAAAAGAAAAAATGTAAAAGAAAAATGGAAGTTGGTTGCTATTATTAGTACAACCAAGAAAAAGGGAAATTCCAAAAATTGAGAGTAGTTTGCTATTAGTGCACAGCTTGCTATTATTGTAGGTTTAGAAAAGAAAAATAAAAAAATAAAAAATCACAATTCATACCATCGTATTGATGTGTATCTTGTTAGTTTTGTGTATCACCGTTTCTTTAAAAGCATAGACATTCTATATCTCAGACGAAAAAGAATAATGGCTAAAAATTAGTGATGAAGCAAGTGTCCAAGACTTAAAAATAGATATTTATTTTGGTTATTTCACGATTTGTGATAATTAACACAAACAAAATATTCATAAAATATACCATGACAATGTACTTATGATTTCCAACATATAGTAGCAGTATAAATCATTTCTTAAAGTATATTACTCAAATCGGTAGCAAAAGATAAGTATGTTGCTATTATTGGTAAAAATTAAAATAGCAGTGTCATCGTCAGTAAGATGTCCTTGTGTCTTGTTGTAAAAGCTGCAAGAACGAAAAATTGTATAAATGTTGGGCAAGGTTCTGATCGGTATAAATCTGCAATAAGAAATGTGCATATAATAAAGGTTTTTGATGTATAAATGCTATAATTAGGTATATTTATCAAAGCAAAATGTGTTTATCAGAAAAGAATTGAAAGTGTAATGATATAAGAGTAAAAATCAAAGTAGGATGCTATATTAGACAATTAGATGAAAGTACATTGTCGTTTATTACATTTAGATCTAACCTCCCCAACAGTTTTTAGCATGGCTTCTGGCGCTGTTAAAGTGATAAAGCCATCAATATATAGAAAATGTGTCAAATTAACGAATGATTTTTAACTATGAAATAACAACGTACTTCATTTTGTATTGCTAATAACAGAAAGGGATGATACCCAAAATACCAAGAATTGACGTTTACTATGTTTAGCCCCAATTAGGAAAACAAACTGTTTCATTCCAAATTAGCCATTAATTAGATTGGAATGCAGTGAGAAAATACACATTTCCCTAACTTTCTCATTTAAGTAAAAAAAACACTCATATATTTCATATCAGTTTAAGTCATGACCCCATTAAGTTCATTAATTAAAAAAAACTAATCAAACTTCGTTTAAGGGAATTTGCTTTTATTATATTTTCCAAAGTAAATCTAGCATTTATTGCTTGTGTATGTAACAATTAAAATAAATATAGATATAAAATGTCAAGTAATAAAAAAAATTAATGAAGAATTAATAAGCTAATCCTAAGAAAATTAAAATAAAATAAATTAAATTTATTGTTTGTGTATCTTGAATCCAATCATGTTTCTTGAAAACATTTCTTCATAAATTCCTCCATCAGCTCTTGCAAAACCATCAACAAACACTTTTGGCAAAGATATTAGAATTCCACTATCAACTCTCAATTCAAGTAAAGACAGGTTGCTATTCAATCTAACACGTAAAATTTATTATTTTCTCTGATCATCTACAGTAACAATATGCACAAAAGAGTGGTTCTAATTTCAATTACATTTTAGTACTAAAAATTTTAAAGGCATACCTAATTCCCAAAAGTGAGTACAGTACATACAAGACATTTGAAAATTCCTAAACAATCAAGGAAAAACAATCTTAATAATTTACCAAAAACTTTATGTTTAAAATTTTATAGGGAAGTAAATTACCTTGCACATGTCAGCATTAGATTCATTATTGATGTCATTACTTTAAAACATTTTATTTCATTAAGATTAGATGTTCGTGCTGATGCAGGAGTGTTGGTTTCAGTATGATACTTACTCAAGTGTTATTGTGTTAATACATTAAGTCATTTTGTCGAGATTAAGTGCTTAACTCATTAAGTCCGTTAAGTAAAAAAGAAACAGCCCTTTAGATGAAATAAAAATATCTAGAAATTTAACTGAAATATAAGCGTATGAGAGTCATGAACCCACCTCAGCAGAAACATAAAGAGAAATTGGTAAAAGCAGGGGTGTGGATATAAAGACCGACTTATGTTGAGGGTAATTTGGTCTTTCTATCAGTTTAAGTCGGTTAGTTATTCTTAGATAGATCATAACAAATTGATTGGTGAATACAGACTAATCAGGTAAAGATGGTTAGACCAAAGAGCTAAAAAGAAAAAAACAGAATCAGTAATAATGTTAAAGACAAAGAAACAAAATCAAAATCTCTCACATACCAAATATCTGTTTTTTTTTCTGGATTGAACTGTTCATATTCCACAATAACATGAAGCTGTAGAGTGACATATTCAGTTGTTGATGTTGTATTTGGCCTGCAACACGCTTTCCTTTACTTGCTTGTTACATCATCCTACTTCTAATTCTTTGTATTACAACAATTTAATTTAACCTATATTTATAATTGAGTAAATTGTCCAAATTATAATGTCTTCATAAGAAAGTAAATAAAAGTATACTTATATATTTAAATTAACTAAACCAAGATAAGCTATAAAAGAAGGAAAATGCAAGTTGTAAACCAAACAATGTTAGTTACAACCATTTAAAGTCCATTTGGGCATAACCTACATTCTAATCGACCCTATTATAAATTGCAAGTTTGCATCTGTAACTTTTCTTGACTTAATATGGAAGATTAGGTGTTCTTAAGTGCTTCTTAGGTGTTCATTACAACCCAAATCGTAAGTTGCAACATAAACCAAAATTGAACAAGAAATGAAAAGTGACCTATTAGATGATCTCGTTAAGTATAGATATTGTATTCTTTATATTTGTATTTTATTTTATCTCCTTCTTTATAGGAGTTGTAAGTTGTAATTATCTTCTTATATATACCATATATCCCACACCAATATTCGTGTGGTTAATCCCATAATAACTTACATGGTATCAGAGCTAACTATTCTCCTCCCTCTTCAACCCTAAAACCCTACTTCTTTTCTCGATCCCACAGACCTGCTCATGGCGTCCTCCTCAAACGACATCTTCCCTATGAATACTCTTCTGCACATGATACCCATTAAACTATCCTCCACCAATTATCTTCTCTGGCGAAATCAAATGCTTCCTCTCTTCTCCTATCAAAAACTTACTTCTCATATTGATGGGTCTTCTCCGGCACCTCCTCAAACTATCGTGGTTGAGGTGCATTAGAGTGTTGAGCAGCATATGTAGGAAGGGTGGGGTAAGCCGAAGCATAATGACCATTTGTTCTGCAGAGCTGGCAATGGGGAGAACGACGGCCACCACGCCCTCGACCCCCATTAGAACCGCCGCGTGTATGACCTCCACGACCACGATTACCAGAAGAAGAAGAGTGCTGGGCATTAAAAGCAACAGGTGGTGCAGTAGGTCCATGTAGTGATTGGAGAAAAAGTTCATGGCTCTCGGCTTGGGATAGCAAATCCCTAAAGGTGGGCGACGGCTTAGATGTACGAATAGCTATGGAAAAAGTTTCAAAAGATGCACCTAAACCACAGAGAAACCAATGGAGTTTATCCATTTCATCGACAGGGTGCCCGATCGCAGCCAACTTATCACAGAGACT
Source organism: Cichorium intybus (assembly GCA_023525715.1). Taxonomy (NCBI): domain Eukaryota; kingdom Viridiplantae; phylum Streptophyta; class Magnoliopsida; order Asterales; family Asteraceae; genus Cichorium; species Cichorium intybus. Next base: position 193,912 of record JAKNSD010000032.1, read on the forward strand.
TTTGAAATTTCGTTAAAAACAAAGTCTGGATTCTCTATTGTTCTAAATGCTTTCATCAAGCTTGTGCAAACTCAATTTTCCAGAAAAATTAAAGTGTTTCAGAGTGATGGGGGTACTGAGTTTCTTAACAGTACAGTTCGGCATATTTTTGAAGAAAATGGCACTCTTCATCAAATCTCTTGTCCATACACGCCTCAACAAAATGGGCGTGCTGAACGCATGCACCGCCACATCGTTGAAACGGGATTAGCTATGCTTTTTCATGCACATGTTCCTGCATCCTTTTGGGTAGATGCATTCAGCTCCGCGACTTTTATCATTAATCGCTTACCCACAAAGGTTCTCGACAATCAATCCCCGTTTCAGGTTCTCTATTCTCGCCTACCAAATTATGACAACTTTCGCACATTTGGGTGTCAAGTATACCCTTATCTGCGAGATTATTCTGCTCACAAGCTTGCTCCAAGAAGTATCCCGTGTATCTTCTTAGGGTACAACTCTCAATACAAGGGATACAAGTGCTATGACCCGACATCTTCTCGTATGTACATCACTCGCCATGCTCGATTCAATGAAGCTGCCTTCCCGTTTACAAATCCTGCCAATCACTCAGATTTTTCAAAATTGGATTTGTGCACTTTCTTAGATGATGCTCCTGGTTCCTTACCATTCCAGAAAGCTCCACCCCCCGTCACGCCTGCTGCTCATTCTCGCCAGCCATGTGATGTCACTACATATAGTCTTGATGTTCCCGTGCCTGATACTACACCGCCAGCTGCTCTTCTTGATCCTTCCGCCAATACGACTAAAGACGAGCCATCCCCACCGTCGCCATCCTTATCTGTTAATGCCCCGTCACCAGCAGCTACACAACACTCGGTTGCTTCTGAAATACCGATTGATTCAGGGCATCCTATGGTTACTCGCTCTAAGTCTGGCATTTTTAAGCCGTTGCACAGGCTCGATCTTGCCACTCTCTCGGTCACCAAACTACATCATGCTCTTTTTTCTATTACTCTGCCCAAAGGTTACAAGTCCGCAGCTAAATATCCTCAATGGATGGTCGCTATGCACGATGAAATGGAGGCTCTTCGTCAAAACAACACCTGGACATTAGTACCTAGACCATCAGATTCAAATGTTGTTGGATCTAAATGGGTCTATCGTGTGAAATATAACGATGATGGCTCGGTTGAACGTTTCAAAGCACGCCTTGTTGCTCAAGGTTTTACTCAAATACCCGGCCTTGATTATTCTCACACTTTTAGTCCTGTCGTCAAAGCTTCCACGGTTCGCATTGTTCTTTCGCTAGCTGTCACAAATAAATGGCGTTTGCATCAACTAGACGTCAAGAATGCCTTCTTACACAGTCACTTAAATGAAATCGTGTTCATGGAACAGCCACCAGGATTTGTTGATTCTCGTTTTCCCGATCATGTCTGCAAATTATCTAAAGCATTGTACGGCTTAAAGCAAGCCCCACGTGCTTGGTTTCATCGTCTAAGCACCTTCTTACTTGCTGCTGGGTTCACTTGTAGCCGTGCAGATACATCACTTTTTGTTTTTTCTCGAGACTCTTGTGTCATGTACCTGCTTGTTTATGTGGACGATCTCATCTTAACCGGCAATCAAGAAACTACCATCACCGCCTTTATTGCTCGTTTGAATCGTGAATTTGCCATTAAAGATCTTGGTGATCTAAGCTACTTTCTTGGCTTAGAAGTCAGCTACACAGATGATGGGCTTTTTCTCACTCAATCCAAATATGCAAACGATATTCTCACTCGTGCCGGTCTTCTCGACTCCAAACCTGTCTCAACGCCACTAGCCACTCACGAGACATTCACAACTGATGGTACTTTGTTTCATGACGCTACCTTATATCGTTCGTTGGTTGGCGCACTCCAATACCTCACCATTACGAGACCAGACATCTCGTATTCTGTTAATCAAGCTAGTCAGCATCTTCATGCTCCTACAGATGCCCATTTCCAATCAGTTAAACGTATCTTACGCTATGTAAAAGGCACAATCACCTTTGGTCTCACCTTCCGCCAACCACAAACTCAAACCATTTTGGGTTACTCTGATGCCGATTGGGCCCGTTGCCTAGAAACTCGCCGATCCACTTATGGCTATTCTATCTTTCTTGGTGGGAATTTGGTCTCTTGGAGTGCTAAGAAGCAACCAACGGTCTCTCGATCTAGTTGTGAATCCGAATATCGAGCAATGGCAAATACAGCAGCTGAAATTGTTTGGGTCACTCATCTTCTGCGAGAATTGCATGCCTTGCCTCCAGATCGTCCAACCTTACTATGTGACAACAAAAGTGCATTATTTATGACTCAAAATCCAGTCTCTCACAAACGTGCTAAACACATTGATCTCGATTATCACTTCATCCGCGAGCTCGTTGCCTCGGGCAAACTCTATACGAAGTTCATTCCGACCAAGCTTCAAGTGGCGGACATCTTCACAAAAAGCCTTCCGCGCACTCAATTCGAACACTTTCGTGCTATGCTACGTCTTGGTCCACCACCGATTCGCTTGAGGGGGGATATTAGATGATCTCGTTAAGTATAGATATTGTATTCTTTATATTTGTATTTTATTTTATCTCCTTCTTTATAGGAGTTGTAAGTTGTAATTATCTTCTTATATATACCATATATCCCACACCAATATTCGTGTGGTTAATCCCATAATTACTTACATGACCCATGTGCAAAAACGAATAAAGGACTAAAATTAGATATATAAAGATACAATCACACAAATTAATGTTAACTAAAAAGTACATATTTTAAACATGTATAATTTGGCATTGTCTAGAACCCTGCAGCCACCTGAAACTGATGCCTTTACCATGCCCGAAAAAAGACCCAATGTGAGTAAAACGCCCCTAAAGCTGAAACCTTTACCATGTCTGAAAAAATGACCCGCTTCAACTAAAATGCCCATAAAGCCACCTGAAGCAGAAACCTTAAATGTGCCCGAAAAAAGATCCCCTGTGACTAAAATGCCCCTGAGAGCACCTGAATCGTAGGTTAAGAATAAAGAGTTGTAAGTTGAAAATTTACTGGTTTAAGACTTGTATAAATGAGAAAACGCTTTATATGCTTCTTAAGCAGAAACTTCTTTTGATGCCTGAAACAAGACAGTTTTCATGAGTTTCGTTTGAATGCCTAAAAGTTAACAAGGTGGACTCCATTCCTTTTCTTTCCAATTCTATTTTTACCCATCATGCATTCATTGTTTTCCGTTAGTGTAATTTTGTATTTCCTAAAACAATGAACGCATGATGGGTAAAAATAGAATTGGAAAGAAAAGGAATGGAGTCCACCTTGTTAGCTTTTAGGCATTCAAACCAAACACCCACTACCCTTAAAAGACTAAATGCTAGAAAATAGGTAAATATATAATAGGTAAGTACTACCTGTAAGAGTAAATATGGGATAAGTGAATCAGAAATCAATCGACAAGTACATGAGGGTATCAGAGGGACTAAATGCCAGAAAATAGCTTATGTGTGTGTTGCATATGTGTATGTGCATAATATGTGTGTGTGTGTGTGTTGTCTGTTTGCAGGCCAAATAATTCATTCTTTACTTCCACTGGCAATATGGAAGAAAAGAGTCATAACTTAGATCTATTGAAAAGTCCTTAAAGCTGTTAACCGTGTACCAAACGTGATTGTTGCAATTTCCCTTCTTATGGGCAAGTAGTACGAATTTGGAAAAGATGTTAAATTTTGCTTTAAAGAAAAGACAATAAATGTCACTTTCTACATTCAAAGATACAAATTATGTAGTGTGTATTTATATTTTAGCATGGAACAGACTATCAAAGCTCAGAAGACAGATAAAAATAAAGATTGGATAACAAATAAAAAACCAAGATTATACCTTAAAGCGATTGGTTGTGCATCCCTTTGATAGCCCTCCGACTATTTTTCTAGCGTGCTTCTGAAAAGAATGCTAATTTTATAACTTCCAACTCATAAAGAAGAAACTACTTCATGAGTGCATGTGTCTCTGCCAACAAAAGGAATAAAATTCTGTTAGTGCTTTTATGCGTTCAACAAAGTTTATGAAATAAAAAGATTAAGAAAAATCTATTCTTTCTTCTTTATGTTTATCTACCCAAGGCCGTCTTCTCTCATATTAAATCCGTTGACTTCACAATGATACACATAAGAACTTGAATTAGTATTGAATGCTTCCTGTATTCATATTAAGTTAAAGGATATTGCAATAAAATATCCAACCATGATGGAAGCACATGCTAACTACAGTAATTATTTTGCCGAATCTCATATACATCGAGATGCATATGTAAAAGTCATCATGTAAGGTCAAAAAGAATGTGAGTGCGAAAATTTACAAAAATACCCTTGGAAATACTTTTGTCCCTACCTGAATGAAGTATACAACTCCATTTATGATGAAGTATGCAGGTCTGAGTTTATCAGTTGGAAGATGGATACATATGCTTAACCGTACATTCTGATTTTAAATTAAAGGATGAAGACAAACTTTACTCTTTTTACCAAAATAAGTAATAACTTTACCTATAATAGCAAAGAGCTTATACTTATTTACCCATAATAGCAATGTACTTATATTTTATTTACACATAATAGCAACATACTTATATATCTTTACGGATAATAGCAATATGTAACAAATAAAGTACAATACCCATATTGGTAGCAAAATGTAAGTACAATGGTATAATATGTAAATAAAGTACACTGTTATTACCGATAAAGAAATGTAAGTACGTTGCTATTATAGTTAAAAAAAGTACATCGCTCATTGGTAGCAAGAGCAAAGTACATTGCTATTTTACACAATTCACCAATAGATATGGTAAATGTTGTGGTGTATTGCTATTATAGTTAAAAAAAAAAGTACATCGCTCTTGAATATATGAGGAACGAGATTAAAAAATGTGACATAAAATGCAAAAAATATCATGTTTTTAACAACCCAATACAACATTCTACCTCCATTGTTTGCCATCCCTGAAAGTCCAAATGAGGTAACACCAGATTGCTTCTTTCAGAAAGAAAGCACACATGAAAAAATGTGTACATGTCTACATGAGAATAAAGCAAATCATATTTATAAGATAATTAGAATACACTACAGTAAACAGAGTTGTGTTATAAAAATGAAACTATGAAAGATAGTGAAAATTGTGTTTTATTAAATGACATTCTAAAAAATAAAACCTACACACACACCCCCCCTGGACACACACAATATTTTCCTGAAAATTACAATTTTACAAATATGGTCCCTGTACTTAAATCAAGTTTGCAATTTTACCAACAATGTAGTTTCATACATTGGAAATTTGTGGGAGGCACGTACTAAAAAGAATAGATTATCAGTGGATTGGAATAATCATAGATTTCAACAAAAACATGGGCGATTAAAAAATTAGTCGAACTGAAACTTAATTGGAAACATGAGATGGATCAGACCATTGAAATAAGAAGCTTATACAACTGAAAATTAAAATAAGTAGGTTCTTGAAATGTAATGTGGAATATGCTTCAAAATTCAACAAAGAATTTTCAAAGGCTGCTTATTTTTAAAACCCATGTGAAGAAATCCTTTTCCAACCTTGGCATACAAGACTTTTCTAAAGAGCCATTTTTTTCTTCAAATGGCATGCATAATTTTTAGTATAAATAGGATGTAATTCATTGATGCAAAACCTCAACACCACAACACACAACATTTCTCTTCTCTTGTAAATACATAAGAATTTTAAATTCTTTGTATTTTTGTATTCTCCAAACGTTTTGTAAACACCACTAAATATAGTGAATTGGTTCTCGGCTTCCTCCGCCCGTGGTTTTTCCCGATTTGGGTTTTCCACGTAAATCCCTGTGTCTCTATTTTATTTACTTTATTCGTATTTTCGTTGTGATTATTATCGTTTGATAATTTTGATCCTATTCCGCATTGAGCTAATATTGTCTAAAGTCAATTCGGATCCGTCGTATTTTACAACAATTGGTATCAGAGCGTCCGGGTTTTGATATTAGCTTGTTGGGATCATTTTATCAAGTAATAAATCATGTCTTCGGTGAAATACGATATTCCGCTGCTGGATCGAAATACACGATTTCCGCTGTGGCAAGTAAAGATGAGAGACATTCTCATTCAGATGGATTTACACAAGGCGCTCTTGGGCTTCGAAAGGATGCCCAATACATGGACCGAAGAAGAAAAAGAGATGAAAGATCTGAAGGCTTTATCCCAGATTCGTTTGCACTTGTCAAACGATGTTTTACAAGATGTTCTAAAAGAAACGTCGGCGGCTGCTTTGTGGCTGAAGTTGGAGCAGTTATTGATGACAAAGAGCTTACCAAACAAGTTGCATCTAAAGCAACGGTTGTTCAATCTCAAGATGATTGAAGGAGGCTCGCTAGCTGAACATTTGTCTACATTCAAAGAGTTAATAAATAACTTGGAGAATATGGATGTTCAGTATGAAGATGAAGACTTAGCTTTATTTTTGCTATCATCGTTGCCCGAATCATATAGCCATTTTCGTGATACGATCATCTACAGCCGTGACACTCTTGTTTTAGATGAAGTCTTTACAGCTTTGGATTCTAAAGAGAAGATGAAATATATTACCGGTGGTGGTTCAAGTGATGCTAAAGCCGAAGGTTTGAATGTCAGAGGAAGAACAACAGAGAGAAGTAGAACTTCTCAATCTTCCAACAGAACCAGATCCAAGTCAAAAGGCAAACGAAAGTTTTGCAACTATTGTCACAAGAAGGGACATGTGCTTGAAGAATGTTTCAAGTTGAAGAATAAAGAAAAAGTGAAGGCGGCAACAAATGGTAAACAAGCTAGCACTTCGGGTGAAGCAGATGTAGCAGAGGTCGAATGTATTGGAGAACTCTTGACAGTTTATTCAGATAAACTGGATTCCACTGGTGATTGGATACTCGACTCTGGTTGTACTTTTCATATGTGTCACAACAAAAGTTGGTTTTACACATTTGAAAAGGTTAATCAGGGCTATGTGTTGATGGGTAACAATACTACATGTCCAGTTCTTGGATATGGTTCAGTCAGAATCCGTATGTTTGATGGCGTTATCCGATCCATTGGGGATATTAGATATGTCCCTGACCTCAGAAGAAACTTGTTATCTCTTAGTTCCTTTGATAAAAAAGGATACGAGTTTGCCGGTAAAGGTGGAGTTCTCAAGGTATTCAAAGATGGTTCCGACAAACTGAGAGCCAGTCGAAAAACCTCAGACCTCTACTTTCTTGACGGGCAAACAATTTCGAGTGATGCTGCTATTGTTTCAAAGTCTCTTTCTGATCCAGATCAGTCCCGTCTTTGGCACCTTCGACTCGGCCATATGAGTTTTCAAGGCATGTCAGAATTGAGTCGAAGAGGTTTACTTGGTCAACAAAAGATTGTTGATTTGGATTTCTGTGAAGACTGTGTATATGGCAAGGCAAAACGAGTGAGGTTTGCAAGTGGTATCCATACAACGAAAGGACCACTCGACTATGTCCACTCGGATTTATGGGGACCAGCTCGAGTTGCTTCTAAAGGTGGAGCTAACTATATGCTCACTATCATTGACGATTTCTCCAGGAAGGTGTGGTGTTTCTTCTTAAAACATAAAGGAGATGTTTTCTCTACCTTCAGAGACTGGAAAGTTCAGGTTGAAAAGCAATCAGGATTGGTGGTAAAGTATCTTCGTACGGATAATGGACTAGAGTTTTGCTCAGAAGAGTTTAATGCCTATTGCCGAAAGGAAGGCATTACTCGACATCGCACGGTAGTCCATACGCCTCAACAAAATGGTGTAGCCGAAAGGATGAATCGCACCATTATGGAGAAGGTCCGGTGTATGCTTTCTAATTCCAAATTGCCAAAGTCCTTTTGGGCGGAGGCTGCTTCTACTGCTTGCTATGTTATCAACCGATCACCGTCACGAGCAATCGAAAAGAAAACTCCGTATGAGTTATGGTCCGGTAAACCTGCCGATTATACACATCTGAAACCTTTCGGATGTCCAGCTTATGCACGAGTTGACAATGGGAAGTTAGAACCGAGAGCACTTAAATGTGTCTTTCTTGGTTATAATCCAGGAGTTAAAGGTTACAAGTTATGGAGCAATGATCTAAATAAAATCATCATCTCAAGAGATATTACTTTTGACGAGTCTGTTATGATTCATCAAACTTCCGACTCTACAGAAGATACAGTCGCATCATCAAAAGCAAATGAAGAGAAAGCTCAAATGGAGGTGGAGTTTCCTACTTCACCTGTCACCATTCCGAGTCCAGTTGAGCAACCAGAGTCTTCCTCGCCAAATGAGCATGTAGTTGTTGAAGAAACAACAACTTCACAACCACAAGCTTCTACTCGAAGCATTGCAAGAGATAGGCCGAGAAGACAAATTGTTCCTCCAAAGAGGTATGCTGAAGCTGAACTTGTTGCTTATGCTTTTATTGTTGCTAATGATATTGAGTCGGAAACGGAGCCTCTAAATTATGATGAGGCTATCAAATCTAAAGACTCAAGTGATTGGATGATTGCTATGCATAATGAGATGGAATCCTTGCAAAGAAATGGTACTTGGGATTTAGTTCCTATTCCAAAAAGGAAAAGGCCAGTTAAATGCAAGTGGGTTTACAAGCTCAAAGAACCTGTTAACCCGAATGAGAAACCAAGATATAAAGCTCGGTTGGTAGCTAAAGGCTACAGTCAAATTCCAGGCGTTGACTATACTGACATCTATTCCCCAGTAGTCAAACACACTTCTATTCGTGCATTGTTGGGGTTAGTTGCTTCAAATGATTATGAGTTGGAGCAACTAGATGTTACTACAGCTTTCCTAAATGGTGAGCTTGAGGAAGAGATTTTCATGCAACAACCTGAAGGTTTTGTAGTTCCTGGCAAGGAGGACTACGTATGTAAATTGAAGAAATCTCTCTATGGCCTCAAGCAGTCTCCTAGACAATGGTACAAGAGGTTCGATTCTTTCATGACCAGTCACAAATTCAGCAGGTGCACCTATGATAGCTGCGTTTATTTCAAGAAAGGTGACGATGGTTCAAAGATCTACTTACTCTTGTACGTGGATGACATGTTGATTGCAGCAAAAGATATGAAGGAGATTCAGAAGTTAAAAGACCAGTTGAAAGCTGATTTTGAAATGAAGGACTTAGGAGCTGCCAAGAAAATTTTAGGTATGGAAATTGTTCGTGACAGGAAGTCTATGATCTTGCATCTTTCTCAAAAAGGTTACATTGAGAAAGTCCTAAGACGTTTTAATATGCATGAAGCAAAGCCTGTCAACACACCTTTTGCAGCTCATTTCAAGTTATCATCCGCTTTAAGTCCTACTACTGAGACTGATATGGAGTACATGGCACGCGTACCATACTCTAGTGCTGTTGGATCTTTGATGTATGCTATGATCTGCACACGCCCTGATTTGGCTTATGCAGTTAGCATGGTTAGTAGATATATGGCGAACCCGGGAAGAGAACACTGGAAAGCAGTACAGTGGATCTTACGTTATCTACGCGGTACGTCTTCTATGTGTCTACGCTATGGACAATCTAACACTGGGGTGGTTGGATATGTTGATTCAGATTTTGGCAAAGACTTGGATAAACGAAGATCCATTACAGGGTATGTGTTTACACTGAATGGTTGTGCTATTAGTTGGAAAGCCCAATTACAGTCTACAGTTGCACTGTCTTCTACAAAGGAAGAATACATGGCGATTACAGAAGCAGTTAAGGAAGATATTTGGTTGAAGGGATTATTTAGAGAACTCGATGATAGAATAAAGGTTACCACAGTATTCTGTGATAATCAAAGTGCTATCTTCTTGAGTAAAGATCAGATGTTTCATGACCGTACAAAGCACATTGATATTCGTTATCATTTTGTGCGTGATATCATTGAAAAAGGTGATTGCGTCATAGAAAAGATCGATACAGATTATAATCCCGCTGATGTGTTCACTAAAAGTCTTCCAATAGCCAAGTTCAAACTATGTTTGGACTTAATGGGTGTTTCTGATCGCAGTTGAGCCTGATTAGGCTCGTGGTGGAGGAATTATTTCATTTTTCAGGATCAATTTTTCTCTATATGGTGATTGTAATTTCTTATGGAGTTTTGAAGTTTGAAGAGTTGTTGGTTTTACCAAATGGGTATACAAGCTTTGTTCCATTTTGAAGTCAAGGTGGAGATTGTGGAATATGCTTCAAAATTCAACAAAGAATTTTCAAAGGCTGCTTATTTTTAAAACCCATGTGAAGAAATCCTTTTCCAACCTTGGCATACAAGACTTTTCTAAAGAGCCATTTTTTTCTTCAAATGGCATGCATAATTTTTAGTATAAATAGGATGTAATTCATTGATGCAAAACCTCAACACCACAACACACAACATTTCTCTTCGCTTGTAAATACATAAGAATTTTAAATTCTTTGTATTTTTGTATTCTCCAAACGTTTTGTAAACACCACAAAATATAGTGAATTGGTTCTCGGCTTCCTCCGCCCGTGGTTTTTCCCGATTTGGGTTTTCCACGTAAATCCCTGTGTCTCTATTTTATTTACTTTATTCGTATTTTCGTTGTGATTATTATCGTTTGATAATTTTGATCCTATTCCGCATTGAGCTAATATTGTCTAAAGTCAATTCGGATCCGTCGTATTTTACAACATGTAACATAGGCCAGATGTCGTTAGAACTTGTCATGAGGTTTACATAAACTATGAAACAGATTTCAGTAGGTGTAACTGTTCCAGTTGTGGAGTATCAAATGCTCATTAGCAGAAAATGTTAAGGAAAGAATAGCAGGTGTAAATCATTAGCTATTGGTCCTTGAAATGGAAATACTGTGCACTAAAGTTGTTCACCAGACCCCCTAATATTATATCTCAAGTGTTAAATCCCAACAATGCACATGAATTATAGTGATAAAAGTAAGAATGCCAGAGGCGTGCTTACCAGCTGAAGGTGTTACAAGGATTCCCGAAAAAAAAAAAGAACAATTTATATACAGCAAAAATGTTACAAATTTGGCTTGAAACCATAACAATTGGTCTAGCCGTGTAGATCATATTCCGATTCAAATCAACAGCAATTAGCTGCACATCATCTCTGCAACTCAAGCAAAACTCCATCAAATTGAGTTTGCAACAAAAGACACATAGTCCAAATTTGGAATAACGCAAGCAAAACGACTGGAAATGATTCAATAGCAAATAGAATTAAAGAAGTAAAGGTCGAGAGATTACTCGATTTGTATCAGAAGCAGGGTACGGAAGACTGTGAAGACGACATGGACCGATTAATTGATAAGCTAATGAAATCTATAACTATTATTGTGCATGATTTGGCACAGAAAAGTAAATTGTCCGAGAAAATTTTAGTAAATGAGTTGAGTAGACATTCTCATATGCTATAAGCATTTTTTCCAATAAGAAGATTAGGTAGGGGTTATTGTCCTTTACCGTAGTTTGGTCGTTGGAGGTCCATAATTAGTAGACGGTAAGTATTAGGTAGTGATCATGAAGTCATTATTCTGTTTGAAGTGTTTAAGAGCAAAGGAGTTTGTGATAAATATAAGAGTGGTAGGTTAGCGGAGAAAATCAATTTTTTGCATCCACTTATCTCAGTAGAGAGTTCTTCCCTTAACAGGGTTTAGCCAATTAACATTCAATTTCTACTAATTATCAACATGGAACAACCAAGCACAAAGGTATTTGCAATGGATATTTGGTTCCGTCATGAAAACCACCAAGTTAGTGAATTTTTTTCTGGCTCAAAGTAGTTTAATTGGTGAACGAGAGATATGACAATTCATATATGTTGTAAGATTGCATATATATGTATCTAGAGTAAATTACACAAATGATTTCTATGGTTTTGGGTGATTTACACGGTTGATCCCTAACTTTTTTTTTTAACTCCAACCCTCCCTCCTGTTAGCTCTTTTTGCACGCTTGATCCCCGTCCAACATAAAAAGACAATTATACCTCAATATTTTCTTTTCTATTTTTCCTTTCATTGTATATTATTTTTTAAATCTAAAAAAAATCCCTGAACCTCATCCCGTTAAACGATGTCTCTTTGGGGCTGTTTGTTTTTTCTTTGCAGATCTTCCTGACCTCTTCTGTCTGCGCCACGCAGACGGCGCGCAGACATGAACATTCGCAGAGTGTTTGTTTTTTCGAAGACTGCAGACCTAAAAAAGTCTGCGCGTCCTCTTTTTGGGGAAGACATGGACCAATGTCTTCAAAGGTCTGCAGAGCTTTTCTAGTAATAAATTAATACTACAATTTTAACCTAAAAAAAAAAAAGAAATACGCATATCGTTTTCTCCTCCAACCGGTCTCGTGTTTTCTCTTCCTTGCGTCGTCGACCAAACCGCAGCCGCTGACCACCTTCGATTAAAAAAAAGAAATACGCATATTTGTTTTTAAAAATACTTTGATTTTTTTTAACTAATAGTTGCGATTTTTTATCAACATTACTTTTTCGAAGTAAATAATATTTATTTTTCTAAGTTTTTAAACAAAATGAAGATAAATTTGTAAAACTTTTTAAAAAAATGTCACAAACTTACAAAAAGACATGTTTGCTTTGATATTTAAATTCGTTAATATCATATAATAGACGTTTTTTTTATTGTAAATCATACTTATAAACTATTTGAAACCTACAAATATATTTTAACATTAGAACTTTGGTTCACAATCTTACGCAAATTTTTAGCTTTACAAACTATTTGTAAATCCAACTTTGGTCGCATAATTTTTATTCTTTATTATTTTAAAAAATAAATGTTTGTCTTGATCTTTAAATTCGTTAATATCATAAATTGAACGTACTCATGTGTTACTTAAAAAAAGTTTATTTAAATTTCAATTTATTTTCACAACCTGCAGACTTTAAAAAACAAACAGTCTTCTTCTTGCAGTCTGCAGACATTAAGTCCACTTCTTCTCTGTAGATGCTCTGCAGATGTGGTCCGCAGACTGCAGATCTTTTACCTCTTCAAAAACAAACAGCACCTTTCTCTCTCTCAATTCGATGAACCGTCAAACCTTCTGCATCCGATGGTTAGACGAACCCTACCGGTCCTCAAGTAATTATTGCATCGACAACCTTCACCGGTATCCATCGCATCCCGATCGTCGCCTTCACCGGTCCCTTCTCCTAACCAGAGCCGTCGGGAAATAATTTATGCGATTAGCCCGACGATTTACTTCGAGAAGTTCAATGTTAACGGCGATATGAAGAACATTGGAATGTAGTTAAAGAAAGGGATTCATCTGTATACTAACATATAATTCTGTAAGTACGGCGATATGAAGAACATTAAAACCAATAGTTTTTTTCCTGGATTTGATTTAGGTTAGAAATGGAGGAGGGGATGGTGGATTCGATCTGCACCTCTAACACATAACTCTGTAAGTACATTCCAATAACAAATCGGGTGCTCTAAAATCCAATCCACTACAATCCGATGACACTCCTTCAAGGAAACTTATCGCACCCGGTTAAGTGATGAAAATAAACTCACCTGGATATTTTATCCTAATCTGATATGTTTAATAGCTTGCAATTAAATCAAAAGGAGACATTTTCAGAAGCATAATGTTGTTGGGTTTGTTGTTTCCAGAGAAATACAGAGGGGCAGGGGAGTGTCGGAGATGAGGGGGAGAGGAGGGGCGGCGCCAAAGAGAGGGACGTTGAGTAAAATACATATGGGCAGCAATCTCGGACAAGAAGGGGAAGGTGGCCGGAGTAGGAGAGGTGCCAATTCTCATCAGGGAAGGTGATGTCGACGGCGTCAATTACCGGCGAGGATGTTTAGGGCTGGAGTAGAAACAAACGATCAAAGGAAAATTAGAGAAAGAGAGTCCGTTTAACGGAGGAGGTTTAGGGATTTTCATTTTTCTTTTTTTCTTTTTAGATTTTTTTCTTATGTTTTAGATTTAAAAATAATAAACAGTGAAAGAAAAATTAGAAAAGAAATTATTAAGGGTATAATTGTCTTTTTATGTTTGGCAGGACCAATCACACAAAAAACCAAACAGTAGGGATGGTCCGAGTTAAAAAAAAATGTTAGGGACCAAGCGTGTAAATCCCCCCAAACCGCAGGGATCATTCGTGTAATTTACTCATGTATCTATGTTGGCATACGAGAAGGTACAAATGTAGTTCATACATAGCAATTAACGTTACATATGGGTAGAAAAAAACCTGAAACATCTATTATAATAAAAGAATCCTATACATGCCATGTGTCATTTTTCTAGAGCCGTTTTTTCCACGTGTCGTCATATTATGTGTTCTTGATTTCTTTTCCCGCCTAAACTACTTTTATGGGTTCCTTTTTTATGTAATTTCTATCTATTAATTTAAGGAAAAATCGACGGAAATTTAGATTTCGAATTTGAATCTCAGGATCTCTTTACGATCCCATCCATGATTTTAGGCGTTAATTGTGTTCATCCCCCGATAACCGCCTCCAGTTTCGGATTTCCCTTTCGAGATAAAATCAGCAATAATGAGCAATAACGTATCCTCCTTGAATAAGGATTTTGAATTCCTTTATAAAGGTCGAAATTGTTTTGAATATCTTTGCCTATAAGAAAATCCACCGTCGTTCCTTATTTGTTTTCTACATCGATTTTGGTTGAGTGTTTTCTACAAGGTCAACGTGGGAGTCAATTTATTGTCTTCATCACAAGGTTTTCAATGGTGACAGGGTTAACAGGTTTTCTTTAAGGTTGATTTTGGTTTTATCGTGAGGTCAACAAGGTTTTCTGCAGGGTTTCTCCATGGTCGATTTCAGTTTAGGGTTGATTGATTTTTTGATGTGTTGCTTCAAGATCGGTTCCTTTCTAAAAGGATTTGTATGATTTTCTGTCGAAACATGTTTTCCTGCATCGAGATCGATTCCTTCGGTTCCAAATTTTGCTTTGGTTCGACTGTATATGGCCTCGATGGTCCTCATTTTACCTATTCATTAGTTTTGTTTTGTAATCAATCATTAACGATGCAGAAATCCTTTTACAAAGGAACCGGCCTCGATGTTCCAAATTTTCCTTTCCCGAAGTCATGCATCTCGATCTCATCAAGATCATACCTATAATGGCTGAATTTTACTAATGGCTTCATCTATCTGATAGATGCTTGTGACCACCTGAGTACATTGTATCTCCTTAAGATATTTCATTGAGAATCATCTCTTAATGCTAAGCCATTACACTTTGTAATGATAAGAAGCGTTTCCTAGAAATAGTATGTAACCGACATACATTGATAGGCAGATCACAATGATACTCCCACTAGCTTTGACACGGTTATAAGACTCTTTTAGATCATCACAAAATCAAAACCTTTGGGTACATTTTTAGAACCCAAAATCTAAACCTTCTGACATAATTGCAGGACTCTTTCAGGCTATTCACAAAATCCAAACTTTTTGGCATATTTTGAGAATCCAAAGATCCTTCCTTGCGAGGTGTCCTTTAGATAATTCATAGGGACTGTCTACCTTTTGTATCTGTATGTTCTAGACTCTTTTGGTTGTGTCTTACACGCAACCCTTGTGTTTTCCATTTAAGGAAAGCGGTTCAGATCATCCAATCATGCTATGACTCGCGAAGTGCAGTAATAGCAAACAATATCTTTTAAGATTTGTTTCTGTTTTGTTGAGAGCGTCTATCTCAATATCAATCATATGACTCTGAGTTTCGCTTCACTCAACTCATTCTTGATCAGAATGTAGGTACAATTCTATCTATGTTGCCTTCTTTTGACGACTCAATTACTCCCACTAGTTCTAGCCAGGTGTAACATCAATCAAATTTTCACATAGACCGAGTCTCGCCTTTAGGTTCTCTCATTTGGCAGCAACCGGGCTCACCAATGCTTCCAAGTAGTAGGATGGCTTATCCATACCAATCTTAGTGTCTTATCACTAATCAGTATGTCACCCAGATCATAACACCTTATGATGGTGACCAATACTATTGGTCTGCTAAGAGAAGGGTATGTCAGTTTTAACAGGAATCCGATCCCTAGTCAAGTCCTAGTGGTGACTAGAGGTTCTTTCACTTGGCTAATCCTTGAACTCCTTCAGGATTACTCTTGCTCCCACTGTTTCCTTAGAATGTGAGTTCTTTCTAAAAGAACTCTTCTTTCATAAGTACTTGCGGGAAAACCAATGAAGTAACACTGTCGATCAGGTTCAGGCCAGTCATGAGGTTCGGACGAATGCTACATGACCCTAGACCCTCCATGTACAAGTGGGGCGAATCCTGTGTAAGACCCATTTAAGAACAAGGCAAACAACGAGAACAAAAGTAATTGAGTATTCAATCAGTCGAATGATTTGTATTCAATGTAAAAGGATAGTGCTCCAAGTCTTTTTAACGACGAGCAACTATAAGGATCGTTACAATGAATATGCGAATGTAAAGTTACGTACTAAACAACTAGGGCTAATGGTGTTTATATACTAAGATCTAATTGGATAAACACTTAATCCAATTAGTTACAGATAAGCATAAGAACCCTAGTCATTATCTATTACAAAAGTTAAGTATAACCATAACAGTCTTCCGATAAGCATGGAGACTTCGTATCATCACCCACTTCGCATTAGCTCTCACTTCCTATACACCAAAAGCTTCGGACAAGAGCATAAGTACTTCGGATATTAAATCTCAACACAATTAGAATCCTAACATTCTCCCCCTTTGTGGTGAAGATGCCAGGTATTCGAAGTTTATAACATACGAAAGGCTTTGCTCAATTCCCTTCGAATCTGTAGCCACCACTTCAGATGAGTACATAGTTCAAGCTTCGCATCTTCAGAGTTCTCATTGTTCACTATAACTCTTGCGATCATTCCTTCCAAAAATGTTGAAGGAAACTTCTTCTTTTCATCCATGTCAAAGAATAACTTTTTCAAAGCTCCTTTCTTGGTCAATCTTCCTTTGTAAACAACTCCCCATGGTTTCTGCAGAATCTTTCCATCACTGATTTTGGTTATGCCAATAAGTTCTTTATCAGCAGCTGGAACAGATTGCTTAAAAAGCTTTGCAATTTCATAGTCATATTGCACGAAGTTTCAAAGATATGAACCCATAAATCTTCCAATGATCCTCTGTCCTCTAGTAAGACCAACTTGCTATGAGATTCTTACTTGAGTCCGGCTGTAAAATCTTTCAACTAAAACCACGAAGTCATTTGGGTTCATAAGTGGAAAATCGGCAACAGTGAATGAACTCTATATCTTTCGTTCACCTCTTCGGACATGATAGGTGAAGTTCTGATATATGTCTTCGAAGAGTGGTCTGGTCTCTATTTTGTCAATTCCAACAATCTTCAAGCAGGACCAGACATCGGTTTGATCAGCAGCAAGGTTCGCATGAAACCTGGCTTTTTGCTCTTGAAACTTTCTCTGTTCAGCTGGATCAAACTCAATGTCATAGACATTGGCAGTGAATAGCTTCAGATTGAATGGGATATCCAGTTGCAGCTTTGTTGAATTCTCATCACAGAATGAAACAAGTGGCAATCGGTCAAACATTTCAACTGTGGTAAAGGCCAAATTTATTATCGTCTCATATGTCCAGATTTTGTTCACTGGACCCAAGACTTCTTTCTTTCCTGCCCTGTCTCTTGAGATCACGTACAAATGCCTTAGCTTCTCGTACTCCTCTTCTTTCTTCTTTTTCTCCTCAGACTTGGACAACACTTCAGCAATTTTCTTTCCCTTGTCAACCGAAGGGCCAGTCTCAGGAGGAGTTTGAGAAGTAGTTGTCTTCGTTGAGGTTGCAGATGGGACTTCGGTTTGGAATAATCAGCAGTTTTAGTTGGCTGTTTTCCATTGTTGAAATTTCTATTGAAGTTGGGTTTGTTCTGTGGTCTTTTCTGAAAGTTTCTGTTGTTACTAGAGTACAGTGCCTTCGTATCACTTTCTTCATCTTCATCACCTTCATCATCGTCATCATATTCAGTCTTCGAGACAAAGGCAAGTGTGCCAGCATTGGGTGGATCACTAGCTTCATCTAGAACATCATACTCGTATGATTTGAGTAGATTGTAGAGTTCTTCGAGCGAGTAGGAGTTTATCTTCTCATGAGCTCTTACCATCATGGTGATTTGCTTCCATTCCCTTCGGAGACATTGCATGAATCGAAAGTTTGTTTCATATGAAGTCTTGGAAACTCCATACTTCTCCAGTTCGTAGACCACATCAGTAAATCTCTTAAACGTCTGATCAATCTTCTCATTGTCCAGTTGTTTGAAGTTGCTAAAGTCAGCCAGTATGTTGTTAACGATACTCTTCTTCATGACATCGCTACCTTCGTATCACATCTTCAGTCTGTCCCAAATGTCTTTAGCTGATTTTGACCTTCGGATCAGATTGAAGGCAACAGGAGGCAGTCCACTTTTCAATTCTTTCATGCATCTTTTGTCATTCTCGATTTTCTTCTTGTTTGCAGTAATAACGGCTTCTATATCGACTGGAGGAGTAGTGGCTTCACCAGATTTTGCAGCAAATCTGGTCTGAACATTAGCAGTAAAAGGACCTTCCTTCAATGATCTTAAAAGATCTTCATCGATACCAGACAGGTGATCCTCCATACGATCAGCCCATTGATCGTAATGTTCAGGAATCAGCATAGGAGCCTTGTTGCTGGAACCAAGTAAGACTGCGAAGTTCATCATTGCGTTGTTCGCGTTGTAGGCCATTGAAAGATTAGATCATTGCTGGGAAAATATCAAGATTAAAACTCTGAAACACGGAAGAGTGGATTCAAGAACAATTTGAAACCATGAATCAAAGAAAAGAATTTAATCTTAATATCAGATCAGCAAGCAACCTGCTCTGATACCACTTGTAAGACCAAATTAAGAACAAGGCAAACAACAAGAACAAAAGTAATTGAGTATTCAATCAGTCGAATGATTTGTATTCAATGTAAAAGGATAGTGCTCCAAGTCTTTTTAACGACGAGCAACTATAAGGATCGTTACAATGAATATGCGACTGTAAAGTTACGTACTAAACAACTAGGGCTAATGGTGTTTATATACTAAGATCTAATTGGATAAACACTTAATCCAATTAGTTACAGATAAGCATAAGAACCCTAGTCATTATCTATTACAAAAGATAAGTATAACCATAACAGTCTTCCGATAAGCATGGAGACTTCGTATCATCACCCACTTCGCATCAGCTCACACTTCGTATACACCAAAAGCTTCAGACAAGAGCATAAGTACTTCATATATTAAATCTCAACACAATTAGAATCCTAACACCTTGCTTTGCATTTTCAGACGGTGTCAACCTACTAAGTCTAAGATGTGGTCGGAATAGGCTTTTACGGTCTGACTGGTTGAATATCTAATTTATTGAAAACTAATTGGAAGTGTATCTAATACATCGAGGATCGAACTATTTCGACCAATGCTCGATCTTCTTCCCTAAGACACATTATAACCATTAATGTTCTTGGAAGGGGATGAACTGTGAAACTTTTTCTCAGTTTATGTTTTTCACTCAGACTATGTTGGTCTTTATACTTCCTTTGAAGTCCTTGAACATTTCAAGGTTTCAATCAAACGCTTATTCTAATAAGCGAAGTCATATTTGTCATACTGATTGGCAAATATTATGAAGTATAACTAATTGTTTTTTATTTGTAGATTCGAGAAATTCACTAATGTGTCCATTGCTCATAATCTTAACGTCTTTTACATCTCCATGTAAATTTATGACTTTGTTAATTTGTTCAAGATATGTATTCATCATTTGTCTCTAAGTCAACTGATTCCAAAATCATGTGCATTTGATCTTTGGGTGATACATTTCTTGCAACAATTAATTCTATTAAGAATTCACTTCATCATGTGACTCCAAGTCAAATGATTCCAAAGTCCTATCCATCTGGACCTTTGGTTGAAGCGATTGTTATGAAGGCTTACTTTAACAATCATAAAGAACACAATATATAAATCCAATACATTTTAGATGTACCAACATTCAAGTTATTACCATCTATGCAATTAACACACTCATACAACATTTTAAGGATAACTTAAACAACTATGTTTTGAAAAGGAAAATCAACATCAAAATTTTCCTCAAACAACGTACTATATGATAACAGTGTCATACGCATCTAATAAGCTAACAACAAGATCAAAATATATGACTAAACTTTAAAACTGCACGAGCTCGTGATCCAATCCGAATGTGCTCCTATGCGTCAATTCCCTGCATTCTATCGAGTCCCTACATACAAAGCAAATGTGACAATCACATCCTATATCAGGGAACTAAGGATCAGAAGTTTTGAGTCTTAGATATATCTGAGTTGCCAAAAGATTCGCCTTTGGAGCATCTTCCAATCTTTCTGTGACTGTATCCCACCATGTGGATTCCCAGTTTGAGACATCTCAGAACCGGTCCAGACGATTTGGATCGTTTCTAGATGTGTCTCATTTCCAGACTCAATCCCGAAGTAGCAGAATCAGTGGAACTATGCTTCTCTATGAATGAGTCGTACAGAGTCAACATCGAATGCATTTCCATGATAGTCTTGTCCTGGTTCCCTTTCCTATACATCTGAATGAACAGATCGTACTGGCTAGTCAGCTAGTCGAGATAATGCTCAACTCCCGATCGATAGGGTGACCAAGTTTATACAGTTCGCCTATGTGTCCCTCAATCATGAGAACATGCAGACTGACACTACTTCTTCTGTTAGCCTGCACACTTCAAGCGCCTTGAAGATCCTAGTTCATTCCTTTTTCAATCGGTACTCGGAACCTTTCCTTAACCAGTCGTGCTAACTCATATCGCCCCAGGAATTCAAAATCCCTGCGGAACTCGGGGTCAATGGTCAATTAGCATGAGGCTACGAACTTCTTCGGATCCATCAATCGAGAAGTCATGCTCATCACAAAGCTGTTGTGTGATGCCATGCTTCAGTGGAACGGGGAGTGGATAATTAATCAGATATGGCTTGCCAGCAAAACTGAGAACCATTCTCCATTTGCAAAGCCATTCTACAAAGTTCAGGCCAGTCACCCTTTCCATATTCAATAGATACTTTCTGAAACTTTTAGAAATGGGTTATGGAAGAGGAGTGAGAGAGTTGACACTGGTTTCAGACATCTATAAAATCATAATTTATTAGTTAAATTTTAATCCTTTTAAATAATTACCCAATTTATTATTTAATAAGGCTAGGACCCAAAATACCCCAACTATGGTGTGAAGAGGGATGCGTAATCACAACATAATGGTCATTAAGGTAGATACACATTTATCAATTTCAGTCTTATGAAATTCCTAGATCTGTGAGATTCATTGAACTGTTCAATGGCATGTTTAATCTCGGATTATGCTCTTCTATTTGTGACTGGGATGCTGAGGATCACAAACAAGATGTGAATAACCATGCAAATGTGCTTGGTAACCTCAATATCGTTTATCATCTCAAATTGATGTGCCGGTTAACCACACACGCTCCATCAACAATGATAATTTATGAGATACCCATTAACACTCTTTATGAGCCCCTATTAGTGTGCCGATAAACCACACACGCTCCACTAATGTCTCATAAAGTGTAATGTGCAATTTCATGGGTTAGCATATCTTTCACATTTTTCCTAAAGTAACTAGATTTGGGATTTTAATTAAAACAAGTTCTAGTACTTTGATTAATAACATTAAACTTTTAATGAGATTACATACTCCTATCAAATCTGTTCTGCTAACGACCCTCCACTAATCAAGAAAATGGTGGGTGAGAGTGGACACCCATTCAACCACCATTTTATAGGCAGTTTCCTTATACCCCCTTATAGATCAGCTTCGTGAATGAGGCATACTAGCGATTTGACTGACCAATTCTTATACATAAAAATATTAACTTTTAATAATAATATATATAAGATGTATTTTAAACTTTTAAAATAATTTTGGTTTATCTATTTAAATTTTCGAAATTAAACTTTTAATTTAAATTTAAATTTAAACTTTAATTGATTTAATATTTATCTTTTAATCAACAATTAATTAAATAAATTAAATCAGATATGGATTAACAAATGAATCAAATTAATTTAATCCTATCATATACCCACTAATTTCGAAAATCACATAAAGGGTAAAGGTTTATCCATTTATTAATTAATCATAATTACCAAAAATAGAAAAACCCTCTAAAACCCTAGCAAATCGAAATCAAGGGGGGAGGCTAGGGTTTCTAAAACCCTAGCCCCAAATTCGAAATATAAGCCTTTAGGGTTTAATTTCTATAAACCCTAATTCAAAGGTATAACTATTATAGCAAATTCAAACAGAAAACAAACCAAACATCTCTGATACCACTGATAGGTTTAAGGCAAAATAGATAAACTTAACTCTTAAGTTCACATGCAACATAATAGGATCTATGTTTTCACTATTTGAATCTATAACTAAAACCTATAAGGCATTTCGATTTTAACTAAAAATATAAACGAAAAATACTAACATTTGTTGAATCTTTTGGAAGCAAGCACCACAAACGTCGTGCATCAAATGGTTCACACTGACAACGCCTAGTGATAACAAGTATTTTAGGCGTTGTTGAGCCCTGTTCTTGATAAAATTATATCAGATATGTCTGGGTATTCTCATTTTTCGTGCCAGGACTTGTTTGGAAGAAAAGAATGGAAACAGGGACTAAAAGCGTGCAAAAGGAAGAAGTTTGGAAAAGAATGAAAAATCAAAGAAACATGTACGCGCGCCGCAGATCTATGAAACGCGCGACGCGAGCTTAAGGCGGTGTAACACATTCAAATGACGAAAAAACGGGATCTGATAAGTACGCGCGCCGCGAATTCTTCATTTGCGAGGCGCGGCTGTGGGAAATTTGCAACTATAAATAGAGGCAATTCCAGCCGAAAATCCTAGCAAAGACCGGGTGTAAAATCGACCTTGAAGCTCTTTGACTCCAAGATTTCGTTCCAGCAACTTCTCAATTGGTATTTTCATGTTTTGGATTTTATTTTCATTTAGTTAGATATTTGTAAGCTTTGGTTTGTGTCTTTGGGAGTGACAACCATTGATATCAAGCTTTAGGTTTCTGTTTTAGCATCATTGGGTACTGTTTGGATGTTTGGAATTTGGATTTGGTTAATGAAAGCATTTGGTTACAATTAATCTTGGTTTATGAGTATTTTGATGTTTTGGATGTTTGGATTGTGTGAATTGTGTTTGGATCGTGTTTTGGCCTTGTTTGGAACTGCTTTCCTTTGCTGAAATCAGTAGCCAATTAGGTTAGTTTTGAGCATTGAACTTTACCTAGTAGCTGTTCAGTCAGAACCCTAGTTATTAGTTAGGTTATGCTTTATTTGGTTTGGATGCCTTTGTTTGCTTCTGATTCAGAGATGCACTTCTGATTTCAGATAGTGACTAGGTTAGTTTGGGTTGAGTTTACCTTATGCTTGGCTTGACTTTGTTTGGTTATTGCTTTTGGGTAGTTGAGCACTCAGAAACTAGGTCCTCCGACTGTAGCGTGACACTACTAGTTGGTAATCTGTCATTTAGTCTAACCACGAAGCTCCTGCGGATCGACCCTGACTACCACTGTACTAGTGTGTGTTAGGTTTTCTTTATTTTTGACCGCACGACGGCCTAGGCGTGTCAAATTTTGGCGCCGTTGCCGGGGAGCTGTGAGCTTAGATTAGGTGATTAGTAGGAACTTGTTTCTTGTTGTTGGAAATTTCATTTGGTTAGTTTTGATTTTTGATTTTGTTTGTGGGCGTGTTGCATTAGTGCATGCGTACCTACAGGGGTGAGCAATTATCCCCATTGCATTTTGATCCTGAGATTGAGCGTACTGCGCGCAAAATCCGTGCTCGTAGGCGTTCAAACATCATGAGTTTTAGTCAGGTTAGTAGTAGTCCAATAAGTGTTGCCCAGGAACCATCAGGTGAGGCAACGGGGATGTTTTCTATTCCCCCACTGTTAGAGTTTCAGTTCGGGAGCTCGGGTGCTTCTGGTGGTGCAGTTTCAGCCCCTGCACCCATACCATCATGCACTCCGCCATCTGTACCACCATTTACACCCGTTTCACAACCACAATCTACCAACCCATTTACCTCTGCAATGTCTTGGGGAGAGCCGACCCGTGATGGCACCCCAGTTTCTAGACAGCAGACACCAACCTCTCAACCATTTTCTCAACCACAACCAGTTCTTTTTAAACCTCAACCTACATTCCAACTTACACAACCTATACACTATCAACAACCTCCTCAGCCACAATACCATTATCCAGAGACAGAGGAGAGATATGACAAGGAAGACGAGGGATGGGTGCCACCAGCACCACAGCCATAGTGGAACCGAGGTCGGGGACCTCCCAGAAGAACACCACAGTATCAACCACCAGGTCAGCGGGAATATAACGATCATCTTTACGGTAATCCTGCTCAACCTTTACATTTCGCACAACCGAGAAGGCAATCGGTTGCATCACATTTCCAACCACGGGAATATGATGATTCATCGCCAATTTATATTCCTGATAACATTGATTCTTAAGTAGAAATAAGACCTCAGTTGTTAGGAATATTGCCAGAGTTTAGAGGGTATAAGCAAGACGATCCTTACAATCATCTATATGAATTTTTAGCGATTGCCAATGCTAATAACCCTAGGAACACCAATAGGAACATTTTCAGGCTTAGACTATTCCCATTCACCCTCAAAGATAAGGCCAAATACTGGTTTACATCTTTACCATCGAACAGCATTACCACATGGGATCAGCTCAAGGTAAAGTTCCTACAGGAATTTTATCCAGCAAGTAAGACAACTGAAATTAGAAGGGTTATTCAGGACTTCCAGCAAAAGCCAGGAGAGGCTTTCCACGAAGCCTTTGATAGGTTGAAGGAGTTGTTACGATCCTGCCCGCATCACGAAATTCCTAGGTGGCAGTTACTTAAGTTATTCTCCGAAGGAGTCAGTGAGACGCATCAGGCCATGATAAATGCCTCATCAAGTGGGACATTTATGTGGCAGGACCCAGAGGAAGCTTGGCAGTTCTTGGAACAATTAAGCAATGGTTCCAAGGCGAATTTTTCTACCAGGAAGACTGTAGGTATGGTAGCAGCAGTGGGAGCCGATGCTGACTGGAAGAAGGAAGTAAAGAAGGAAATTAGTGAACTGAATAAGAAGTTTGACAGGCTCATGTCAACGCTGCAGAATGGACCGCAGAATCCATCGCAAGGAGGTCAAGGAGGACCTAAAACTCAAGAGGTGAATCAAGTTTATGGCTAGGGTCAAGGCCAGCATAATAATGGACGACCCTACAGGCCATATAATCAAGGACAGCAGCAGAATTTTAGGTAGAACAATTACCAAAGTCAATCGACCAATCAGCCTAGAACATATCAGCCTGCAATTAACAACAACCACAATGGAAATACAAATGGAAACAGTAGCAATAACAACAACAGGGGGCCCAATAACGTTACCAACAATGTCCCAGGGACTCAAGAAGAAATGATTGGTAAGATGTACGTGATGGTCACTGCTACGCAGCAACAGTCTCAAGCAAATGCAAAAGTGACAACGCCTAGTGATATCAAGTATTTTAGGCGTTGTTGAGCCCTGTTCTTGATGAAATTATATCAGATATGTCAGGGTATTCTCACTTTTCATGCCAGGACTTGTTTGGAAGAAAAGAATGGAAACAGGGACTAAAAGCATGCAAAAGGAAGAAGTTTGGAAAAGAATGAAAAATCAAAGATACTCGTACGCGGGCTTAAGGCAGTGTAACACATTCAAATACCGAAGAAACGGGAAAAGATTAGTACGCGCGCCGCAGATTCTTCATCTGTGCGGCGCGGCTGCGGGAAATTTGCAACTATAAATAGATGCAATTCCAGCTGAAAACCCTAGCAAAGACCGGGTGTAAAATCGACCTTGAAGCTTTTTGACTCCAAGATTTCGTTCCAGCAACTTCTCAAGTGGTATTTTCATGTTTTGGATTTTTATTTCATTTAGTTAGATATTTGTAAGCTTTAGTTTGTATCTTTGGGAGTGACAACCATTGATACCAAGCTTAGGTTTATGTTTTATTAGTATTTAGTTACTGTTTTGGATGTGTGGAATCTGAATTTGGTTAATGAAATCATTTGGTTACAATTAACTTGGTTTATGAGTATTTTGATGTTTTGGATGTGTGTTTATGTTTTGGATGTTTGAATTGTGTTTGGCTATTGTTTTGGCCTTGTTTGGAACTGTTTTCCTTTGCTGAAATCAGTAGCCAATTAGGGTAGATTTGGGCATTGGCCTTTAGCTAGTAACTGTTCAGTCAGAACCTTAGTTATTAGTTAGATTATGCCTTGTTTGGTTTGGATGCCTTTGTTGGCTTCTGATTCAAAGATGCACTTCTGATTTCAGAAAGTGACTAGGTTAGGTTGAGTTGAGCTTAGCTTATGCTTGGCTGGACTTTGTTTGGTTATTATTTTTGGATAGTTGAGCAGTTAGAAACTAGATCCTCCGACTGTAGCGTGACACTACTAGTTGGTATTCTGTCATTTAGTCTAACCACGAAGCTCCTGCGGATCGACCCTGACTACCACTGTACTAGTGTGTGTTAGGTTTTTCTTTATTTTTGACCGCACGACGACCTAGGCGTGTCAAATTTTGGCGCCGTTGCCGGGGCGCTGTGCGCTTAGATTAGGTGATTTGTAGGATTAGTTTCTGATTTTTGATGTTTGATTTTAGTTTGCTGATTTTTGGTATGTGTACATCCTTATAATGGGTGATTACATGTACCCAAATCAGTATTATGAAGATTATAAAAATCCGGCCGACACCTATTACGAGGATGATTGCTACATTGGATCACCCGATGACACTGGATGGCGGATCGAGGAGTCATCTCAACCTGAAAATTCTGCAACTTGGGCCCAACTTTGGGTACTCTGGTATATCACTCACCAAGAACAGAAGGACCAGGTGATGCTCTTTTAAGTTTGCAAGCTTCTTTAGATAGGTTAGAGGAAAGTTGGAAATGTTCACCACCTTCGCCAGAACCGGAGGCGAGTGATTTTTATACCAATAATAATGTGTGTGAACTTGCATCACCTGAATATGTGATGGAAGGGCATACACCGTGGGAAAGTCAAGAGACCACTGAGATGGTCGAAAATGTTGTTGAGGAAGAGGTTGTAGGTGACAATGCTACCTCTGACTCAGCAACCTTTGATGTTTTTGAAAGTATTAGTAATGTTGAGCTGGTGATGAGTGAATCCATACCATCATCAGACGATTTGATTGATGAGGATGTTGTGGAGGGGACTGTAAGTGACAGTACAAATCCTAGCCCAGCAAGTCCCGAAATTGTTGAAATTGTTGATATTATTGAGGAAAGGGGTGTAGATAACAATATTACCCCCGACCTTATAATTTTTGAAAATTTTGAGAAATTTGAAAGCAAGGATATGGTGATGGGTGATTTTGTACCACCATCAGATCAAATAAGTCACTCACTCTTGGTTCCGATCCACCTGTTGGACGACGACCAAGAAGATGATACCGACGAGTTGATTTTTGAAAATAATAAACAAGATTTTATCACCACTCATGATCCATTCATGAATGGAAAATTAGATGTGATCAATACCATCGATGAGGACATATGGAAGCATCCTGACATGTTGCCTTCCGATCCCATTCGATTGGAAAATTTTTATTGGTACTGCAAGCCAAAATTGCAAACTAAAGATAGCACGTGGGACACTAACAAACGAGGTGCAAAACAACTACTGGAAGAGGCAATGGCGCGCTTCATGTGAAGCCTTTAACCTTGAAGAGATGCAGAAGGAAAGACCGAGCTTGGAGGTTCAAAGCTACTTCCAAGCACTCGCGGGAAATCATCAGAAGACAGCAGCTGGGTAGCAACAGGAGAACCAACAAGCCATTCGACCCAGGAAAGTTTGAGGAGCAGTGGGTCAGCAAAAGGACGGTGGAAAGGAAAAATCAACAAAGAAGGAAGGCATACGATCCACCGTAGCTGTAGAACGAGTAGCACGTCTGGCTGAAGACGTTAAACTTAGCGCTTGTTGGGAGGCAACCCATCGTGTCATAGGTTAGGTTTTATATTTCTTAAAATTTAATTAGGAAAATACATCAATCTTTTTGCAGGTATTAGTGGTCTAAAATAAGTGTGGGGTCGTGTGAGAAGTTTTGAAATTTTTGAAGACCGCGTTGCGGGTTTTTGAATTACGCGACGCGGGGTTGTAAACCAACCCGATGCGCAGGGGTTGATTTGGTGACACGCGCGACGCGCAAAGCGTAAATCCGCGATGCGGGAATTGATCAGTCCGTTTTCTCCTATGTAAGGTAAGCCGCGACTCAACCCAACTCCACACGACTCGGAGCTCTGATCGACGAATTTCTCTTGCGTTTTTTCTTGCTCATTTTGTTTCTACTGCCAAGGTACACTATTCTAACTATCTATTAGTTGTTAAAACTAGCGATTAGATGGTTAATTTTAGTGATTTGCCCAAAATAGTTCAAAACTTAGGATCGCCTATGCTAACTCATAGGGTGTTCGTTTTGCCAAATAGAGACCCTAGATGAGTTAGTCGGTACTTAGGATACCTTGTGGCATGATTAGATCGAGTTTTAGCAGGTTAAATTGCGAGTTTGATTCGGGGTTTTGCAAACAGCCGCTCGCCGCGACGCGCCTTGCTCTTGGGCCGCGCCGCGGTGCAGCAGGGAAGAAAAGGACTAATTTTGCAAAAAAAAATTCTTTTGTGGCTATGTATCTTTTTGCAGATGATGTTCAGATTAGAGCACGCTTTCCTCCAGTTCCCCGAGGGACTGGCTAGCTCCGCGGAGTACATTTCGCGGAGGGACGCGTTGACTAGTCGCCGGGTTCTCGAGGCGACGGTCATTGACAAGGATATACTGAGGGACGCGGGACTATGGGGTGCGATTGAGCCATTCTTACATCACACCTGGACTCACGAGGATGCTTTATTTACTTGCCGTGGCTGGGATAGGATCATGGCCACGGACGAGGACGTGGTCTACACCGAGCTACTGTTGGAGTTTTTCTCCACGATCCATTTCGCTCCACGGGCATTGGACGCACGATCCAGGATCATCCGATTTCGACTGGGAGGTGCACAGAGGGAGTGCAACCTCCGGGAGTTTGGGAGGAGAGTTGGGCTATACACTCCAGCAGACCTCCAGCATCGCCATTTCACGCAGTTCTTCGGGGCAGGGACATGGAGATTTGGACACCACTGTCCAACGTTATGTACGAGGCAGGGACCTCGAGGGAGAGCCACCTCCGCGATCCACTTCACCGCCTCATGCACCGTATCGTCTCCACCTCCATCATGCAGTGGGAGGGGGGCGAGAAGGTGTCCGGGGAGGACATGACATTCTTTTGGGCTCTCCTCGATCCGTCCCGATTCCTCCATCTCCCCTTTGCCCTCGCAGTTGCCCTCTCCACTCACTCGACGGGAGCCTCCACTAGCAGTCCATTGGCCCGGGGGTATTTCATTACCCGCTTGGCCCGTTCCTATGGGATCCTTACTGCCTCCGTGGCAGCTTCTTTGACCGCGCTGCCTCCATCTCGCACGATAGCACGCACTTTGGAGAGGATGCGGCTCATTGAGCAGCAGCGCCCGGGGCAGTTCATTCGAGCACCTACAGAGCCTCCCCAGGCACCCCAGCCCGCATATGCCCATCCGGGCCGGAGACGACAGAGGCGGGAGGTACCCGCCGAGCCAGCACCTTGACATACGCAGCGGTCGTCGTGCGGTCAAAAATAAGAGAAATACCTAACTTACACTAGTATAGCGGTAGTCAGGGTCGATCCACAGGAGCTTCGTGGTTAGACTAGATGAGAGATTACCAACTAATAGTATCACAGCTATAGTCGGAGGATCTGGTTTCTATTTTCCTATCACTAGCAAATGAAACAATGCTCAAACACTCAGGCCAAGCTAAGCTATGTCCAAATGACCTAGTCACTTTCTGAAATCAGAAGTACATCTCTGACTCAGAAGCAATCAAAGGCATCCAAACTAGCCAAACCAAGCAAAGCATAAACTACCACTAGTTAAAGTCCTATTGAACAGTTACTAGCCAAGGTTTAATGCTTACCAAATAACCTAATTAGCTACTGATTTCAGCTAAGAAAAACAGTCCTACAAGGTCCAAAACACAACCAAAAACACAATCAATCAAACAAACCAAACACAAACATCCAAACACCGAAAAACTAAGATTAAATGTAACCAAATGCTTTTCATTCACCAAACTGAATTCCAAATATAAAAACAGTAACCAAAATGTTTCTCAAACAAAAACCTAAGTGCTCAAAGTCAGTGGTTGTCACTCCCAAAGACTTTAGCTACAAAACTACTTTCTACTAAAATGAAATTAAAGCCAAAAACATAAAATACCAATTGTGAGCTTGCTGAAATGAAATCCTGGAGTCAAAGAGCTTCAAGGTCGATGTTTACACCCGGTCTTTGCTTCAGTTTTTGGCTGGAAATGCATCTATTTATACTTGCAAATTTCCCGCAACCGCGCCGCGCAGAAATGAAATCCGCGGCGCGTGTACTTATCTTTTCCCGTTTTCTTCGGCATTTGAATGTGTTCCACCGCCTTAAGCCCGCGTCACGCATAGTTTATTCCCGCGGCACGCGTACGAGTTCTCTTGATTTTACATTCCTTCCCAACTTCTTCCTTTTGCACGCTTTTAGTCCCTGTTTCCATTCTTTTTCTCCAAACAAGTCCTGGCACGAAAAGTGAGAATACCCAGACATATTTGATATAATTTTATCAAGAACAGGGCTCAACAACGCCTAAAATACTTGATATCACTAGGCGTTGTCAAACACCCCACACTTGTGCCTTGCTTGTCCCCAAGCAAGAGAGTTTTTAACAAATTATAATAAAGAATTTCAGTTTCAAAGTTTATTGATCTTTGAGTTAGAGTGGGATAGTTCGCAAAACCATAATTGAATTGTTCTTTGGAATTCATGGCTTTCTAGAGAACCCTTGATTACAAATTTTCTGTCCACAATGAAGTGTACTTACTCATTTAGATTCTAAAGGCCATTAAGGAATTGTCTATGACTTTTGATGTTGTCAGTGTAACGAGCTTTCAGAAATACCATCCCAGACCAGACGATCTTAGGTGGTAAGGTGCATAAGGCCCACCCATTTTAGACCTACCGGCTCGAACAACAAAGGCCACAGATTGACTTTTTCTTCCTAAATTCCAATCCTAAAACAGCTCAATCTTCTAAACTCGTAAAACTCAACTTATTTGACTAACTAATAGCATGATCACAAATAAACAGTATTTCTTGAAAAATACTAATACTATCACAATCATAAATCATTCATTTCAAAATTGCAATTTATTAAAAATTTTGAAAAAGTTTGCTAAAAATTTGATCATTTCTGCAAAAATTTCAAAAAATTCTCTTTCGACCGTCCACACCCCACACTTAAAACCGTACAACGTCCCCGTTGTACAAAATTTATTTCAAAACAAGGGAGAAAGAGTTACCCCTTTTTGGACGATAGACTGCTTGGTGCTCAATATCACAGGTATAAATGCGTACAAATGGATCCTTGATTTCGTATTCTGGAGTTGTAGCGCTACAGTGAACACGCCGGTGGTCGAGACAAGTGGAGGGGCACGGTGACCCCACACTTGTCTGAGACAACTCTTTCTCAAATTGGCATATCATGCATCACTCAACAAACAAATTAAAAGCAAACATGACAAATAAAATATAAACACAAAATATACAGAAAAATATGTATGTGTTGCGGATGACCGCGGCGCGTAATTGAAGGATGCGCGTCGCGGTAATTTCGTGAGATTAAAACAGCGTCAAATGAGAAATGACCGCGTCGCGCTAGATATGGATGCCGCGGCGCGGTAATTTCAGCAGATTATCCAAATTTCAGATCTCACAAGAAACAATTCAACACACCAAAACCATTGTTTCATTATTAATATCTAATGCCTGCAGGAGGCTTATTGTCCTAACCAACTTCTAAAAACAAATCTGCAGGAGGCTTATTGTCCTAACCAACTTCTAAAAACAAATCTTTAAGCTAATTCTAATAAAATGAAAATCAAAAAATGTACTAAAAATAAATCAAAATAATTACATCCATCCTTTTCAATTATGCGCAGTGTCAGCATAATCATCTTCATCTTCTTCAGGGTCCTCCTCCATCGGTTCCTCCTCTTCTTCTCTGATAGTCGGCTGGGGTCTTGGCGGAACACACTTATGCTTTGCCATGAGGGCGATCATACAGTCTGCTAACCACAGGAGCTGCGTCTGTGTATTCTCTGTTAGTCTGTTAACCTCCTGTGCTACAATCAACTGTAACTGGTGTTCCCTCGTATGGACTTGCAAAGCCTTCTTAACATCCTTCACTTCATCGGCCAAGTACCGCGATTCCATGGTGGCCGGGGAAAGTCCTCGGGGTGGATGAATAGTCACCTGCGGTCGCTTTTTGGAAGTGGACGGCTCGGTCTTCAACACCGGAAATAGGGATCGCTCAGTTGCGGTGACCCCATCGTCGACATAAATCACGTCTTGGGAAATGGTAGTCGGCGGGCTGAAGGGAACTGGCTGAACAAATGTCATCCCACGGGTAGTGTACTCAGATAGCAACCCATAGGATCGGGCCAGATTCATCACATAATGTCCCCCACCGAGGGCAATTTGCTTCAGTGGCTCGTCTGTGATCTGTTTGAAGTAATCGGCCACGAAGTATGGCATGTTGCATGTCTGAAGCATCCATGTCAGACACCACAAAAGATGTAACTCCCGTGGTAACACCCGATCCTCGTCCGCACGAGGCCAAACCATGGTTGATATCAACCGATGTAGCATGCGATGTGATGGTAGATGCATCAGCCCCTCGCGTACGGTATTCTCATGATACCGCGTGGATGATATGGTGCTCCAGTAGTCAGCAGGAGAGAATGAGTCATCGGCCTCATAATTAGCCCGTCGATGGAAGGTGGCGAACCCTGGTGCCTCTGATTCTTCCTCAGTGTACAACCCGATGCGATAGCCAAATTCCCGTAAGCTGCAGCTTCGGTTGTGATTACCCAACCGGAACTCCACCATCTCTTCCATGTCTATTACCAGCGGCTGACGATCAAATTGGTAACTTGCAAGAAATTGCAAGAATACCTCCCGGTAAATGGGCCCTTCCATGTGAACAATGTTGTCAATGGCTCGACAAGTGTAAGTAAGCTCGTCTTTGTCGTACCCCCCTTGAACCAGCCAATATTGCAAATGTTCCATAATCCCTGATTCCTCGGTCAACTGCCAGTTGACCGGCCGGGCGGGGAGGATTCGTTTTTGTTGTTGAATGGATCTACGATTGTAGAAACTGTAGGCGCGTGTTCTCCCCACTTCCGTGGCCAAAGAATTCCAGTCGATGGATTTGGAACTGCCTGAAGAAGACATTGTACCTGCGAAATCACAAAAATTGAAAAATTACTGCACTGTTCTGACGTTCGACGCGGCGCGCACGTGACAACCCGCGACGCGCTGGATGAATATTCATACTCGGCGTCGCGGACCGTACATGGCGCGGCGCGGCGAACGATTTCAGTCAAGAAAATTCGCTTAATCTGTCAATCTAAGTCCGATTTTCCTAATCTAGCACTTGGGTTTCGCGTAATACAATACTATAATCCTAATTCAGCAATCAATTTAATCGATTAAACATAACATTGTGGATTACAGTAGCATCTAGTAAGTTTCAAGACTTCTAAAACTAAAAGAGAGAAAATCGATACTTACTTGGATTTCTTGTGAATGAGAGATGAATGCAGTCGGTGGATTGATTGGAGGGTTGAAGCACGGTGAAAAGAATCAAAATTTTCCGCAATTTATTTATATGCAATGTGGGAATTTGAATGACTATCAAAAGCTCTGTTTAAGTGATTATCTTTAATTTCAAATTAAGATAAGACCGCGGCGCGGGAAGCTTCTATCCGCGTCGCGTATAAAAATCTGATTTTAAATGTAATCGCAAAAACTCAATACGCGCGGCGCGGTTTCTAAGATCCCGCGGCGCGGTATTGTAAAATTACCAAAATGACCCCACACTTGCCTTTTTCTCACCGTGATCAAAAATTGGATGTAATTCTTTGAATAATATGAAAATATGCAATTATACAATGATGATCGGGTTGCCTCCCGTCAAGCGCTAAGTTTAACGTCTTCAGCCGGACGTGCACTTACCTGATTATGTTGCGTATGTTGGAATTTCTGTTATGAATTCGACTGTCTCTACCTGTAATTTCTGGAACGTGCCTGTGGTGATGTATGGTTTGAGTCTATGGCCATTGACTTTAAATGGTTGCCCACCTTTTAAGTCCTGGATTTCGACTGCACCATAAGTCCTGGTTTGCGTCATGATATCGCTTCATCTTTGATTTATAGGTGGCTGCGTTCTCATATGCTTCATCTCGTAGTTCTTCTAATTCAGATAACTGAAGTTTCCTTTCTTTCACGGCATCAGTATAGTCCATGTTGACTTTCTTAATGGCCCAAAGGGCACGATTGGCAATCTCTACTGGTAAATGACATCCTTTTACATAAACCAACCGATATGGAGTAGTCCCGATCGGTGTTTTATACGCAGTTCGATACGCCCACAATGCGTCATCTAACCTTAGCGACCAATCCTTTCTATCAGTCTTAACAGTCTTCTGAAGGATTTCTTTGATTTGCCTATTGGATACCTCCACCTGGCCGCTGGTTTGTGGATGATACGGCGTGGCAATGCGATGATTCACCCCATAGTGTTTCAGCAGCCTTCCGAATTTGAAATTCTTGAAATGAGATCCTCCGTCGCTAATGATTACTCTGGGGACCCCATGCCTGGTGAAGATATTTTTCTTCACAAATTTGCAGACCACGTGATGGTCGTTTGTGCGAGTTGCTTCGGCCTCAATCCATTTTGAGACATAATCTACTGCCACCAAAATGTAAACATATCCATGTGATGTGGGGAATGGACCCATAAAATCGATTCCCCAGACATAAAAAATGTCTACTACCAAAATCAGATTCAAAGGCATTTGATCCCTTTTCGATATATTCCCTAATTGCTGGCAATTGATGCACTCCTTGGCAGTCCTGTGCGAATCCCGAAAGATAGTCGGCCAATATAGTCCAGATTCAAGAACTTTGTACCCGGTTTTCCTTCCACTGAAATGTCCTCCACATGCTGATGCATGACAGAGATCCAGCACTTCACCAATTTCATTGTCTGGCACACATCGACGAATTATCTGATCCTCACCTACCTTAAAAAGGTCTGGATCATCCCAAATGAATCTCTTTGCGTATGTGCGAAATTGCTTCTGCCTTTGTTTTGTCTAATGTTTTGGTATTGCTCCCGTGGCCAGAAAATTTACATAGTTTGCATACCATGGAGCTCCATTAACCTCTAACAACTGCTCGTCAGGAAATGAGTCTTGAATTCCTGCTTCCAATCCTTCAGCTGGTAATCTAGAAAGGTGATCTGCCACTACATTCTCAGCTCCCTTCTTGTCTTTGATGTCCACGTCGAATTCTTGCAACAGGAGTATCCACCTAATTAAGCGAGGCTTAGACTCCTTCTTGGTGATCAGATGCCGAACAGCACTGTGGTCAGTGTAGACTACCACCTTGGATCCCCAGATATAAGATTGAAATTTATCTAGAGCAAATACTACAGCAAGTAATTCTTTTTCAGTAGTCGTGTAATTCAATTGCGCTTCAGAAAAAGTTTTACTAGCATAACAGATAACAACAGGTTTCCTGTCGACTTTTTGCCCTAGTACTGCACCAGCAGCATAGTCGCTAGCATCACACATTATCTCAAAAGGTTGCGTCTAGTCGGGCGGCTTCAGAATGGGAGCCTCAACCAGTTTATTTTTGAGGATGTTGAATGCTTTTACACATTCTTCGTCAAAAAGAAATGGTGCGTCCTTCAAAAGAAGACCACAGAGGGGCTTAGAGATAGCGCTAAAATCTTTAATGAATCTACGATAAAACCCTGCATGCCCCAAGAATGATCTCACCCCTTTTACTGATGTTGGAGGTGGCAATGTGGATATGACCTTAACCTTAGCGCGATCGACTTCGAATCCTCTTTCAGAGACCACATGTCCTAATATTATTCCTTCTCGTACCATAAAATGGCTTTTCTCCCAGGAAAGAACCAGGTTCGTTTCTGCACATCTTTTCAGCACCTTTTCCAATTGAACTAAGCAAGTTTCGAATGTATGTCCAAAAATTGAGAAATCATCCATGAAGATTTCTAGAGCTTCACCAATCATGTCAGAAAAGATTGCCATCATACATCGTTGAAATGTTGCAGGCGCATTACACAATCCAAATGGCATTCTGCGAAAGGCGAAAGTACCATAAGGACAAGTGAATGTTGTCTTTGCCTGATCTTCTGGATGAATGGCGATTTGGTTATACCCAGAATACCCATCCAAGAAACAGTAGTACTTTTGTCCTGCTAACTTCTCCACAATTTGATCGATAAAGGGTAATGGGAAATGATCCTTGGATGTGGCGGCATTAAGCTTCCGATAATCAATACAGACTCGCCATCCGGTTACAGGTCTTGTGGATATCTTGTCACCATCCTTTGTGTCTACTACAGTGATCCCTGACTTTTTCGGCACAGTTTGTGTTGGGCTAACCCATTCACTGTCAGAAATAGGGTAAATGATTCCTGCGTCCAACCATTTAAGAACCTCCTTTTTGACAACTTATTTTAAATTGGGGTTCAACCTCCTTTGCGTATCCCGGGCAGGTTTAGCTCCTTCTTCTGTGATGATGCGATGCATGCATGTAGTTGGACTAATTCCTTTTAAGTCCGCGATTGTCTAACCGATAGCCTCCTTATGTTTGGATAATACTTTGAGCAATCCTATCTCTTGTTCCTCTGTCAGGTTGGCTGCCACGATTACTGGTAAAGTATCTTTCTCTCCTAGAAAGGCATACTTTAAATGTTCTGGTAGAGGTTTTAGATCCAACTTTGGCGGTTCTTGTAAAGAGGGCTTTAATGTCTTTGGAATCTCTGCTGGTAACTTCTCTATATGTGCACATTCTTCAGACGTGAATCCTTTTTCTTCTTCTCCCTTTTGTGTCTCTTTTCTTCCAACAATTGCTTCTTCCTGAGTTTTTATTTCTTCTTCTTTAAGTACCTCTGGAGTGTAATGCTGCACAAGCTCGTCTATAATGTCTACTTGATAGCATTCCTCTTCTTCCATGTTACTTCCTTTGGGATTAGCATTGAAAATGTTGATCTTGGCCTGTCAGTGTCCAAAAGATATTCCCATTTCTCCAGTACGACAAGCAATATTTGCGTTAGCCGTGGCCAAAAACGGCCGCCCTAGAATAATTGTAGGCTGCTCTCCATTCATCGCTTGATGGGTATCCAAAACAAGAAAATCTGCTGGGTAGTAAAATTCTCCTACCCTGATGATAACATCGATTAACATGCCTCTGGGAACCTTGGTGGACTTATCAGCTAACTGCAGAATCACATCAGTAGATTTCATGGTGCCAAACTCATGCTTGTCAAATAACTGCCCCGGCAATATATTCACACTTGCACCTAAATCTAAAAGAGCCCTTTTGATGTGCACATTGCCTAAATCTACTGAAATAAGAGGAACTCCTGGATCTTTCAGCTTTGGAGGAAGCGCATCCATGAGGATAGAGCTTACATTCTCAGGTAAGCTAATCATCTTAGGCAAGTGGGACAGAATATGTTTCTTGTGTATACACATGTCCTTGAGAAACTTAGCATATGCGGGAACTTCCTTGATAAGTTTGACTAAAGGAATGTTAACTTTAATTTGGCTAAACAATTCCCACATGTCTTCAGCTTGTGGTCCCTTCTTTCCATATGGTCATTTCTCCGGCTTTTCCAAAGCTGTCGGAAAAGGAACTGTTCCACTTGATTCTCCTTTTTCCCAAGTACTCGTCTGCTTCGTCTTCTGTACTTGCTCCTGCTTATCCTTTCTCTTCTTTCTTTCTAATTCTTCTTTTTCATCAAAAACTATTTCTACATCACTATCATCATCTGCTGCAACCGGAGCTGCAACCTTGTTGTCTAATTTCTTCCCACTCCTAAGTGTGATGACTTCATTAACTTGCATTTTTGGTGACTGCTCTTGCTCCCTCACTTGTGTTTCCTTCATTTTGACAAGTGATTCTCCTAATTTCAAAATTGCTTCCGAATTAGACTTCTCTACTTCTTGGAGTTGTACTAATAATCCAAAAATTCCTTGCAAACCAATGTTCGTACTTCCTGACGAAGATGGAGATTGCACCTGTTGCTGCCTTATAGGTGGTTGTCTCGATTCTCGTTGCTGATTACTTCGGAATGGCCTTGGTGCGTTGTGAAATCGACCATATCCATGCACTTGACTTATTTCCTCATGAGTCATTGAGCACTCATTATGATTGTGTCCTATTTTTCCACATATATTGCAGATACTCTGCCCATGCAACACGTATGCTCCTTTTTCTTGTTGAAACCTCTCGAGCATCTAATTGAACCTTTTTGTAACAGCAGTGAGCTCTTTCCGAATTTCAGCTTTCCATTTGTGCTGTGCTTCGACATTTGCTACATATACAGTCTTATCCTTCATTGATCCACTGACTTTTGATCCTAAACTCAGCTGCTCCAAAAATCTCCAGGCATCATCTGGCTCTTGCCACATAAATGTCCCACTTGATGAGGCATTTATCATGACCTGGTGTGTCTCATTAACTCCTTCGAAAAATAATTTGACTAGCTGCCACTTAGGAACTTCATGATGTGGACAGGATCGCAACAACTCTTTTAATCTGTCAAACGCATCATGAAAAGCCTCTCCAGGCTTTTGCTGGAAATCTTGTATCGCTCGTCTAACCTCCGTGGTTTTACTGACCGGATAGAATTCTTGCAGAAACTTCGCCTTGAGTTGTTCCCAACTAGTAATATTATTTGATGGTAAGGATGTAAACCAATACTTGGCTTTATCCTTAAGAGTAAATGGAAACAATCTAAGCCTAAAAATATCTCTATCAATATTCCTATTCCTAGGAGTGTTGGCGTTTGCAATTGCTAAGAATTCATATAAATGATTATAAGGGTCGTCAGTCTTGTATCCCCTAAACTGAGTTAATATTCCTAATAACTGAGGTTTTATCTCTACTTGCGAATCTATGTTATCAGGAATATAGATCGGCGACGAGTCATCATATTCCCGCGGTTGGAAATGTGATGCAACCGATTGCCGTCTCGGTTGTGCAAAATGTAAAGGTTGGGCGGGGTTACCGTAAAGATGATCATTGTACTCCCGCTGACCTAGTGGTGGATATGGTGGTGTTCTTCTCAGAGGTCCCCGACCTCGGTTCCATTGTGGTTCTGGTGCTGGTGGCACCCATCCTTCATCTTCATCGTCATACACTTCCTCCGTCTCTGGGTGATGGTATCGTGGCTGAGGCGGTGGTTGAAAGTGTATAGGTTGTGTTGGTTGGTATGTGGGTTGAGGTTTAAAGAGGGCTGGTTGTGGTTGAGATGTTGGTGTATGCTGTCTAGGAGCTGGGGTGCCATCTCGGGTCGGCTCTCCCCAAGTCATAGCAGAAGTAAATGGATTGGTGGATTGGGGTTGTGAAGCGGGTGTAAAAGGTGGGATAGATGGTGGAGTGCATGATGGTATGGGTGCAGGGGCTGAAACTGCACCACCAGAAGCACTCGTGCTCCCGAATTGAAACTCTGATAATGGGGGAATAGAGAACATCCTCGTTGCCTCTCCTGACGGATCCTGGGCAACACTGATCGGACTACTGCTAACTTGACTAAAATTCATGCTGCTTAAACGCCTACGGGCACGGAGTTTGCGCGTAGTACGCTCAATTTCAGAATCAAACTGCAATGGGGATAATTGCTTTCCCCTGCGGGTACGCATGCACTAGTGCAACACGCCCACAAAAATCAAAAATGCAATTTCAAAAAGCAAGAAACGAGTTCCTACTACTCACCTAACCTAAGCTCACAGCTCCCCGACAACGGCGCCAAAATTTGACATACGCAGCGGTCGTCGTGCGGTCAAAAATAAGAGAAATACCTAACTTACACTAGTATAGCGGTAGTCAGGGTCGATCCACAGGAGCTTCGTGGTTAGACTAGATGAGAGATTACCAACTAATAGTGTCACAGCTATAGTCGGAGGATCTGGTTTCTATTTTCCTATCACTAGCAAATGAAACAATGCTCAAACACTCAGGCCAAGCTAAGCTATGTCCAAATGACCTAGTCACTTTCTGAAATCAGAAGTACATCTCTGACTCAGAAGCAATCAAAGGCATCCAAACTAGCCAAACCAAGCAAAGCATAAACTACCACTAGTTAAAGTCCTATTGAACAGTTACTAATCAAGGTTTAATGCTTACCAAATAACCTAATTAGCTACTGATTTCAGCTAAGAAAAACAGTCCAACAAGGTCCAAAACACAATCCAAAACACAATCAATCAAACAAACCAAACACAAACATCCAAACACCGAAAAGCTAAGATTAAATGTAACCAAATGCTTTTCATTCACCAAACTGAATTCGAAATATAAAAATAGTAACCAAAATGTTTCTCAAACAGAAACCTAAGTGCTCAAAGTCAGTGGTTGTCACTCCCAAAGACTTTAGCTACAAAACTACTTTCTACTAAAATGAAATTAAAGCCAAAAACATAAAATACCAATTGTGAGCTTGCTGAAATGAAATCCTGGAGTCAAAGAGCTTCAAGGTCGATGTTTACACCCGGTCTTTGCTTCGGTTTTCGGCTGGAAATGCATCTATTTATACTTGCAAATTTCCCGCAACCGCGTCGCGTAGAAATGAAATCCGCGGCGCGCGTACTTATCTTTTCCCGTTTTCTTCGGCATTTGAATGTGTTCCACCACCTTAAGCCCGCGTCGTGCATAGTTTATTCCAGCGGCACGCGTACGAGTTCTCTTAATTTTCCATTCCTTCCCAACTTCTTCCTTTTGCACGCTTTTAGTCCCTGTTTCCATTCTTTTTCTCCAAACAAGTCCTGGCACGAAAAGTGAGAATACCCAGACATATTTGATATAATTTTATCAAGAACAGGGCTCAACAACGCCTAAAATACTTGATATCACTAGGCGTTGTCACACCTCAGCCTCAGTTATCCGAGGTCATGGCAGCCATCCAGGACCTCAGTTAGAGGATGTCTGCCCGAGAGGCACATGATCGCTGGATGGCGGAGACACAGAGGATGATCATGCTGCGGATGCATTTTGACGACATTCCACCTCACCCCTCTGGCGATGACGGGACAGGTCCATCCGGGACCCACCAAGATGATGATTGATGTACTTTTTCTTCTTTGTTTCTTTCTTTTTATATTTTTAGGGATATATGTACAAAACTTATGACACCACTATCTGTATTCAGTTTTTATATTTTATTTGTTATTTGCTTTTAATTTGTTTGTTAAGTTATGCATGATATACCAAATTGAGAAGGAGTTGTCTCAGATAAGTGTGGGGTCACCATGTCCCCTCCACTTGTCTCGACCACCGACGTGTTCACTGTAGCGCTACAACTCCGGAATACGAAATCAAGGATCCGTTTGTTCGCAATTATACCTGTGATACTGAGCACCAAGCAATCTATCGTCCAAAAAGGGGTAACTCTTTCTCCCTTGTTTTGAAATTATTTTTGTACAACGGAGACGTTGTACGGTTTTAAGTGTGGGGTGTGCACGGTCGAAAGAGAAACTTTTTGAAATTTTTGCAGAAATGATCAATTTTTCAATTTTTAGCAATATTTTTCAAAAATTTTAATAAATTGCAATTTTGAAATGAATGGTTTGTGATTGTGATAGCCATAGTATTTTTCAATAAATACTGTTTATTTGTGATCATGCTATTAGTTAGTTAAATAAGTTGAGTTTTACGAGTTTAGAAGATTGAGTTGTTTTAGGATTGAAGTTTAGGAAGGAAAAGTCAATATGTGGCCTTTGTTGTTCGAGCCAGTAAGTCTAAAATGGGTGGGACTTATGCACCTTACCACCTAAGATCGTCTGGTCTGGGATGGTATTTCTGAAAGCTCGCTACACGGACAACATCGAAAGTCATGGACAATTCCTTAATGGCCTTTAGAATCTGAATGAGTAAGTACACTTCATTGTGGACAGAAAATTTGTAATCAAGGGTTCTTTAGAAAGCCATGAATTCCAAAGAACAATTCGATTATGTTTTCGCGAACTATTCCACTGTAACTCAAAGAGCAATAAACTTTAAAACGGAACACAGTCAAAAATTGTTTGATTCTTTATTATAATTTGTTAAAAACTCGCTTGCTTGGGGACAAGCAAGGCACAAGTGTGGGGTGTTTGACAACGCCTAGTGATATCAAGTATTTTAGGCGTTGTTGAGCCCTGTTCTTGATGAAATTATATCAGATATGTCGGGGTATTCTCACTTTTCGTGCCAGGACTTGTTTGGAAGAAAAGAATGGAAACAGGGACTAAAAGCGTGCAAAAGGACGAAGTTTGGAAAAGAATGAAAAATCAAAGAAACTCGTACGCGCGCCGCGGATCTATGAAACGCGCGACGCGGGCTTAAGGCGGTGTAACACATTCAAATACCGAAGAAACGGGAAAAGATTAGTACGCGCGCCGCGGATTCTTCATTTGCGCGGCGCGGCTGCGGGAAATTTGCAACTATAAATAGATGCAATTCCAGCCGAAAACCCTAGCAAAGACCGGGTGTAAAATCGACCTTGAAGTTCTTTGACTCCAAGATTTCGTTCCAGCAACTTCTCAAGTGGTATTTTCATGTTTTGGATTTTTATTTCATTTAGTTAGATATTTGTAAGCTTTAGTTTGTATCTTTGGGAGTGACAACCATTGATACCAAGCTTAGGTTTATGTTTTATTAGTATTTAGTTACTGTTTTGGATGTGTGGAATCTGAATTTGGTTAATGAAATCATTTGGTTACAATTAACTTGGTTTATGAGTATTTTGATGTTTCGGATGTGTGTTTATGTTTTGGATGTTTGAATTGTCTTTGGCTATTGTTTTGGCCTTGTTTGGAACTGTTTTCCTTTGCTGAAATCAGTAGCCAATTAGGGTAGATTTGGGCATTGGACTTTAGCTAGTAACTGTTCAGTCAGAACCTTAGTTATTAGTTAGGTTATGCCTTGTTTGGTTTGGATGCCTTTGTTTGCTTCTGATTCAGAGATGCACTTCTGATTTTAGAAAGTGACTAGGTTAGGTTGAGTTGAGCTTAGCTTATGCTTGGCTGGACTTTGTTTGGTTATTATTTTTGGATAGTTGAGCAGTTAGAAACTAGATCCTCCGACTGTAGCGCGACACTACTAGTTGGTAATCTGTCATTTAGTCTAACCACGAAGCTCCTACGGATCGACCCTGACTACCACTGTACTAGTGTGTGTTAGGTTTTTCTTTATTTTTGACCGCACGACGACCTAGGCGTGTCAAAATGCCATTGCAAACATGGAACGACAAATTGGACAAATGGCTGCGGATCAGCAAAAGAGAGACAGTGGAAAATGAAAGGTTTTTCGCAACCATGAACTAAATAACCTAAGTTCACATGCAACCTAGAAAAGATCTATGTTTTCTTACTTTGAACATGTAACTAATTCCTAAAGGCCAAACAAAAATAACTAAAAGAATAAATCAGAAAAACTAACCTTTAGTTTTAATCTTGAAGCTAAGCAGCACAAGTGTCCTGCCTCAAATGAGATCACACCCAGGGAGCCAGAGGAAGGTCACGAAAATTCAAGAGAGAATTATATAATGAACACTTATAATGAGGTCTAGGGGTCCCTATTTATAGGGAAACAATAAACCCTAGCCGTCACCCATTTTCCGGATTATACGTACGCGCGTCGCGGCCTTTACATTGGCGCGTCGCGCGCCGCAATTCAACTATTGAATTCGTACGAATATGTACACGCGTCGCGGCGTTTACATTGGCGCGCCGCGCGCCGCAATTCAACTATTGAATTTGTACGACTTTAATCCTTGACTTCCTGATTAATCTAATTAATGCCGCAGAAATTAATCCAATTAATTCCTGATTAATTATTAATCAATCAATATAGTTTCTAATTAATATATTATCACTTTAATATATTAACAAACCATATCTTTTATTTCTATTGATTTATTAATCCCATAATAAATCAACCTTTCTCTCTACCGAACTTTCTACCAAACCTCCAGCTATGAGGGCAACCCA
Organism: Cichorium intybus; assembly: GCA_023525715.1. Taxonomy (NCBI): domain Eukaryota; kingdom Viridiplantae; phylum Streptophyta; class Magnoliopsida; order Asterales; family Asteraceae; genus Cichorium; species Cichorium intybus. Next base: position 238,359 of record JAKNSD010000032.1, read on the forward strand.
AATGGACTTTGCTTCTATTAATTAGGTAAATACAAATTATTAGTCATGGCTTAGACACCTAATCCAACAGTCTCCCACTTGGATAAGTCTATGACTATAATTACCAATTTAACATCTAATTAATCAGCAAACTGTAGCTTCCTAGAAACTGCTGCCGAACTCTGACCCAGTCAGTTCTGTCCATAGATAAGTGATCAGATGATCCTCCGTCCAACAAGATATTTTCAGACATGAGACATGGATTGAGATCAATCTCTGTCTGACACACTGTTTCTCGATTTCCGATTTTGCTTATGACTTTTAGACTTCTTATTGAACGAATCAATTCAGTCCTGGCTGGCCAGCGCTTCAGTCAACTTCAAAATCATCAAGTGGCCAACAGATATCTGTTTCCCGTCTGGGTCAAGGGACGAATAAGCTTCGACTAATATGTTATATCTTTTACCCGACAAATTACTCACAACAGCACGTTTTATAACACCGAGTTACCGATGCGTTTTCGTACTATCAATGAACAACCGCCTTGCAAATTATAACTCATATCTCTCAACTTTAAGACCATAAGATATTATCGTCTCAACATTGCTCGTGATATAATCCGTGAAGCAATCTATTGAGCGCGGGTTTATCTAGTACTCAAATCTCCATTTCCAAGTACTCATGAACGTTGCAGCAATCTTATTGCTATGTCTAACTCCTTAGACAATCTACAAACCAATTCATGACAGTCTTCCTTCATACTTACTCCCTAAGAGTATGAACGACTGTGGATATTTGAATAATCCAATTATTCAGGAAGTAAAACATGCAAAAGCGAAACATAAAATCTGACTTGCAGCTACTCCTGCTTATTACCAAGTCTCCACGAGGTAATTACCAAGTCAGATTTATCATAACTATTATCGGTTTCTTATTCTCTTTTAAACTTTCAATTCAAGCCTTATATATCTATGTCTATGACCTTTTCACTCTTTTTATGTATCCAAGTGTCTAACACTTATACACTTTATTGCAGATGATCCTATCGGATACTTTTCCGATGATATCTCAATTTGTCATTCTGTCATTCTCTCTCACAACTCCATTCCGGTGATGTGTACCGTGACTGCCCATGGTTCTCGGGTCTTTAGTCTACATGACTACACCCTAAGACAATTTCGAGGTGTCATGATGTGCCGGTGAACCACACGCGCTCCATCAGAAACCAACGAAATTCTTTAACCATGAAGTCATACAGCACCACGTTCTGGTGTAAACAAATTACCGATTTGAAAACCCTTTCAAATCAATCACCCTAATCATTTCCCAATGATTTCTCACGTCTGTTCAAAAATCCATTCAGTATTCTCAGCCAGGCAATATCCTGAATCCAACTTACAATGTTCTAAGCATTAAGTCATCAGGATATGTTCATAACACTTCTGATTTGTCCAAGAGGCTCGAGGAACCTGATGTAATCTCATTCCAAGCCCTTTCGGAATCCTAAGATTACCAATAATCCTTGTGTCATGATTTCCGGAAACCATTTCCTTTCGGGGACTCTTTCTTATGCATCTTGAATCCCATCAAGACCATATTCTCAACGGCTAAGTCAATACTGTCAGTCTCATCTATCTAATAGATGTCTATGAACTACATGAGCATGTTGCACCTTCTTTGTTTCTTTCATGCCAATTCATTACACTTTGAAATGATAGGAAACTCCATTCCTGGGGTTATGCATCTTGAATCTCATCAAGATCATATTGGCAGAATTCTGATCTATCTAATAGATGTTCACAACCACCTGAGTATGTTGTATCTCTTAAAGTCTTTCATAGCGAACCGTTTCTTAACACCAAGTCATTACACTTTTGTAATGATAAGAGACGTTTCCTAGAACCAGTATGTAACCCACATACAATGATAGCAGATAACAACGATACTCCCACTGGCTTTGACAACGTTATATGACTCTTTCGGACTATTCACAAAATCCAGAACTTATGGCACATTTTTGTGAAACCGAAATCCAAACCTTTCCGACATATTAAAGGAAATCTTTCAGGCTATTCACAAAATCCAAACCTTTTGGCCTATTTTGAGAATCCGAATATCCTTTCTTGCGAGATGCCCATGGGACGAATCCCGGGGCCATGTACCTAATTTAATGGCATGCTCTATGTGAGTCCCTATTAGTGTGCCGGTAAACCACACACGCTCCACTAACGACTCACACTATGCCACGCAGAATCCTCTCAGATTACATCTTCTATTGAGAGTGCTTCTCTCAGAATCAATTGCTTGCCTCCAAGTGATGACTCATTCAACCAGATGTTCTGTAAGTACATTTCTATGTTCCCTTCTTTTGTTGATTCAATTACTCCCACTGGTTCCTAGACCAGTTGTAAAGATCAATCAAACTGTCACATAGACTGTGTCTCGCGGTAAGGTTCTCTTATTTGGCAGCAACTGGGCTCACCAATGCTTCCAGCAGTCGGATTACTTATCCGTACCATCTTTAGTGTTTTACCACTACCCGGTATAATCACCCAAATCATAACTCCTTATGACAGTGACAATAACTACTGGTCAAGCGAAGAGAGGGTATTTCAGGTTTAACAAGAATCTAATTACTGGTCAAGTCCCAGTGGTGACTAAAGGTTCTTTCACTTGGCTAATCCCTGAACTCATTCAGAATTATTCTTACTCCCACTGTTTCCTTAGAACTTTAGTTCTTTCTAAAAGTACTCTTCTTTCAAAGGATAACCGGAGAGGCTAATGAAACGACATTGCTGATCAGTTTCAGGCTTATCATGAGATTCAGACGAATGCTACATGACCCTGGACTTTCTATGTACTAGTGGGACGATCCCAGCTTTACATTTCAGACAGTGTCAACCAAGGTTGTAGAAGTCGCTAGGCGGTAGGCGGGCGGTCGACTGGGGCCTAGGACTAGTCGGTCTAGGCGAGGACTAGTCGGGCGCCTAGGCGGGGAGTATTAATTGGTACAAAATTTATTTAAAATAAATAATAAATAGTACATATACCTTAACAAAATAAGTTAATAACCATAAAATTGATACAACAATAGCAATGTACTTTTGCTAAAAGAGATGAAACCAGCTCACCGAGGGTTAAAATCGTCCAGAGCCACCAGAAAGTGCATAATCTGCTTCAGCCCCCAAACTATACAAGAGCAACAATTGCACAGGAGCAACCTGAATGGTCCACATGCTGCATAATCAAATTCTGCATATTAAAAAAACACAATTCAGAACAAATTTCACCAAAACAAAATTAAAAATCATTTCATATAATAATCAAATCAAAAGAGAAACCTGAAGCCGAGGTAGCTTCCTAACAGCTTTAATACAATCAGCAATGAACTACAAAAACCAACTCATAAGAACTACAATCAGCAATGAACTGCATGTCGACTGTACAAAAACCAACTCATAAGAACTACAATCAGCAATGAACTACAATCAGCAATGAACTACAAAAACCAACTCATAACTTGGAATCAAACCTTGGATCAAATAATCAAATAATGAAACCTGTAATCAAATAATGAAACCTGTATCATAACTTGGAATCAAACCTTGGATCAAATAATGAAACATCTGTAATCCGAAATTGAAATTGAACACCTAACAGGCAGTAAAAATCGAGAACATCTGTAATCCGAAAATCGAGAACCAAAATCAACAATCAACGATCTGTTAGGCAGTAAAAATCGAGAACCAAAATCAACAATCAAAGACTACTACTTTCAACAATCAAAGACTACTACTTTCAACAACTGCATTGCTTGACTTAACACTAAAGGAGCTCATCACATTCATACTTTTGAAGTTATGCTATACTTCTTTCAAAAACTACTACTTTCAACAACTGCATTGCTTGACTCAAACATGGTTATTGGAAGTTGAAATTGAAATCACAGAGAAAATCGAATATCCCATTGTGAATAAATGAACTGAAAATCGAGAACCTGCTAATTGAAATTCGAACCTGCAACACGGGAAGTCGTTCGAGGAAGATCCGATTTTGAGGGAGATTAATGTGATGCTTACTTATGATGGCAACGGTCAGGTGTGGGTGGTGATATGTTGTGGCTCGAACGACTGGATGAAAATGTCAAGTGTCGAAACTGTTTTGACGAAATCTGCAATCGAAATCTGTAATGGAAATGAAACTGAAAATTGATAACCTAGAAGTTGACAGTTGATTTGGATCTTCAATCGAAGTCAGAACTCGGACCTGCATCTGCAATCCAAGTTAGAACTCAAACCTGCAATCTGTTTACAGATACGAAGTCGGAAGAAGCAGATACGAAGCTGGTGGCAGAGGAAGTCGATTTGGAGTCGCGATTTTTGGGGTAAACTCGATTTGGAGAGGGTAAACTCGATTTGGAGTCACGAATTTTGGAAACCGGGAAGAAAATGGGAGGGAGAGACGAAAATTTTGGGCGATTAGGTAAAAAAAGAGAGGGTAAACCGAAAATTTGAGGGGCACGTTTGACCGATTTTGACCGCATTTGACCGCCTTTGACCGCCTAGCCCGGTTTTGACCGATGTTGACCACGCCCGACTAGTTAAGCCGCATAGCACTAAACGTAGGCAGTTTTGGTCCGCCTGGCGCCTAGGCGCCGCCTAGGCGGCCGCCTAGGCCGACTTTTACAACACTGGTGTCAACATAACCTACTTAGTCTAAGATGTGGTCGGAATAAGGCTTCTGTGGTCTGACTGGTTGAATATTCAATTCATTGAAATATTAGTCGGAAATGTATCCAGTGTATCTTATACACCGAGGATCAAAACTATTTCGATCAATGCTCCATCATCTTCCCTAAGATACATTATAACCATTAGTGTTCTTGGAAGAGGATAAACTGGGAAACATTTTCTAAGTCTATGTTGTTACTCAGGTTCTGTTGATCTTATGCTTCCTTTGAAATCTTTGAACACTTCAAGGTTCCAATCAATCGCTTATTCCGATAAACGAAGCCATATTTGTCAAACCATTTGGCAAATATCATGAAGCATAACTAATCGTGTTCTGTTCGAAGATTCAAGCAATACACAGTAACTTATGTGTCTGTTGCTCAAAATCTTAATACCTTTACAGTTCTATGTAAATTTATGACTTTCTTAATATTGTTCAAGACATGCAATCATCACCTGACTCCAAGTCAACTGATTCCAAAATCCTATCCATTGGATCTTTGGGCGATTCCTTTCTTGCCACAATTAATTTTATTAAGCACTCAATTCATCATGTGACTCTAAGTCAAATGATTCCAAAGTCCTGTCCTGGACCTTTAGTTGAAGTGATTCTCATAAAATTCACTTTAACAATCATATAGAACACAATTTACAAATCTAATCCCATTGGATGTATCAACATTCAAGTTATTACCATTTATGCCATTAACACATTCACACAACATTTCGAGGACAATCAAAACAATCATGTTTCAAAAAAAAAAATATTTCATTAAACCAGAATTATCCTCAGAACAATGTACTATGCGAATCCATGTCGTATGTATCTATGAACTAATAACAAGAACAAATATCTAGCTTAACTCAAAAACCGCACGAGCTCCAGATCCAATCCGAATATGCTCCTGACACCATCCCGCATCCTCTAGAGTTCGTGCATACAGAGCAAATGTATGAAACACATCCTGTATCAAGGAAATGAGGATCAGGTGTTCTGAATTCTAAGATATTTATGAGTTTACCAAACGGTTTGGCTTTGGAGCATTTTTCTGATCTTTCCGTGACTGTGTCCCACCTTGTGGATTCCCAGTTTGAAACATCGAACAATCGGTCCAGACGATCTGGATCATTTCTTGATGCACCTTAATACTGGACTCAATCCTGAAAGCAGCTGAATTAATGGAACTATGCTTCTCCATGAACGATTCATACAGAGTCGACATTGAATGCACTTCCACGATTGTCTTATCCGGTTACCCTTTCTGTTCATCTGGATGAACAGATCAGCGAGTTGAGCTAATGCTTAACTCCCGATCACAAAGGGAAACCAGTTTTATACTGTTCGCCTATGTATCCCTCAATCTCGGGAACACGCAAACTGGTGCTACTTCCTTTTAGCTTGCAACTTCAAGCTCTTTGAAGATCCTAGTTCGTTCCCTTTATTCAACCAGTTCACGGAACCTTTCCTGAACTAGCTGTGCTAACTTATCAGACCCCAGGAATTCTAAATCCCTGCGGAACTCGGGGTTAATGATCAATAGCATAAGGCAACGAACTTCCTTGGACTCAATAGTCAAGGAGTCATGCTCATCACAAGCTGCTGTGTGATGCCATGTTTGGGAGCGGACACTCAGTTTGATATGGTTCGCCAGCAAAACTAAGAACTATTCTCTAATTGCAAAACCATATCATATAGTCAAGGCCAGTCAGCTTACGATATTTAACAGGTGCTTTCTGAAGCTCTCAGAAATGGGTGAAGGAGGGGAAGGAGGATGAGAATAGACACTCGATTCAGACATCTATAAAAGGAAACATAATTTATTAGTTTAATTAATCCTTTTAAATAATTACCCAATATATATTATTTAACAAGGCTAGGATCCAAAATACCCCAACTATGCTGTGAAGAGGGATGTCGTAGTCACAACACAGTGGTCATTATGGTAGATAACTTTTATCAATTTCAGTCTTATGAAATTCCTAGATCTGTGAGATTCATTGAACTGTTCAATGGCATGTTTAATCTCGGATATGCCCCACCGTTTGTGACTGGGATGCCGAGGATCACAAACCGGGTGTGAATAACCATGCAAATTAGCTTGGTACTCTCGGGGTCCATTATCATCTCAAATTGATGTGCCGGTTAACCACACACGCTCCATCAACAATGATAACACCCGAGAAACCCATTGCCACTCTTTATGAACCCCCATTGGTGTGCCGGTAACCCACACACGCTCCACCAACGTTTCATAAAGTGCAATGTGCAATTTCATGGGTTAGCATCAAATTCACATTTTTTCTAAGGTAACTAGATTGGGAATTCTTGTACGGGTTCTAGTACTTTGATCATTATACTTTTAATGATTAAGCGGTCCTATCAAAACTGTTCGGCTAATGACCCTCCACTGATCAGGCGAGCGGTGGGTGAGAGCGAACACCCATTAGACCGCCATTTTACAGGCAGTCTCCTTATACCCGCTTTATAGACCAGCTTCGTGAATGAGGCCTACTAATGATTTGACTAACCAATTTATCTTATACATATAGTATTAACCTTTAATAATATATATAAGATGTATTTTCAATCTTTTAAAATATTCCTGGTTTATCTTTTAATTTCCTGAAATTTAACTATTAAATTTCAAATTAAATTAAACCTTTAATTTGATTTAATTTATCTTTTAATTAAACTATTAATTAAATTAATTAAATCTAGATATTTTAAGCCTTTTAAAATATTTTAGGATTTATCCTTTAATTTTCGAAATTTAACCATTAAATTAAAATTAAATTAAATCCCTTGAATTATCTTTTAATTAAACAATTAATTAAATTAATTCAAATGTAGATAGGTTTTTCCAAATTAATCAAATAAATTTAAACCTATCTTAAACCCCTAATTATCGAATTCAAACAAACTGGGTTTAAGGTTATCCATTTAATTAACCAATTAAAGTTACCAAAAATAGAAAACCTCCTAAAACCCTAACCAGGAAAATCGAAAAAGAAGGGGGGAGGGGCTAGGGTTTCAAAAACCCTAAAATCAAAATCAGGTCCAAAGGATTTATAAACTTTAAACCCTAATTAGGAAAACTATTACAACCATTCAATAAGAAAACAACCTGGCTCTGATACCACTGAAAGGTTTTTCGCAACCATGAACTAAATAACCTAAGTTCACATGCAACCTAGAAAAGATCTATGTTTTCTTACTTTGAACATGTAACTAATTCCTAAAGGCCAAACAAAAATAACTAAAAGAATAAATCAGAAAAACTAACCTTTAGTTTTAATCTTGAAGCTAAGCAGCACAAGTGTCCTGCCTCAAATGAGATCACACCCAGGGAGCCAGAGGAAGGTCACGAAAATTCAAGAGAGAATTATATAATGAACACTTATAATGAGGTCTAGGGGTCCCTATTTATAGGGAAACAAGAAACCCTAGCCGTCACCCATTTTCCGGATTATACGTACGCGCGTCGCGGCCTTTACATTGGCGCGCCGCTCGCCGCAATTCAACTATTGAATTCGTACGACTTTAATCCTTGACTTCCTGATTAATCTAATTAATGCCGCAGAAATTAATCCAATTAATTCTTGATTAATTATTAATCAATCAATATAGTTTCTAATTAATATATTATCACTTTAATATATTAACAAACCATATCTTTTATTTCTATTGATTTATTAATCCCATAATAAATCAACCTTTCTCTCTACCGAACTTTCTACCAAACCTTAAGCTATGAGGGCAACCCAAATGGACTTTGCTTCTATTAATTAGGTAAATACAAATTATTAGTCATGGCTTAGACACCTAATCCAACAGAAAATTGCCAAGTGCTACAGAGGTCAACCCAACCCATAATCAGCGACCAGGAAAAGAGCAAGTTAACACTGTCGAATCTCGATGGCGAAAAGTCACTTTGGAAGACTTGTTTGAAGTAGGAAGTGAAGTAAAACTGGAGAAAGAAGAGGAAGTTCTAGGAAGTGAGGAAGGTAAGGAAGAAGGAACTCCTGTTGAGAAGGAAACTCAACCAGAAGTAGACAAAGAGGTCCAGAAGGAGGAGCAATCGACGATAGCGGGAATCAAGCAGAAAAAGAAGGATAGGAAAGGGAAAAAGAAGCAGGAAGTACCAAAACCAATGGGGCCTTTAATGAACCAACCTCTGTGGGATGAGTTGAAGGATGCCCCTGAGGATACCAGAATTCTTCAAGAAATGTGTGAAAGAAATGGGAAGAGTAAAGTGCCCACACCAAATACTGTGAGGTTGACTGTGAAAGCAAGTGAGGCGTTATTGGGGACACTGCCCAAAAAGGAAAAGGACCCTGGATCACCATTGATCACTACTACTGTAGGAGATGTGGTCGTTCGGAACACCTTGTTAGATTTGGGAGCAAGTGTCAATATCCTGCCAGGATACCTGTACGATAAGTACAAAAATGAAGAAATAGAGCCAGCAGAAGTTGTATTGCAGCTGGCCGACCAATCAACAAAGGTGTCTCGGGGAAAACTGACGAATGTCATAGTCAAGGTGGGGGACTTCTTCTATCCCGTGGATTTTCTGGTTATGGAATACGAAAGCTTGGACGATGTGCCTGCACTCATTTTAGGATGCCCATTCTTGGCTACTGCTGGTTCGGTGATTGATTGCAAGACAGGGGACATGGACATCTTCTTTGGGACGAGGAAAAGAAGACTGAACATGTTTGGAAATCCTGTATCATTACCTTCAGAAGGAAATGGCAAGCAAGTGGACAGAAGAATATTAATGGAGCCTGGGATCAAGAGCAAGGAAACAATTTGGACACGTACGGGAGAAAGAGGAAAAGAAGTGGTTTTAAAAGAAACCAAGGACCACCCGTTGTCCACTATCGATAAGGAACAGCTGCTGGACATGATGGAAATGATGGAGGCAAGACACCAGCAGTATGAAAAGGAATCAAGAGAACGAGAAGCAAAAGTTTTTAAGCTCCTAGAATCTCAGCAACAGTGGATTAGCGGTGTGAGTGATCGAATGACCCAACTCACATCTCTCATGTCAATGATGGCCAACAACTTCGTGCCAGGATTCAAGCAGATGTCATCAAAGGTTCAACAAGAAGAAGAAGATTCGGCATAGGAATAGCACGTCTGGCTGAAGACGTTAAACTTAGCGCTTGTTGGGAGGCAACCCATCGTGTCATAGGTTAGGTTTTCTATTTCTTAGAATTAATTAGGAAAATACATCGATCTTTTGCAGGTATTAGTGGTCTAAAATAAGTGTGGGGTCATGTGAGAAGTTTTTAAAATTTTGAAGACCGCGCCGCGGGTTTTTGAATTACACGACGCGGGGTCGTAAACCAACCCGATGCGCAGGGGTTGATTTGGTGACACGCGTGATGCGCAAAGCGTAAATGCGCGACGCGGGGAACGATGAGTCGGTTTTCTCCTATATTAAGGTAAGCCGCGACTCAACACACACCTCACACGACTCGGAGCTCTGATCAACGAATTTCTCTTGCGTTTTTTCTTGCTCATTTTGTTTCTACTACCAAGGTACGCTATTCTAACTATCTATTAGTTGTTAAAACTAGCAATTAGGTAGTTAATTTTAGTGATTTGTAAAGAAAAGTTCAAAACTTAGAATCGTCAATGCTAACTCATAGGGTGTTTATTTTGCTAAATGGAGACCCTAGATGAGTTAGTCGGCACTTAGGCTACCTTGTGGTATGATTGGATCGAGTTTTAGTAGGATAAATCGTGAGTTTGATTCGGGGTTTTGCAAACAGACGCTCGCCGCGACGCGCCTTGCTCTTGGGCCGCGCCGCGGTGCGGTAGGGAAGAAGGGACTAATTTTGCAAATTTTTTTTCTTTTTGTGGCTATGTATCTTTGTGCAGATGATGTTCATATTAGATCACCCTTTCCTCCAGTTCCCAGAGGGACTGGCCAGCTCAGCGGAGTATGTTTCGCGGAGAGATGCACTGACTGGTCGCCGGGTTCTCGAGGCGACAGTCATTGACAGGGATATTTTGAGAGACGCTAGACTCTGGGGTGCGATCGAGCCATTTCTACACCGCACCTGGACTCATGAGGAGGCATCATTCACATGTCGGGGCTGGGACAGGATTATGGCCACCGATGAGGATGTCGTCTACACCGAGCTACTATTGGAGTTTCTATCCACCATCCACTTCGCACCTCGGGCGTCAGACCCACGTTCTAGGATTATACGGTTTCGTTTGGGAGGTGCACAGAGGGAGTGCAACCTCCGGGAGTTCGGGAGGAGAGTCGGGTTATACACTCCAGCGGACCTCCAGCATCGCCATTTCATGCAGTTCTTCGAGGCGTGTATCCAGGGGCAGCCGGAGCGGTCCGGCAACATGGAGATTTGGACACCACTGTCCAACGTTATCTACGAGGCGAGGACCTCGAGGGAGAGCCACCTCCATGACCCACTACACCGCCTCATGCACCGTATCGTCTCCACGTCCATCATGCAGCGGGAGGGGGGCGAGAAGGTGTCCGGTGAGGGCATGACATTCTTCTGGGCTCTCCTCGACCCGTCCCGATTCCTCCATCTCCCCTACGCCCTCGCAGTTGCTCTCTCCACTCACTCGACGAGAGCCTCCACTAGCAGTCCATTGGCCCGGGGGTATTTCATTACCCGCCTGGCCCGTTCATATGGGATCCTTACTGCCGCCGTGGCCGCTTCTTTGACCGCGCTACCTCCCTCTCGCACTACAGCACGCACTCTAGAGAGGATGCGGCTCATTGAGCAGTAGTGCCCGGGGCAGGAGCCTCCCCAGGCACCCCAGCCGGCATACGCTCAGCCAGGCAGGAGACGCCGGAGGCCAGAGCCAGCACCAGCAGCCCCGGCAGAGTCACAGCTGCAGGAGGACCCAGCGGCCAAGCACCGACTGGAGGCTAGAGTCACGAGGATTGAGGACCAGCTCGAGTGGATCGGGGAGGTACTTCTACAGATTGCATCAGCGCAGGGTATGCGCCCCCGGCCATTCCCAGCCAGGGCCCACGATCACGAGGCTGGACCCTCCACTTGTCTATGACACACTTTTATATTTTGTTTATATTTTGTATATTTTATTTGTTATGTTTTCTTTTAATTTGTTTGTTGAGTTATGCATGATATACCAAATGGGAAGGAGTTGTCTCATACAAGTATGGGGTCACCGTGCCCCCTCCACTTGTCTCGACCACCGGCGTGTTCACTGTAGCGCTACAACTCCAGCATACGAAATCAGGGATCCGTTTGTTCGCAATTATACCTGTGATACTGAGCACCAAGCAATCTATCGTCCAAAAGGGGTAACTCTTTCTCCCTTGTTTTGAAATAATTTTTGTACAACGGGGACGTTGTACGGTTTTAAGTGTGGGGTGTGGACGGTCGAAAGAGAAAATTTTTTAAATTTTTGCAGAAAGGATCAATTTTCATTTTTTTAGCAATATTTTTCAAAATTTTTAATAAATTGCAATTTTGAAACAAATGGTTTGTGATTGTGATAGCACTAGTATTTTTCAAGAAATACTATATAGTTGTGATCATGCTATTAATTAGTCAAATAAGTTGAGTTTTACGAGTTTAGAAGGTTGAGCTGTTTTAGGATTGGAATTTAGGAAGGAAATGTCAATCTGTGGCCTTTGTTGTTCGAGCCGGTAAGTCTAAAATGGGTGGGACTTATGCACATTACCACCTAAGATCGTCTGGTCTGGGATGGTATTTCTGAAAGCTCGTTACACGGACAACATCGAAAGTCATGGACAATTACTTAATGGCCTTTAGAATCTGAATGAGTAAGTACACTTCATTGTGGACAGAAAGTTTGTGATCAAGGGTTCTCTAGAAAGCCACGAATTCCAAAGAACAATTCAATTATGTTTTCGCGAAATATTCCACTCTAACTCATAAAGCAATAAATTTTGAAACTGAACACAGTCAAAAATTGTTTGGGTCTTTATTATAATTTGTTAAAAACTCTCTTGCTTGGGGACAAGCAAGGCACAAGTGTGGGGTGTTTGACAACGCCTAGTGATATCAAGTATTTTAGGCGTTGTTGAGCCCTGTTCTTGATAAAATTATATCAGATATGTCTGGGTATTCTCACTTTTCGTGTCAGGACTTGTTTGGAAGAAAAGAATGGAAACAGGGACTAAAAGCGTGCAAAAGGAAGAAGTTTGGAAAAGAATGAAAAATCAAAGAAACACGTACGCGCGCCGCGGATCTATGAAATGCACGACGCGGGCTTAAGGCGGTGTAACACATTCAAATGACGAAAAAACGGGATCTGATAAGTACGCGCGCTGCGGATTCTTCATTTGCGCGGCGCGGCTGCGGGAAATTTGTAACTATAAATAGAGGCAATTTCAGCCGAAAACCCTAGCAAAGACCGGGTGTAAAATCGACCTTGAAGCTCTTTGACTCCAAGATTTCGTTCCAGCAACTTCTCAATTGGTATTTTCATGTTTTGGATTTTATTTTCATTTAGTTAGATATTTGTAAGCTTTGGTTTGTGTCTTTGGGAGTGACAACCATTGATATCAAGCTTTAGGTTTCTGTTTTAGCATCATTGGGTACTGTTTGGATGTTTGGAATTTGGATTTGGTTAATGAAAGCATTTGGTTACAATTAATCTTGGTTTATGAGTATTTTGATGTTTTAGATGTTTGGATTGTGTGAATTGTGTTTGGATCGTGTTTTGGCCTTGTTTGGAACTGCTTTCCTTTGCTGAAATTAGTAGCCAATTAGGTTAGTTTTGAGCATTGAACTTTAGCTAGTAGCTGTTCAGTCAGAACCCGAGTTATTAGTTAGGTTATGCTTTATTTGGTTTGGATGCCTTTGTTTGCTTCTGATTCAGAGATGCACTTCTGATTTCAAATAGTGACTAGGTTAGTTTGGGTTGAGTTTAGCTTATGCTTGGCTTGACTTTGTTTGGTTATTGCTTTTGGGTAGTTGAGCACTTAGAAACTAGGTCCTCCGACTGTAGCGTGACACTACTAGTTGGTAATATGTCATTTAGTCTAACCACGAAGCTCCTGCGGATCGACCCTGACTACCACTGTACTAGTGTGTGTTAGGTTTTCTTTATTTTTGACCGCACGACGACCTAGGCGTGTCACACACCCAGAGCAAGCAACAAGAAAAACCATAGAGAGATTGGAGGTCTATGATAAATGGCGCAGAATATGGGATCCAGAACCCCATATTTATAGCCTCCAAGGGATAAGCAGATAAGTCTTAGAGATAAACCTTATTTGAATTCAAACGATATAAACCTTTTATCTTTAATTCAAATCCTATTTATCTCTAATATAGATTTCGAAATTATGGATATACCTATCCATATTTTCGCCAACTTTTATCGACCTTCCATAATTGTTCACTACTCAACTATTGAATAATTACAAAACAGCCCCTGTACTTTTAATTAATCCAATTAATCCCAAAATTAATTCCAATTAATTTCTGATTAATTATTAATTAAATAAAAATATTTCTAATTAATATATTATCCTCATAATATATTAAAATATTATTTATATTGATTTATTAATCACATAATAAATCAATCTCTCTCTCTAAAAGTTATTCTGTCAAATTCCCAGCTATGAGGCAACCCAAAAGGACTTTCCTACTATCAATCAAGTATATACCAATTATAGTCATGACTTAGACACCTAATCCAACATTTCCAAATTGACAGATCAATCCAGAAAAGTTTTGCGTGGCAAACTAACAAATGTGATTGTTAAAGTGGGTGATTTCTTCTACCCGGTAGACTTCTTAGTCATGGAATACGAAAGTTTGGAGGATGCACCTGAGTTGATATTGGGACGTCCCTTTTTAGCGACAGCTGGAGTTGTTATGGATTGCAAGACAGGTGATTTAGACATCACCTTTGGTGCAAGGAAGCGAAGGCTAAATATGTTCGGGTTCCTGATGACACTTCCACCAGGATATGACAATCGATATATGAATGATAGACCTTTGATGATACCCAAGATGGATGGAAGGAACCGAAAGAACGAGAACCGGGACAACGAGGGTGAGGATGAGGAAATCCTCTAGAGAGCAAAAGAGCATCCGCTGGCATCGGTTGATAAGTTGCAACTTTTAGAAATGATAGAAATGATGGAGAAGAGACATCAGGCATATGCAAAAGACGCAAGCAATAGGGAATCAAAGGTGTTTCAGATCCTGGATGCACAGCAGCAGTGGATTAACCAGGTAAGCGATAGGATGACACAACTGACAACATTGATGGGTACGATCATGCACGACGTTGCACCAGAAATCGGGAAGTTGGTGTCGAAGAAAGAGTGAAAAGAAGAATGGTCTGGCTGAAGACGTTAAACTTAGCGCTCGGTAGGAGGCAACCCATCCCGTATATAGGTTAGGTTCTGTTTTCGAGGTAATTTAGGAAAATTAATCATCATCATCATTAAAAAGTATGACATGAAGCAAGTTTGGGGTCAACAAATAGAGGATTGGCAAGCATCGAAGGTCGCGGCGCGATCATAGGACTAATTTTGCAAAAATTTTCTGTTGTGATTTTTCGTACAGATGGCTCACCAGCAGATCGACTACATGCCTGATCACCCATTCCTTCAGTTTCCAGACATACTAGAGGAGACACACCACTACCAGAGCCGACTCCGGGTGATCAGCACCCGCCCCATTCTTCCAGCGATACACTTTGACAGGGCCGTGTTGACCGAGATGGGACTGTGGGCTCAGCTGTTGCCCTTCCTCCACCGCACTTGGACTCACACGGAGGGGGCATTTACATTCACTTGCCAGGGCTGGGACAGGCTCATGGCCCAGGAGGACGGCGTGGCATATAAGGAGCTCATGCTCGAGTTCTTTTCCACTTGCGCCTACGCTCCAGCTTCACACGAACCCAGAGCCCACCTGATCTGATTCAGACTGGGAGGATAGAGCCGAGAGTGTACACTTTGAGAGTTTGCCAGGTGCACCTGGATATATACTGAGGCAGAGATCGGCAACATTCATTTCCAGCCTTTCCTAGCTGCCAGCATCACCGACCACCCACAGAGAGATTCAGATGAGGTCATTTGGGCAGCGATGTCCAACGAGAGGTTTGATGCCGGCAGGGCCAAAGAGAGCCAGCTCCGCTCTCCGTTACACCGACTGATGCACCGTATCATATCCACCTCCATTACACACAGGAGGGGATGTGAGAAGGTCTCTCGAGACGACATGTACTACATATAGGCCCTTTCAGACCCCAGCAGGTTCCTTAACCTGCCATTCTCCCTGGCTGTGTTTCTGACATCCAGAGCTTCGGGCGTGGCCCCGAAGAGCCCGATGGCTGGTGGGCATTATATCACACGACTGGCCCGATCTTATGGCATTCTCACTGCCGATGTCCTTGCCCACCTGGCCCTGACACCACCCACTCAGGCTCAGGGATGTTATTTGGAGGCCATGAAGATGCTTCGGCTTTTGAGGTGAGGTCTGTACCGTGTACAACCGACGATTGAGTTGCATAGACGCCCAGTCGGTCAGCGGGCGCCAGCACAGCCTCCACCCCAGGTCGAGCCGGAGGATGAGGAGGATGAGGAGGAGGAGCAGCCATTGCTCCGACACGCCTAGCGGAGGAGAGTACATGCACCCGTCCAACCACCACCGCAGCCACACCCAGCATCTCAGTCTGTAGACGTGCAGGCTGCTTTGTAGGACCTTGATGCGAGGATGACACGATTGGAGGCCCAGCAGAGCTGGATGGTGGAGACTCAGCGGTTGATCATGTTACAGCTCGATATAGAGGATATACCACCCTTTCCCCCTTGAGTTTGTGGTGATGAGGCTGGTCCATCTGGGACGCAGCATGATGATGACGAGTGATTGTATTTTTCTTTTGATATTTTGAAAACATTGTACATAACCTATTATTATTATTATTATTTTATTTCTGCTTTTTATGTTTATTGTGTTTGTTGAGTGTTTTGTATGCAAGTACCAATGAGATCCACCGAGGAGTTGTATCACGCAAGTGTGGGGTCATTGTACCCTTACACTTGCCATTACCGGCGTGTTCACTATTGCGCCATAACTCCGGACAATCATACCACAATGTGCGATTTTGATACCATGTTATATTGGTTCCGACAAGCAAGCAGTCTACCGTTCCTAATGGGGTAACTCTTTCTCCCTTGTTTTGAAATATTTTAAGTTTTAAGTGTGGGGTGTGGACGGTCGAAAGAGTATTTTTGAAATTTTTGCGAAAAACAAGTCATTTTCAAATATTTTTTAGCAATTTTTCAAAATTTTAAGAAATTGTAACTTAAAAACGAATAGCTTTTTGAGTGTTATAGCAATATGGTATTTTTCAAGAAATGCTATTTAGTTGTTATCATGCTATTATTGAGTTAAAATAAGTTGAGTTTTTAGGAGTTAGAAAATTCTAGATTTAGAATATTTTAGGATTGGGATTCAGGAATAAATTGTCAATCAGTGGCCTTTGTTGTTCGAGTCGGTAGGTCTGAAAAGGGTGGCCCTGAAAGGGCACTTATGCACCTTACTACCTAAGATCGTCTGGTCTGGGATTATATTTTTGAAAGCTCGTTACACGGACAACATCGAAAGTCATGGATATTTCTTTAACGACCTTTAGAATCTAAATGAATAAGTGCACTTCTGTGAACTGAAATTTTGTAATCAAGGGTTCACTAGAAAGTCGTGAATTCCAAAGAGTGTTCTAGTCATTTTTCTAAAAAAAATCGTATTTTTATCTAACTTCTAGAGACAATAAAATTTGAAACTGAACGCATGCAAAATTTTTTGAGTTGTAGTTAGAATTTATTAAAAAAACTCACTTGCTTGGGGACAAGCAAGGCACAAGTGTGGGGTGTTGACATGCCTAGGTCGTCGTGCATTCAAAAATAGTAAAATAACCTCACTCTCACTTAGCACAGTGGAAGTCAGGGTCGATCCACAGGAGTTACGTGGTTAGGACAAGACGACAGTATACCAACTGTAGTGTCACTCTACAGTCAGCGGTATTATATCTACTTTTCCAAAAACCAACACAAAACACAATATCAAAACAATTGCCAAAATCCAAATCAAGCATGAACTAAACTAAACTAAACTAAGTTCTAAACTAAGATTACTTACTGATTCTAGAAAAATCAGAAGCAATGACAATCCCAAAACATTCAAACAAGCATTCAACAGAAATAATACCGAAAAAGTGCAAATAAACATCAAACCGAATGATTAACTTTTATAAATCCAAATCAAACTCAAATCCAAACCGCACAATCAAATATCAGATCTAAACTACTGACTATTCTACTGAAATCAAAAACTATGAATCTAAATGAACATCGAGTAATCGACGGAAATCCCGATTGCGGAATACCTCGATACCGAGTTGATAAAACAAGAGATAAACTAAATTACTAACCAAAATATTCCACTGAAAAACTGACGAAATAGTGCCTTCGGATCCCTCCTTCGCGTCCCGGGATGAGTGAGAAGTCGGACGGGACTCCGGTATTTATAATGGTGCGAAATTAGGCTTTCCGCGTCACGGGTATATAAAATCAGCGGCGCGCGTGTTGCCTTATCCCGCAATCTCGATATTTGAAATTCAAAAACGAAGATTTTTGTCGGTCGCGAGATAGCGGCGCTATTGACGATAGCGGCGCTATCTCAAGAGATAGCGCCTCTATTTCTGTCAGGTCCAACTTTTTGCCTTTTTCGCTACACAACTTCTCCAGAATTGTACTAAAACCCCTGCATTTACACTAAAAACATTTCCAAGCACTTTGGCACAAAAGTAAGTGATATTAGCCAATTAATAATGATAAATTAACTAAAACACGGCTCAACAACGCCTAAAATACTTAATATTAGTAGGCGTTGTCAAACACCCCACACTTGTGCCTTTCTTGTCCCCAAGCAAGAGAGTTTTTAACAAATTATAATAAAGACTCAAACAATTTTTGAACGTGTTTAATTTCAAAGCTTATTGTCCCCAGAGTTAGATTGAAATAGTTTTTGCAAACATAACCAGAATATCTTTTGGAATTCATGACTTTCTAAAGAACCCTTGATTACAAATTTTCTATCCACAGTGAAGTGTACGTACTAATTCAGATTCTAAAGGCCATTAAAGAACTATCCATGACTTTCGATGTTGTTCGTGTAACAAGCTTTCAGAAATACCATCCCAAACCAGAGGATCTTAGGTGGTAAGGTGCATAAATGCCTTTTTCGAGGCCACCCTTTTCGGACCTACCGGCTCGAACATCAAAGATCACTGATTGACAATTCCTTCCTAAATTCCAATCCTAAAATATTCCAATCTTCTAACTCTTAAAACTCAACTTATTTGACTAAACAGATAGCATGTTAACAACTAAATAGTATCTCTCAAAAAATACCGATGCTAAAACATTCACAAACCATTCGTTTCGAAATTACAATCTATTAAAAAAATTTTGAAAAAGTTGCTAAAAATTTTGAAAATCGGCCATTTCCCGCCAAAATTTCAAAAATAAACTCTTTCGACCGTCCACACCCCACACTTACTTTGGACCAATACCTGCAATTGACAATGATATATTTTTCCTAATTATTTCTAAGAAATACAGAACCTAACCTATGACACGATGGGTTGCCTCCCAACAAGCGCTAAGTTTAACGTCTTCAGCCAGACGTGCTATTCCTACTACAGCTACGGTGGATCGTACGCTGTTTGTTTCTGCTGCATTTCTACTTCCACCGTCCTTTCGCTGACCCACTGCCTCTCAAACTTTCCTAGGTTGAATAGCTTTTTGGTTCTCCTGTTGCTGCCTAGTTGCTGCTTTCTGATTAACTCCCGTGAATGCTTGGAGGTAACTTTGACCCTCCAAGCTCGGTCCTTCCTTCTATATCTCTTCAAAATCACTGGCTTGACTTGAAGCGCGCCCAGTGCCTCTCCCAGTAATTGTTTTGCAGATTTCATTTTGCTTGCGTCTCGCGTGCTAACTTCAGTTTGCAATTTTGACTTGCAGAACCAATAAAAATTTTCCAATCGAATGGGATCGGAAGGCAATATATCAGGATGCTTCCATATGTCCTCATCGATAGTATTGATTACATCTAATTTTCCATTCATGAATGGATCATGAGTGGTGATAAAATCATGTTTTTTGTTTTCAAATATTAACTCGTCAGCATCAACTTCTTGGTCATCGTCCAACAGGTGGATCGGAACCAAGAGTGAGTGACTTATTTGATCTGATGGTGGTACAAAGTCACCCATCATCTGGTGATGGTATGGATTTACTCATTACCAGCTCGATATTATCAACATTTTCAAAAACATCAAAAGCTGTTGAGTCAAAGGTAGCATTGTCACCTACAACCTCTTTCTCAACAACATTTTCGACCCTCTCAGTGGTCTCTTGACTTTCCCACGGTGTATGCCCTTCCATCACATATTCAGGTGATCCAAGTTCAAACACATTATTATTGGTATAAAAATCACTCGCCTCCGGTTCTGGCGAAGGTGGTGAACATTTCCAACTTTCCTCTAACCTATCTAAAGAAGCTTGCAATCTTACAAGAGCATCAGCCTGGTCCTTCTGCTCTTGGTGAGTGTTATACCAGAGTATCCAAAGTCGGGCCCAAGTTGCAGAAATGTCAGGTTGAGATGACTCCTCGGTCCGCCATCCATTGTCATCGGATGATCCATTGTAGCAATCATCCTCATAATAGGTGTCGGCCGGATTTTCATAATACTCAAAATATTGATCCGGGTACATGTAATCGCCCATTATGAAGACGTACACATACCAGAAATCAAGGAACTAAAATCAAACATCAAAAATCAGAAGTTAAGTCCTACAGATCACCTAACCTAAGCTCACAGCTCCCCGGCAACGGCGCTAAAATTTGACACGCACACTAGGACAGTGGTAGTCAGGGTCGATCCGCAAGAGCTACGTGGTCAGACCAGATGATAGATTACCCACTATAGTGTCACACTATAGTCGGAGGACTTTAGTTTCTAAACCCTTGCTACTGAAACTCAGAAAACCTATACTGAACGATCTTAAACTAAGCATAGACTAAGCTAAGCTTCACACCAAACCTAGTTACTTTCTGAAATCAGAAGTGCATCTCTAATTCAGAAGTAAACAAAGGCATCCAAACAAACCAAACACAAACCAAAACAAGGCATAAACTAAACCAATAACTAAGATCCAACGGGATAGTCACCGGCTAAAGTTCAAACCTAAAAGGCTAACCTAATTGGCTACTGAAATCAGCAAAGGAAAACAGTCCAACAAGGTCAAAACAAACATCCAATCACAATCCAAACAATCAAAACCAATAACAATCATCAAAACACTGAAAACCCAAGATTACTGGTAACCAAATGATTTTCATTAACCAAAACAAATTCCACAGGTACAAACAGTAACCAAATGATTCAAAAACATAAACCAAAGCCTAATATCAGTGGTTGTCACTCCCAAAGATACTAGCTAACGATTACTAACTATCTAAATAAATGAAAATAAATTCTAAGACTAAGAAATACCAAATAAGAGGTTGCTGATGCTTAATCACGGAGTCAAAGAGCCTTCAGGTTGTTTTTCCACCGAGTCTTTGCTAGGGTTTTCGGCTGTAAATGGCTCTATTTATAGTTGCAAATTTCCCGCAGCCACGCCGCGCATTTAAGGATCCCGCGGCGTGCGTACTTATCTTCTCCCGTTTTCTCGGCATTTGAATTTGTTCCACCGCCTCAAAGCCGCGTCACGCTTTCTTGATTACCGCGGCACGCGCACGTATTTTCCTGATTTTATCTTCTTCTCCAAACTTTCTCCAATATGCACGCTTTTGGTCCCTGTTTTCATTATTTTCTTCCAAACAAGTACTGGCACGAAAAGTGAGAATACCACGATATATATGATATAATTTCACTAAGAATAGGGCTCAACAACGACTAAAATATGTAATATCACTAGGCGTTGTCATGTACCATTGTCACAAACCTCAGAAAATGCTGCTGTAAAACCAAAAGTCTCAATTACCAAAGCTTCGGTACAAAAGCCTCAAATTTTGAAAAGACCACAAATTCTCCAAAAATCAAAACCAACAATAGTGATTACTAAACCAATTCAAAAACCTATTGCTGCGAACTTGAAATCAAAACCAACTCTGAATCTTGTGAAGAGAAAAACTCCCTTCGGAGGATTGAAACAAAATGAAGAAATTGCTTCAACTTCTGGAACAAAACTGTTTATCTCAAAGGTTTCAGAAGTTAAAAATCATAATGGTAAACCAACCTTTACACCAACGAAACCTAACTTTCCCAATCCAAAATTTCAAAAACCCACAAAGAAAATATTTTCAAAAGGAAACAACTTGATAGACACATTTCATCATTGGCTAGACAAAAATTTGAATATGTTTAACGATAAGAATCTTTCACTAAATGACTTCAAGTTGGCATACGAAGAGTACCTTTGTACCTCTACGTTGTGTAGCTCAATCTCAAGAAAGTCAACAATTGAAAAATCTAAACAAAACTGGAAAAGAAATGATTTGAACGAAAATTTTATTGC
This sequence comes from Cichorium intybus, assembly GCA_023525715.1. Taxonomy (NCBI): domain Eukaryota; kingdom Viridiplantae; phylum Streptophyta; class Magnoliopsida; order Asterales; family Asteraceae; genus Cichorium; species Cichorium intybus. The sequence goes on from JAKNSD010000032.1 coordinate 260,659, forward strand.
TAAAACTAAATCTTCAAAATCATCTTTAAGTTCAATTCTTTCAAGTAAAAAGAAAACATCCAATACCTCGAAGTCAAAAACATCCACACAAAAATAGGTTCCGAAGTCTTGCATTTTGTCAGTCACTTCGGACTCATCTATATTGACAAAAAGTTTTTCTGAATTTTGTTCAGACTCCTCAGAATCATGTTCATCACATCATGCTTCGGAGAATCTGATCAACTTAAATGCAAATGAAATACCAGAAGAGGCCGTAGAAAAATGGACTCAAGAATCCTTCACTTACCCTAAGTACCCAAGATTGATTGGGTACCAACTCCTTCTTGATTAATCGCAGGTAATGTCTACTGAGCGGTACGACACTAAATGGTACATGGATAGTTGCTGCTCAAGACATATGACAGGGAAGAGGGAATATCTTAGAGATTATAGAACATTGGATGATGCTAGAAATGTACGCTTCGGAAACAATGAAACATGTCCAATTCGGGGTTATGGTAAAATAACAAATGGCCAATTCACAATCAGCAGAGTGGCATTTGTTGAATGATTAAAACACAATCTTGTGAGTATATCTCAATTGGTAGTTGGAACGGGTAACTCAGTTACTTTTAACAACCAAGGGAGTGTCATCACAAAAGAAGAAACAAACGAAGTCTTACTCAAATCTAAAAGGAAGGGATCAATGTTTCCCTTAAATCTAAAGACTGTAACTAGTGGGCAATCCTTATGTATTCTCTCAAAAGCCAACTCTGATGTTAGCTGGCTTTGGCACCGAAGACTTGCTCATTTGAACATCAAAGACTTAAACAAGTTAGTGGCTATGGATTTGGTTTGTGGAATGCCTGCCTTAAAATTTGATAATGATTCACTTTGTTCTACTTGTGAACATGGCAAGCAAACAAAACAAAGGCATCTAATTGTAATCAATCCCAAAATCACCGAACCCCTTTCACTTCTCTATATGGACTTGTGTGGTCCATCCGCAGTAGAGTCAATTGGAAAGAAGAAGTACATACTTGTGATAGTTGATGATTATTCAAGGTTTACTTGGGTGTTATTTCTAAGAAACAAATCAGATGCTGCTGAAGAAATCATTAACTTCATAAGGAAAATGGAAGTGATGCTAAACAAAAAGATCAGAACTGTGCACAGTGACAACGGTTAGGAGTTCAAAAATCAAACTCTTGATGGATTCTTGAAAACAAAAGGGATTAGTCACAACTTCTCAGCACCATATACTCCACAACAAAATGGTGTTGTAGAAAGGAGAAATCGTTCTTTGTGTGAAGCAGCTAGAACTATGCTTAATTTTGCAAATTTGCTTATGTACTTCTGGGCAGAAGCCATTTCTACAGCCTGCTTTACTCAAAATAGATCATACATTCACAAGCGATTTCACATCACACCTTATGAAGTACTCAATCGCAGAAAACCAAATGTCAAATTCCTTCACATCTTCGGTTGTAGGTGTTTTATCTTGAATTTGAAAGACCATTTGACAAAGTTCAATGAAAAATCAAAAGAAGGGATTTTCCTTGTATACTCTCAAGACTCAAAAGCTTACAGAGTCATGAACAAGAGGACTCGAAGGATTGAAGAAACCTTCAATCTAAGTTTCGATGATTACTACATCAAGAAGTCTTTGCATCCATTCCCCATGTCATCCATCTTTCCTAAGCCTGCTGTAGATGCTGTATAAATCACTACATTTGTTATAGACTTCGCTCTTTTGTTCGATCCACCTGTGAGGGCTGTGGACTCTGAAGCCAGAGCACCTGATAACCATGTGTCCGAATTGTCCAAACTCACAGATGGACCTGATGATTCTTCTACAAGTAGTGTGCAAAGACCATCATCTGTTGAGGGGAGCCATCAAATCAAAGTGAAGGGAATGCTAGTGTTGAGGGGGAGCCAAACAACAGTCGCACTTCAAACCCACGGGAAATATCTCATGTCATGTCCCTGTATCCATCGATCCAGGGGGAGCCAGAGATTAACACTCTAAACTCAGCAACTCTTATCGCTTCGGATAGAGTAACAACTTCCTCAACACCAACAGCTGTCGAGGGGGAGAACACTCTAAACTCTACTTCATAACTGCACACACCACAATCAAACGCAACTAATTCAAACAATCATTTAATAATGGGTGATTTTCCGTCCACTTCGGGATATCCTTCAGATATCGAGGATATTGATTCTGAAGGACCACCTGATTTTGATCCAAACTATCCTCCTTTGGACAAATGGATGAAAAATCATCCACCATCACTAGTCATCGGTAGCGTTCAAGATAGAGTATTGACTCGTGCACAACTTCACCAAAGACAACTTGACTTAAACAAAACTTCAGAGTTGTGCATATTCAATGTATTTATCTACAAGGTAGAACCAAAGAATGTTAAAGATGCTTTTGATCACCCTGACTGGATTGAAGCAATGCAGTTGGAATTAGAAGAATTTGAAAGAAACAAAGTTTGGAGACTTATTCCAAAACCTGCAAATGCTTCAATTGTTGGTTTGAAATGGGTGTACAGAAACAAACTAGACACCAAAGGCAATGTGGTTCGGAACAAAGCAAGGCTAGTTGTCAAGGGTTATTGTCAACAGGAGGGGATTGATTATGAAGAAACATTTGCTCCTGTTGCCAGACTCGAATCAGTTCGGATATTTTTGGCTTATGCTGCACACAAAAACTTTGATGTCTTTCAAATGGATGTCAAGTGTGCCTTTCTGAATGGTGATCTCGAGGAAACCGTTTTTGTTGAACAACCACCTAGCTTTGAAAGTAAAGAATATCCAAACCATTGCTATGTGCTAGACAAGGCTGTCTATGGTTTAAAACAAGCTCCAAGAGCTTGGTATGAGACCTTGACAAAAATTTTAAAAGAATCAGGCTTTAAACAAGGTTTAGTGGATCCAACACTTTTCAGAAAGAAAGTTGGATCTCATTTGATGTTAGTCCAAATCTATGTAGATGACATAATTTTCGGATCCACTTGCCCTAATTTATCAAAAGATTTTGAAAAACTAATGAAAAGCAATTTTCAGATGAGTATGATGGGAAAGATTAATTTCTTTCTGGATTACAAATTAAACAAACCAAGGAGGGAATTTTTATCAATCAACAAAAATACACGAAGAGTTTGCTTGAACGCTTCAGAATGACTAACTGCTCCAAAGCAAAAGTTCCCTTGCCTGCAGGTACAAGGTTAAATCCCTCATTGGACAAACCGAAGACAGACATACAGCAATACCGAAGTATGATTGGATCATTGCTCTATCTCACAGCCAATCGACCTGATATTATGTTTGCAGTTTGCAACTGTGCAAGATACCAGGCAGATCCAAGAGAACTTCACTTGGCTGCAGTTAAGACAATTATTCGATATCTTCATGGTACACCTGCATATGGGTTGTGGTACCCAGCACTCTCAGGCTTCTACATACAAGCTTACTCTGACTCAGATCTTGGTGGATGCTCTATTGATCTCAAGAGCACTTCGGGGGGATGTCAATTCCTGGATGGAAAACTAATCAGCTGGCAATCCAAGAAGCAAACTTGTGTCTCTATCTCCATAGCGGAAGCAGAATATGTAGCAGCTGCATCATGTACCTCACAAATCATCTGGATCCAAAGCCAACTGAAGGACTATGCCATCAACATGAGAAAAATACCTTTGTTCTGTGACTCACAAAGTGCAATACGCATATGCCACAATCCTGTTCAACATTCCAAGAGGAAGCATATAGCTCTTCGCTATCACTTCATCAAAAGTCATGTTGAGGAGGGGAATATAGAAGTGCACTTTGTTCACACAACAGAACAATTGGTAGACATCTTCACAAAGGCTTTAAATGAAGAAGCATTTACAAGAATTGTTCGTGGACTTGGAATGATTGATGGATCCACTCTACAATAAATCTCAGATTTGCTCACTCTTTCTCTTAATCTTTTCACTTACAAAATAAAATTCATAACACTCCGCAGCACTCCGAAGTGCTTTATCGCTTTGAAGCTCATCGGAGTAAAACAAGTAAAACATCACAATTTTACACCGTAGTACCCCGAATTACTTTATCACTTCGGAGCTCTGCGGAACAGATAATTCTGAAGAATAAAGATCTTAAATGGTAAAATCGTTAAAACATACTTTGACTTTGCTTCTTAAGATTAATCACAATAAGGTTTATTTCAAAGAAAAATCAAAAACAAGAAAAATAAAGGTTCTTGAACATACATTAAACATTTTGATGTACAAAGGACAAAGTTTAACCTTACTTTCATGAACTACCTGACTAAAGGACAAAACTTTGATTTTAGATTCTGATAATCATACCTTATTGCACTAATAGGTATTTGACAATCGACTTGAAACATTGGTAAAAGAACAGACTTCGGAGTGAGGTTAAGGCAAGGCTATTTTACAATTTGAAGTCTTGTTTGATTCTAATATCCTTAACATAATGTCTATTCCTGACCTCCCTTATAAACTTGACTCGCTTCAACACCAAACTAATCATGTAGTCTCAAAACTACACATGATAACTCAAGTGTTCCGAATTTTTCTTCAAAAATAGTACCAACATTGTCTGATAAGTAAATTTAAATCTCTTTTCATCGTTGTTTCAAAATTGAACTAAATGAAGTTTCTCAAACTCAAGGATTGCACAAAACAAAACCAAAAAGCACCAAAGAAAGAAACTAAATGATGAAATTTTGTCTCTTCGAATAAGCAAATCCTAAAAGGAAAAGATAAAAAGGACAAATAGAAAAACTCAAAAAGATAAACAGAAAACAAATTGTCAAAAGAATCAAAGACAACAAGCAAGACAAAAATATAATCAGGGAGTGCAAAAGAAAGAGAAATCAGCACTCAAAGGCGTATTCATCTGTTTTAAATAACGTACAAGGAGCTCCTATAACATAGTCGAGTACCTAGTAGAGAATATGAACATTTCAAGTAATCTATCTTAAATGATGAAGTTGAAGTGGTGTACGAAGCTCAAAGGCTTGTCATCAGAGCCTAGTATCCAAACACTTCAATTGATGAAATGGAATAGGTTTTTCAAAAAGCTCTTCAAAGTCAATCCAATTTCTAAACACACTTCTGATGTTCAATTCAAAAATGAAAATTTCTTTAAATTTCAAATGCAAAGGATGTTATAATTGTTCAGAATGAAAAATTTGAAGCACAAAAGATCAATCAAACTCTTGGTTCTAAATGCGAAATCAAGTTGACAATAGGGTGATTAGACTTATATATTCGTGACTGATATTGATTCAAACAAACTTTGAAATGAAAAATGGACTTCCAACATGATTCGAATGATCCTGAACATTAACTTGTTAAATCTTAAATTTCATAATATTCAGGGAAGTCAAGGTTAAGTGTTATCATGCATTACTCAAAGTTTAAAAAAAGACATACTCAAGAAAAACAAAAAGATAACAAATGGACTTCGGAGTATCAACAAACACTTCACAAACGAATGTTGATATCCGAAGTGTTATTAACACCCTTCGAAGTTAATCATAACACTCACTTTATCTATCCACTCCGAAGTGCACTAGTAACACTCATTATTATCCACATTGATCCGAAGTCAAATTTATTGTTCAAATGATTTTCACATTTATGATTAAGTACAGAGACAAACATTCTTTTGAAATTTAATTACCGTTGTTACACAGCTGTCACTGAGACAATCGTGGCAAATCCTAACAATAAGATCGTGTGAAAGTGGCAGTTCCATTTTAAATAATGATGACTGATAGACGAACGGTTCTGTTTTTGCAGAGAAAGTGGAACGGCTAGACGCTGAGGTGTCATAATATTAGTGGACCAATTCCCACGCGCATTAAATGGCCTTGGAACCACGAATACTATATATACCTCATGACCCATCAGTTCATCTCTTTACGCGATCATTACTCTCAAAACTTCTCTGCAAGAATTCTCTCAGAAACCCTAAGCTACTTTGTCTTCCTCGATCCTTCTACAATGGCTGAAGCATCTTCTCAAACAACTGAAGCTATTTCAATTCCTGTTCTCAAGAACCAATCTGCTAACCTGGTTCTCCGTAACGATCTGAAACTCTTCCCTCAACCAATTGATGCAGTGGTTGAATGCTTAAAAATGTTAGTTCTCGGTTATGCCCTAACTTGCACTCCATCAATCCCTACGACTCCGGTTCAAAGGGCACACTACACATCAAATGCCTTGTTCGACTCCAACAACCACGTCAAATCAGTATTCTATGAGGCTGTTGATTCCAAGGACAAAACCAAAAAGGTGCAACTAACCAAGGAGAAGTTCGTTGAAGCCCTCCATCTTCCTATATACAATTCCAAGGAGATGGTTGTTCCCTCTGCTGATCAACTCGTTGCAATGTCTAATGAAATGGGATACACACCTCCTCTTGAAAAGATCAGTACCTTCAAAAAAAATCAATTTCCTGATCTATGGAGATACTTCTTCAGTATCTTCCTTCGATGTCTATCTGGAAGAACCTCTGGCTTGGACTATGCAAGCGTTGCCTTCCAAGGTCTCCTGTACGGAATCTACTATGATGTTAAAGTAGATTTCGCATCGATTCTATGGGGTGATTTCTGCTCCCACATAAACCACAGTCTGAAGGGGACAGAAATTTCAAATGCCAGATTCTGGGCGATTGTTGTGCATGCCCACTACCAGCAAGCAGGGTATGTTCCCGATCCTTCGCTTGCTGAGATGAAATTCACTCCCATTGCAATTCCTGCCCTAGATGATGAACCGACAACCTTCTGTGCCTAAATTCCTCAAGCTATGCTCTCCAAAGTGTCCATGGAGTGCAATGAGGTAAACACTTACAGGAATACTCTTATTTTTCTATACCCTATTCGGGGTGTTACTCAGGAAGAAATTCAAACTGCATCAACAAAAGCCTAAACAAAAGCTAAGGGCAAGAAGAAAACAACTGGTGGACCAAGTGGTCCAAAGAAAACCGAGAAAAAGAGAAAGACTTCGGAGTAGACCACTCCAAAGAGGAAACAACCGAGCGGTCAAGGAAAGTGACCATTGTGGATGAGTCTTCGGAATCAGAGAAAAACCCCACCGATGCCATTCCAGAAGAAGAAGAAGAAGAACACCAATCCTCACCAATCCATGAAACAAGACCACCATCTCACCACCCAAAACAACCAGACCACCCACTCCACCAAAAACTACTGAACCACCATCACCACCTAAAACAACCAGACCACCTACACCTCCACATACAACAACACCTCCACCCCCTCCTCCCATAAGCGCTCAACAAACAACAACAATCCAAACAACTTCATCCGAAGTGCCACCTCCTCCACTACCAAAATCAACCTCCACCAAAACACCACAAATTTCATCCGCTTCGGATCCGGTTTTGAACATCTCCTCAACTGGTCTGGATACATCACTACCTGATTATCCATTCCAAGATGACTTCGATTTTGAAACCAACATTTCTTCACAACCACCATCCACCGAAGAAGCCATGGCTGCCTTCCACATGGCGCCTATCACAATAGAGGAAAAAGATGATGAAAGTCTGGATGATACAGACTTCATTTTGGGGAAACAATACAAAATCCTCAACCGAAAATTGGATGCCCTACTGCAAACCAACACTGCTTCGATCCCACAAAGAAGCCTGAAGCCAGTGTTGAGGACCTGATTGCTGAGGTTCAAAAATCCTTGACCGGGAAAATGGAAGAATTGGTCAAGGCTTCGGAACAACGTGTTCTGGAGAAACAAAAGGAAATTCAAAGGGTTATTGAAGGAAAGCTCAACACTGTGGTTGAGCAGATAGACGAGAGGCACCGGCTCCTTAAGGAGCAAAATGATAAAAAGAATGAGGAGCTGGTGAGAAAAATGGAGTTATCTAACTCCGAAGTGATCAAGGAGCTTCATGATCTTCGGGGCTCAACTGAGTCCTTTAACTCACAATACCAGACAGGGTTTGCCAAACACCTGTCTGATTCCCACAAACGTGTGGAAGAGCTTACTGCGGAATTGTCATCCTCTGCAGTTGCTACTTTTGCCAAGGAGCTCCGAACTACAAACCAGGCCATCATCACCGACGTGGTCACAAAGTTGAAGACCACCCTTCAACCCATGATCAACATCTCTTTAAATATGGAGAAATCACAGGCTGAAAAAGGGAGACCCCAGCAAATTGCTCAGGGTGAACACATTGTTCATCCTTCACAAGGGGGAGAATCAGAAGTCCCTAGGTCTCAAGCCGTAGAAACCGCAACCTCCAAAGTCCTGGTAACAACAACAACAGAACAACAAACTACCCACCAATCAACAATCTTGGGTAGACCACCTTTATCCCTTCAATTCCCTCCAAGGTTGGCCCCACCTTTGGAACCACAACGACAACTGAAGCAGGTGGTTCCAGTTCTCAGCTTTTGGTGAAAGAAATCAGGATTGCTCCTCACATGGAGCAAGTCCACAAAGAAAGGGAAGAGGAGTACATGAAGATCCTCGAAATCAACAGGATTACCATTGAAAACCAAACATGGACCGAGGAGTTAATCAAGGCTATCGGTTTCAATGACTTTCATGTTAACAACAGGCTTCCACTCAAGAGCCTTGAAACAAAGAATGGCAAAAACCAGCAGCTGGATCTCCCCTACAATCCGAAGACATTCGCCTTTCTGCAATTTGAAAGGAATGTGCCAAAAGAAAAGCTACCAGAGTACAAGACAAGAAAAGTTGCATTCCATGCAAAGTTCATCCAAGCTCCGAACTATGTATGGAATGAGAACAAAATAGTTAAAATAATTTATATCAAGAGAGGAGATGAGTATGTAGGTTTTCAGAACCGAAATTTTTTCGTACTTCGGGGTATAAATGAAGATGAAGAGTCGAAGTTCACCATTTCTGACTTCCCGATTATGAATCCTTCGAACTTCATAAGTCTTCTTGATATCCAGAAATTCTCAGGCGGTAATGAGTGCGAAGATATGGGGGTCTTCGCAACATCCAAAACACACATCTCCTCCTTCTTCAGAAACTATCTTCTAAGAGTAGCCAGGTTCGATATTGTTGTGGCTGAACTCTTCAATCAATCCCTTACACCGCCACCAACCATAATAGAAAACTTTGAACATTTGAAGGCTGGGAAAATTGTTGACAAGCCATGGGGTGTGGTGTTCAAAGGATTTTCCCGTGACAATGAAACCATGGTCACTAAATTCTTTGATATTGACTTCATGGGTCGCTTCCTTCGGAGTCTATCAAACAAGTTCTTGCCTTGGTTAACAACTGCTTTGTGAACAACTGGCAAGAGAAAAAGAAAGTGAGAGAACACCTCAACTGGTGGTTGACAGTGAGGCACACTTTGAAGCAAGCCTACAAGAAACACTACCAACAACAAAGATAGGGTTCGGATGCACTTCACACAAAGGGGGAGATTGTTGAGCCTATTTGTGCTGAAGTGCTTAACCATCCGAAGACCCTTTGTCAAAGGCCCCGAAGTAGAAAACAATAAGAAGACCCCGAAGTCTAAAGACTCCGAAGGGTATACCTGAAGGATCCGAAGACTTCACAGCTGTCAAACTTTTGTAAGCACGCGTAATAGTACATTACGTGTTGCATGAATCTAATATCCTATTGGTTAGTACTCTGATAGGATATTCTCTGTAATAAAGTTGTACTATGCGTATCACTGATCAAGTAAAAATATCAGTGATACCATACCGTGTTTAGTGCGAGATTGCATCGTCCTTTTTGTAAAACCCTAAAATTATAAATCAAGCATTCGACACAAGTTATCTATTTCACTCTGTTCATATATTGTTTTATATTGTCTCTTATTAATGTGTGATTGTTAAACACTTGTGAAATAGAGAGAACCTTAGTCATTATTCAACTCTTAATTGATTTCAACACCCAACACCTCCAACTAGTGATCTAAAAGAGGCCACTTGCTTCTACTGCACTCAAAAGGGCCATTGGAAACGAAGCTGCCCAAAGTACCTGCAGGACATAAAGGATGGAAAAGTCAAGGTGTCTGACAACGCCTAGTGATATCAAGTATTTTAGGCGTTGTTGAGCCCTATTCTTGATGAAATTATATCAAATATATCTTGGTATTCTCACTTTTCGTGCCAGGACTTGTTTGGAAGAAAAGAATGAAAACAGGGACTAAAAGCGTGCAAATTGGAAAAGTTAGGAAAGGAATGAAAAATCAAGGAAATACGTACGCGCGCCGCAGGAATTAACAACGCGTGACGCGGGTCAAAGGCGGTGAACCAAATTCAAAGGCAGAGAAAACGGGATCTGATAAGTACGCGTGCTGCGGGATCTTCATATGCGCGGCGCGGCTGCGGTAAATTTCAACTATAAATAGAGGCATTTACAGCCGAAAACCTGAGCAAAAACCCTGGTGAAGAATCGACCGTAGAGGCTCTTTGACTCCAAGAATTCGTTTTCAGCAACCATCTTTTGGCATTTCAGGTTTTATAATTTAATTTCCTTTTGGTAGTAAGTAGCATTTGTAGCTAAGGTCTTGGGAGTGACAACCACTGACTTTGAGCACTTTAGTTTTCTGTTTTGTATCATTGGTTACTGTATTGGACCACTGAAATTCAGTTTTGGTTAATGAAAATCATTTGGTTACAATTAATCTTAGTTTTTCGGTGGTTTGATGCTTGTGTTTGATTGTGTTTGTTTGGGTTGTGTTTGGATGTTATTTTGACCTTGTTTGGGACTGTTTCCCTTGCTGAAATCAGTAGTCAACTAGGTTAGCCTTAGGTATTGAACTTTGGCCAGTAACTGTTCAGTTGGGCTGTAGCTATTGGTTTAGGTTATACCTTCTTTTGTTTGGATGTTTTGGATGCCTTTGATTGCTTCTGATTCAGAGATGCACTTCTGATTTCAGAAAGTAACTAGGTTTGTTTGAGTTGAGTTTAGCTTATGCTTGGATTGACTTTGTTTGGTTATTGCTTTTGGGTAGTTGAGAACTTAGAAACTAGGTCCTCCGACTGTAGCGTGACACTACAAGTTGGTAATCTGTCATCTGGTCTAACCACGAAGCTCCTGCGGATCGACCCTGACTACCACTGTGCTAGTGTGTGTGTTAGGTTTTTCTTATTTTTGACCACACGACGACCTAGGCGTCTCAGTGTCTGGCTCCGCCTCAGGTATATATTTCATCCAACTCAGTGATACTAATACTTCTAATTTATGGATCCTTGATACAGGATGTGGTTTTCACATGTGCTCTAGTATGCAATGCCTAAGGGAAAGTAAGGAGCTGAAGCGAGGAGAGCTGAACATGATCATGGGAAATAGACGCATCGCGCCTATTACAAGGATCGGGGCTTATAAGCTCATGTTTGATGGTGGAGTTAGGATAGAATTATTAGATTGCTGTTATTCTTCTGAAATGTCGAGAAACGTAATTTTCTTTCATGCACTATTTAGACAATGATACAATTATTTATTTGATAATAATAATGGTGATATTTTGGTTTACAAATATGGTTCTTTTATATTCAAAGCTTATCCTTGTAGTGGTGTGTATGAGACTGTTGTATGTGTGAATAACTTGAGTAATGTAATATTAAACATTGATTCTTCTAATGATTTAGACAAAGCATGCTTGTGGCATTGTCGCCTTGGGCATATAAACAAGAAACGCATCACCCAACTCAAAAGGGATGGAGTCTTGGAATCATTTGACTTAAAATCAGACGATGTATGTGCATCTTGTTTATTAGGCAAGATGACAAAATCGCCATTCTCAGGGACTTTTGATAGAGAGGAACAACTGTTGGATATAATCCACACGGATGCGTGTGGACCCTTCAGATCCGCCACAAGGGATGCAAATCACTACTATGTAACATTTATTGATGATTTCAGTAGATTCGATTATGTTTATTTGATTAAACATAATTCGAACACTTTTGAAAAGTTGAAAGATTTCAAACACGAAGTAGAGAATCAATTGGGCAAGAAGATAAAGATACTCTGCTCTGACAGTGGATGAAAGTATCTTAGTATCGAGTTCAACGACATGAAGGTCATGTCCTCCCCGGACACCATTTCACACCCGCGCTTCTGCTGAAGGGTTTCTAGCAAACAATGAACTACAAAATTCCTAAGTTCACATGCAACCCTAAATAAGATCTATGTTTTCTTCTAATGAACATATAATAAAACCTAAAGGCCAACAATTATTTCTAAAGTATAAATCAGAAGAACCAACCTTTGATTCTTGATCCAGAAGCTTAGCAGCACAAGTGTCGTGCCTCAAATGGTGTCACACTCAAACAATGGAGGAGAGAAGACAGCAGAGTAACTTCAGAGAGAAGGAGGTGGCGCAGGTCTTGAGCCTCCAGAGGGTTCCTTTTATAGCCTCCAGGTGGCTACAGCTGAAACCCTAGAGGAGCCCCTTAATAGACAAGCATGTTGCCCATTTAGACAAGCCTCCAAAACCCTAACTAGGGTTCGAAAATATGGAGATGGCCTCCATAATTTCGCCCAACTTGAGGCTTCCACTGGCTAGCCTTTTATTAAACTATTGAATAATTACAAAACCAGTCCCTGCACTTTTAGTTAATTAAAATTAATCACCAAATTAAATCCAATTAATTCTAGATTAATTTCTAATTAATTATTATAGTTTCTAATTAATATATTATCACTTCAATATATTAATAAACTATTTATTTATTTCTATTGATTTATTAAACAATTAATAAATCAATCTTTCTCTCTACTAACTTCTACATCAATTCTCCTGCTATGAGGGAAACCCAAATGGACTTTGCTTCAATTAATAAGATAAATATAAATATAAAGTCATGGCTTAGACACCTAATCCTACAGTCTCCCAATTGGATAAGTCTATGACTTTTATTTATCTTCTGATTAATAAACAACCTGCAGCTTCCTAGAAACTGCTGCCGAACTCTGACCCAGTCAGTTCTGTCCACAGATAAGTGATCATATGATCCTTCGTCCAACAATATATTTTCAGACACGAGACATGGATTGAGATCAATCTCTGTCCGATACTCTGTTTCTCGATCTCCGATTCTGCTTATGACTTTAAGACTTCAAATTGAACACATCAATTTAGTCTAGGCTGGCCAGCACTTTAGTCAACTTCAAAATCATCTATAGGCTTATAGATATCTGTTTCCCATCAGGGTCAAGGAACGAATAAGCTTCGACTCATATGCTTGTGCCTTTTACTTGTCAAAATCGTACACAACAATACGTTTTATAACATCGAGTTACCGATGCGTTTACGCATTATTAATGCACAACCGACTCGCAAATTTCAACTCATATGTCTCCGCTTTAAGATCATAAGATATTATCGTCTCAACATTGCTCATGATGTAATCCATGAAGCAATCTGTTGAGTGCGGGTTTATCCAATACTCAAATCTCTATTTCTAAGTACTCGTGAAAGTCGTAGCAGTCTTACTGCAATGTTTAACTCCTTAGACAATCTACAAACCAATTCATGACAGTCTTTGTTCATACTTACTCCCTAAAAGTATGAGCGACTGTGGACCTTCAAATAATCAAATTATTCGGGAAGTGAAACATGCAAAAATGAAACATAAAATCTGACTGGTAGCTACTCTTGCTTATTACTAAGTCTCCACGAAGTAATCACCAAGTCGGATTCTTCATAAAACTATTATCGGTTTGTAGATTTCTTTTAAGCTTTTAATTCATGTTTTATATCTATGTCTATATGACCTTTTCACTCTATCTATGTATCCAAATGTCATACATTGATGATACACTTTACCCAATCGGACATTATTCCGATGATATCTCAATTTAGTCATATACTGCCATTCTCACTTACATCTCCATTCTGTGTACTGTGACTTTCCATGGTTCTTGGGATCTTTAGTCTACATGACTGCACCCTAAGACTATTTCGAGGTGTTACGATGTGCCGGTGACCCACACGCGCTCCATACCAACGAAACTCTTTAACCATTAAGTCCTTTTACTAATTTGAAACCTTTTTCAAATTACTATTAACATTCACCCCAATCATTTTTCAATGATTTCTCACGTATGTGCAGAATCCATTAAGTATTCCTAGCCAGGTCATATCCTGAATCTGACTTACATTGCTCTAAGCACTGAGTCACCAGGACATGTTCATGACACTTCTGATCGATCCAAGAAGCTCGTGGAATTCGATTTAATCTTATTCCAAATCCTTTTGGAATCTTAGGATTACTTATAATCCTTGTGTCATGACCTTCAATAACTCTTTCCTTTCGGAGATTCTTTCTTATGCATCTTGAATCTTACCAAGATCATGCTTACTATGGCTAGGTATATACTGATGATAACATCTATCTGATAGATGTTTATAGATTTTGTAAGTATGTTGCACCTTATTTATATCTCTCATGCCAAATCATTACACTTTGCAATGATAGAAAACTCCTTTTCTGGGGCTATACATCTTAAATCTCATCAAGATCATCTTGGTAGAGTTTCGATCTATCTCATAGACGTTTACAACCACCTGAGTATGTCGTATCTTTATTAAGTCTTTCATAGCGATCCGTCTCTTAACACCAAGTCATTAAACTTTGTAATGAAAAGAGACGTTTCCTAGAAACAGTATGTAACTCACATATGGAGATAGTAGATAACGGTGATACTCCTACTGGCTTTGACACGGTTATGGACTCTTCACAAAATCCAGAACCTTTGGTACATTTTGAGAATCCAAACCTTTCTGACATCATAATGGAATTCTTTCAGCCCTTTCTCAATATCTAATCCTTTGGCATATTTTGAGAATCTGAATATCCTATCTTGCAAGATGCCCGTGGGGTAATCCCGGGCCCATGTACCTTTATACTGGCATACTCTTTGTGAGTCCCCATTAGTGTGCCGGTGATCCACACTGTAACACCCGACTTATTAACAAAAACACCCCAAAATTTTTTTATTTTTCAAACCAAATATTTTACAAACAAACCATAAGTAGGGGTATTAGTTAATACAATACGAGTACAAGCGTATCACGAAGTACAATACATAAAATATTATACATTCTTCAAGCCGGGTCGTCACTTCAAATACTAAGTCCTCAGTCACAGACTTTATCTTTTCCCTTGGCGGGATCACGCTCACCTGCAGGGACATATCAATAAAACCGTGAGCTATAAAGCCCAATGAGTAATCAAATCAAATATAACATGTATAAGAATAAAATTCTCTATACAAAATCAAATATGCATTCTCATGCAACACAAAATCATATATGGCTCACGGGTTTATCCCGCTTTTGCCTAGACTCACGGCTCCGTTCTTGTCATCTTGATGACTCACGGCTTACCCGGTATTGTCTTATATATGTTTGACTCACAGCTCCGTTCTTGTCTATTATAGACTCACGGCTTATCTGGTATTGTCATATCATTCATTTTTATTGACTCACAGCTCCGTTCTTGTCTATAACAGACTCACGGCTTATCTGGTATTGTCATATATCAAATCATATAATCTGTCATTTTCGTCCCCAAAACAATTTCTATCTGCAGCTGCTCATTTAATATCTATCACATCGGATAACAGTGAGATTACTCACCTGAAGGTTTGCTACCACTAGCTTTTGTTAGCCCTTGCCTTTCAAAGTATTCCACAAGATCTTGTCCCGTACCTATAATGTCATTCATTTTCACAATGATTATAAGTTACCAACTGTTTTAATTGACTCTAATGCACAAGAGTTCAATATAGTATCAATACAAACAATGTCTAGATAATAGACTTTCCGTTTACTATCTTTTTATGAATTTCACTATTCACCCAGGCATTCGTATTGATCTACAGTGCCCCCGAGGGGTTGAAAACTCAATATAAAAATTTTCCCAAACTTTTCAGACCATAACGAGCCTACGGTTCAAGTTTGAGCTTAATCGGACAAGCCAAACAAAATATAGCATTTCTGATTCCCTGTCTCAGGGCGCACTTCGCCTGGAAGGGGGGCGCACTGCGCCTAGCGGCAGTGCAGGTCTCCTGTCCAGTCGCGAATTGTGCACTGTAGCTTGCAGTTTTGGTCTATAAGTACGATGACTGTTAGCTTCTATGCAGAAAATTGCGCAACTCGGTTGATGATCTACTTGAATTGGACCAAACTGGATGTAGGTTTTTCTAAACAGAGGAAAGGTGAAGTTTGCTTTGGCACTCTATCGGTAAGCACACGTGCTCTACATTTCCCTACACACGTGGCAATATACTTGGAGCATCACATTTTTTGGGGAGGGGGGCGAGGGGTTTGGTAGAGAAAAAAAATTGTGAGAAGGGGTAATGACTTGTAAAGGTAACGAATTTTTTAAATTGTTCATATTACACAATCGGACTTATTTTTGTGCTTGATTTACCCATGAACTTTTTAAAATTGTTCATATTATACACTTATAATCGTTTATAGAAGGTTTATGCTGATTCGGCATCCGATGTGGCATCATAAAGCTGAGACATAAATAAGGGTCATTAGTCTTCAGTTGTGATTCGTTTTGTTAGGGTGTGCATGGGTCGGGTCGGTCCGATTTCGCTGTTGTTAGTTTTTTTCTTTTTTTCGGTTTCGGTTTTGCTCACCCTAGTTTTTATGTCCTAATCTATAGTGAACGGTAGCTCAATCTTGCAGTATCTTTCTCTTCCTCAACATTCTCTCAAGTTTGCAAGTCTTCTAGTATGGATTTCCATACTATAATCATTGTGGTTGTGGTTTTTGTTAACACATTCGAGACTCAACCTTGGAAAAGAACTCAGGTAGGCGATTCTTGGTGTACGAAAACTCACAGGTAAGTCCACTGGGTTCTTTTTTGTGATTGAGGTTCGAATTATGGTAATTCATATTAGTTAAGGTTTTTTTAGTAGACTTACCTATGAGTTATCGTGCACTAAGAATCGCTTACCTAAGTTCTTCTCTGTGGATAAGGATCGAATTTGTAAAGGAAAACCATAATTACAACGATATATAATCCATAATAGAAAACTTTGTGAACTTGATAGAAGGTTGAGAAAGAGGAAGACACTGCAAGATTGAACTACCATTCACTATAGATTAGGGTATAGAAACTAGGGGTGAGCAAAACCAAAACCGAAAAAAATGACAAAAGCGAAACCGAACCGACCCGACCCATGCACACCCCTAACAAAACGAACCCCAACCGAATCATCAACCGAGTTCTTAACCGTTTGGGGTTTATTCCTAGGCTAAAACCTTACATTTTAACAAGGTTTTCAACCCTCAAAAGCCACTCAATCAATCATATGAAGAATTAGGGTTCTTAGTTCTAAAAACCCCAAACTTCAAATTCATCAAAAATAACAATCTACTTCCATTTTCTTGAATTAAGCCCTTATTAGCATGACTTAATGGAAGTATTGCATCAATTTAAACACACAATTATAACTGCAAATGCAGTTTTGAGTTCTATAAAATTCATTAAGATCAAACAATCAAGAACTTGGAATACTTACCTTTCAAGCTTCCAATTCCTCAATTTGAATACTATAATCCGATTTTCAAGCTTCAATCTTCAAGAACCCTTCAAAACTTTGCAGAAATCGCACAAGGAAACTCTCCCGTAACTCCCAAAAATCTGCACAAGTCTTATCTTTTATACCTCCAGAAATTGCAATTTGGTCCTTGAAGTTGCATTTCTAGAACTTTTGCCACAATTTACACAATTTATGACAAAAACTAGTTTTTATAACATTTTAAGTCCTAAACTCAAAATATTATTACAAACTTAATCCTTTTCTGTCCAAAAGACCAAATTACCCTTTTAAGGTAAAATGACCAATTTGCCCTTTTTATTATAATTACATAATAAACATGTTTTGGCGTTACAAATTCTCCCCTCCTTTAAGAGATTTCGTCCCCGAAATCATACAAAAAGTTGAGGGTATTTCTCCCTCATTTCACTTTCGGTCTCCCATGTCATTTCGGAACCTTTGTGATGACGCCAAAGTACTTTCACCATGCTGATCTTCTTATTTCGCAGCTGTCTTACCTTGCGGTCTAACACCCTTTCGGGTTGTTCTGGATATCTCAACCTGTCATCCACTTCAATCTCAGCAAGAGGTACTTGTTGAGACTTGTCAAAAAAAGTTTTCCTCAAATGGGACACATGAAATACATCATGTATACCATGAAGTTCATCAGGTAACTCCAATCTATACGCCACGGCTCCAACTCTTTGGGATATACGGAAAGGCCCAATAAAACGAGGACTCAACTTCCCTTTCTTCCCAAAACGAATTAAGCCTTTCTAAGGGGATACTTTGAGCATTACCATGTCTCCTACTTGGAATTTTATCGGTTTCACCCGTTTGTCTGCGTACTGTTTCTGTCGATTCTGAGCTACCTTCAAATTTTCTCGTATCAGTTTGATCTTCTCTTCAGTCTATGCTACAATTTCGGGTCCAGCCAACGGCTTTTCCCCAACTTCAGTCCAGCAAGTTGGAGTACGACACGGTGCTCCATACAATGCTTCATACGGGGCCATCTGAATGCTGGAATGATAGCTGTTATTGTACGCGAATTCTACCAAAGGGTAGGTGATCTTCCCAGCTTCCACCAAAGTCAATTATACAGGTTCTCAGCATATCTTCCAAAGTTTGGATAGTTCTTTCACTTTGGCCATCGGTCTGCGGATGGTATGCAATATGCACAAGTACTTTTGAACCCAATCGCTTTTGAAGACTTTGCCAAAAGTGGGAAGTAAATCTGCTGTCTCGATCCGACACAATAGATGTTGGTAGTCCATGTTGACATAACACCTCATCTATGTAGATTTTCGCCAGTTGATCCACCCTGTACTTCTTGCTAATCGGTATGAATTGTGCTGATTTTGTCAATCGATCAACAATTACCCACACCGAATCATGACTTCGCGGTGTCCGCGGCAACATTGTTTCAAAATCCATAATGATATGGTCCCACTTCTTCTTTGGAATCGGCAATGGTTGGATTTCTCCATACGGTTTTTGATGGTTTGACTTCACTTGCAGACATGTCAAACATCTTTCTACATATCTTCCAACATCTCTTTTCATTCCGGGCCACCAATACAACGGTTTTAACGTCCGGTACATCTTGGTACTACCCGGATGAACTGCATATCGGCTACAGTGTGCATCTTCTAGAAGCAAGTTCCGCGCTTCTCCTTGTTTTGGGACCCATACGCGGCCTCTAAAGGTTTTTAACTTCTGTGCATTCTCTTCCAGATGCTTCAAATACCCAACCATTTGCTCGCTTTTTACATGTTCAGACTTGCACGCTTCTTCTTGTGCCAAACGGATCAATTCCGGTAACCGGCTTGCTACACCCATACACGCGGATGTAACTTTCAATGGTGCTTCTTTCCGGCTTAGAGCATCTGCCACCACATTCACCTTGCCAGGGTGGTACCGAATTTCAATGTCAAAGTCTTTCAGTAGATCCATCCATCTTTGCTGTCGCATGTTAAGTTCTTTTTGATCAAATAAATACTTCAAACTTTTGTGGTCTGTATAGACAACAAACTTCACACCATATAAATAGTGTCTCCAAAGCTTCAGTGCTAAAACCACCGCAGCTAATTCCAGGTCATGAACTGGATACTTCTTTTCAGCGTCTTTTAGTTGGCGGGACGCATAAGCTATTACCCGACCTTTCTGCATTAATACACATCCAAGGCCAACTCTTGAAGCATCGCTGTAGATCACATACTCTTCTCCGCTTTGCGGTAGTGTTAACACTGGTGCTTCACACAAGGCTTGTTTCAACCTTTGGAAAGCTTCTTGCTGTTTTTCCGCCCACGTGAACTTTTCGCCTTTCTTGGTCAACTTGGTCAACGGGACAGCTATCGAGGAGAAATTCTCGACAAATCTTCTGTAATAGCCTGCCAAACCAAGAAAACTTCGTACCTCAGTGGGACTTCTAGGCGGTTCCCATTTCATCACGGCTTCAACCTTTGCTGGATCTACTTTCACCCCTTCGGCATTGATTACATGGCCAAGAAATTGAACTTCCCTTAGCCAAAATTCACACTTGGAGAATTTCGCATACAGCTTTTCTTGACGAAGCAGCTCTAACATCTGTCGCAGGTGTACCTCATGTTCAGCTTGGCTTCGAGAATACACTAAGATGTCATCAATAAACACTATCACCGAGGTATCAACAAACAGACGGCACACTCGGTTTATAAGATCCATGAATATGGCGGGAGCATTGGTTAACCCAAAAGGCATCACCAAAAACTCATAATGACCGTATCTCGTTCGAAAAGCTGTTTTCGGAATGTCAGATTCTCTTATCTTCAACTGATGATAACCCGACCTCAGATCAATCTTGGAAAAGTAGGACGCGCCTTGTAGCTGATCAAACAAGTCATCTATTCTGGGTAGCGGGTACTTGTTCTTCACCGTGATCTTGTTCAATTCCCGATAGTCAATACACATGCGCATTGACCCATCTTTCTTCTTGACAAACAGGATAGGGGCTCCCCAAGGCGATGTACTCGGTCTGATAAAACCCCTGTCTAACAGTTCTTCCAGTTGCTTTCGCAGTTCCACCATCTCTGAAGGTGCTAAACGGTATGGAGCTCGAGCAACAGGTGCAGCTCCCGGAATCAGTTCAATCGTGAACTCAACCTGTCGATCTGGTGGCAACCCTGGAAGTTCGTCTGGAAAAACTAGTTTTTATAACATTTTAAGTCCTAAACTCAAAATATTATTACAAACTTAATCCTTTTCTGTCCAAAAGACCAAATTACCCTTTTAAGGTAAAATGACCAATTTGCCCTTTTTATTATAATTACATAATAAACATGTTTTGGCGTTACAAACACGCGCTCCAATAACGACTTACAATATGCAGTATCCTTTCGGATTTCATCTTCTCAGAGTCAATTACTTGACTCTAAGTATCGTCTCACTCAACCAGATGTTCTGAAGGTACGTTTCTGTCCATGTTGGTTTCTTTTGATGATTCAATTACTCCCACTGGTTTTTAAACCAGTTGTAAAATCAATCAAACTGTCACATAGACTGTATCTCGTCCTAAGGTTCTCTTAATTGGCAGCAACCGGGCTCACCAATGCTTCCAAGTAGTCGGATTGTAAATCCGTACCAACTATAGCGTTTTACCACTATTCGGTATGTCACCCCGATCATAAATACTTATGACGGTGATCAATACTACTGGTCAAGACAAGATTATGTCAGTATTAAAGCAGAAATCTGATTTATGCTCTAAGCCTAGTGATGACTAATGGTTCTCTCACTTGGCTAATCCCGAACTCATTCAGGACTGTCCCAACTCCCTCTATTTCCTTAGAACATGAGTTCTTTTTAAAAGAGCTCTTACTTTTCCAGGTACAGTGGGATAGCCAGTGAAACGACAATGCTGATCGGGTTCAGGCTAGTCATGAGGTTCAGACGAACACTACAAGGCCCTGGACTTTCTATGTGTAAGTGGGGTTAATCCCAGCTTCACATTTCAGATAGTGTCTGCAAAACCTACTTAGTCTAGGATGTGGTCGGAATATGGATTATATGGTGTGACTGGTTTAATTCATCGGAAACTAATTGACAATGTATCTCATACATCGAGGATCGAACTGTTTCGACCAATGCTCTATCATCTTCCCTAAGACACATTATAACCATCAATGTTCTTGGAAGAGAAGGAACTATAAAACATTTTCCCAATTTATGTTGACACTCAGGTTTTGTGGATCTTGTACTTCCTTTGAAGTCATTGAACTGTTCAAGGTTTCAATTCAATCGCTTATTTTGATAAGTGATGCCATATTCGTCATATCGAATGACAAATATCGTGAAGTACAAAAAATTGTGTTCTGTTTGACGATTTGAGCAATGCATAGCAACTGATGCGTCAGTTGCTCCTAATCTCAATGTCTTTTACATCTCTATGTAAACTTATGACTTTGTTAATTCTGTTCAAGACTTGCAATCTTCAATTGACTCTAAGTCAATTGATTCCAAAATCCTATCCTCTAGATCTTTGGGTGATTCATTTCTTGTCATATGTGCTTTATAAAGAACTTAATCATCATCTGATTCTAAGTCAAATGATTCCAAAGTTCTGTCCAACTGGATCTTTGGGTGATTCATTTCTCGACACATCAAGAACTCAATTCATCATGAGACTCTAAGTCAAATGATTCCAAAGTCCTGTCCAATTAGACCTTTAGTTGAATTGATTCTTATAACATTTATATTAACAATCATAAGGACACAATTCCTGAATCCAAACACCTTGGATGTATCAATATTCAAGTTATTACTAATCATGCATTCATACATTCATACAACATTTCAAGGATATTTCAAACAATAGGTGTTAAAAAAATTTGATAATTTAATTAAAAACAGATAATGTCAAATGCATCTAATAAGCTAAGAACATGATTTTAATATCTATCTAAACTTGAAAACTGCATGAGCTGGAAATCCAATCCAAAAGTTCTCCTATGCACCAAAGTCTCGTACCCTACTGATTCCCTGCATACAAACCAAAATGTGACTATCACATTATGCATCAAGGAATTATGGAACATGAATTTGAGGTTTTTAGATATACCTGAGCTTTCAAAAGATTTTGACCTTGGAGCGTCTTTCAATCTTTCCGCGACTGTATCTGATTATGTGGATTCCCAGTTTAAGACACGTCCAGACGATCTGGATCGGTTGTTGCTGCGTCTTTTCATTGGACTCAATCCAGAAGTAGCTGAACTATTGGAGCTATGCCTATCCAAGAGTGACTCGTATAAACTCAACAGTGGACGCATTTCCATAATGGTATTTTTCTGGTCTTCCTTTCTATACGTCTGAATGAACAGATCGTACTTACTAGTCAGCGAAGCGAGTAGAATGTTAACACTCATTTCCTGACTCATGGAATAACCAAGTTTGTACAATCCGCCTATGTATGCTTCAATCTGAAGAACATGCGAATCGATGCTACTTCCTTCTTTTAGCTTGCACTCTGCAAGTCTTTTGAAGATCCTAGCTCGTCCCTCTTCAACCGGTTTTTGGAACTTTTCCTCAACCGATTGCATTAACTCATATGGCCCCAAGGATTCAAAATCCTTGCGGAACTCGAGGTCAATGGTCAATAGCATGAGGTCACGAATCTTATCGGATTCATCAACTAAGAAGTTATGCTTTTCATAAGAACTCTTTATGATGACTTGTTCCGGTGGAACCAGGATCGGATACTCGGTGAGGTGAAGCTTGCCAGCAATGACGAGAACCATTCTCCAATTGTGAAGCCATTCCTTACAGTTAAGGCCAGTCAGCCTTTCCATATTTGGCAGGTGCATTCTGATGCTCTCAGAAATGGGTGAAGGAGGAGAAGGAGGAGAATAGACACTTGATTCAGACACCTACAATAAACAAAATTTATTAGTTTAATTAATCCTTTTAAATAATTACCTATTTTATTATTTATTAAGGCTAGGACCCAAAATACCCCAACTATGATGTGAAGAGGGATGCCGTAATCACAACATAATGGTCATTAAGGTAGATAATACACTTATCAATTTCATCTTATGAAATTCCTAGATCTGTTGAGACACATTGAACTTATTCAATGACATGTTTAGTCTCGGATGTGCCCCACTGTTTGTGACTGGGATGCCGAGGATCACAAACCGGGTGTGAATAACCATGCAAGTTAGCTTGGTACTCTCGAAGTGAATTACCATCTCTAATTGACGTGCCGGTTAACCACACACGCTCCATCAATAATGGTAAAATCGAGAAACCCATTGCAACTCTTTGTGAACCCTTATTCGTGTGCCGGTTAACCACACACGCTCCACCAATGTTTCACAAAGTGCAATGTGCAATTTCATGGATTAGCAACTAATTCACACTTTGACCTAAAGTAACTAGATTGGGATTTTGTTCAAGGTTCTAGTACTTTCAATTATAACATTATACTTTTAAGAGGCTTAGCGGTTCTATCAAACCCGTTCGGCTAACGACACTAGTCTGACCAGGAGAGCGGTGGGTGGAAGTGGACACCCATTAGACTGCCATTTTATAGGCAGTCGTCTTATACCCTCTTTATAGGGCAGTTTTGTGAATGAGGCCTACTAACGGTTAGACTAACCAATTTTATCTTACATATAAAATTAACTTTTAATCATAAATATATAAGATATATTTTAATCTTATTAAAATATTTTAGATTTAATTTTAATATAATTTTCGCAAATTATTGTGCATTTTTCGAAAATTTAAATGAAATCTATAAGTGATTTAATTGGTCTTTTAATTAAACAATTTAATTAAACTAATTAAATCAAATATAGACATCACAAAATTAATCAAATTAATTACCTATATTAAAACCATAGATTTCGAAATCAGCATGCAAGGGATAAAAGGTTTCATTTATTCATTAGATAACAATTACCAAAAATAGCAACCTACTTACCAAGCATAGCAATTTTCGAAAAAAGGAAGGGAGGAGGCTAGGGTTTTCAAAACCCTAGCCACAAATTTCGACAATGGCCTCCTCAAGGGGTTATTTTCGAAAAACCCCATGATCATATCAAGCAATTTTATATCAATTCACAAGAAAACAAGTCATAGCTGTGATACCACTGAAGGGTTTTCTAGCAAACAATGAACTACAAAATTCCTAAGTTCACATGCAACCCTAAATAAGATCTATGTTTTCTTCTAATGAACATATAATAAAACCTAAAGGCCAAAAATTATTTCTAAAGTATAAATCAGAAGAACCAACCTTTGATTCTTGATCCAGAAGCTTAGCAGCACAAGTGTCCTGCCTCAAATGGTGTCACACCCAAGCAATGGAGGAGAGAAGACAGCAGAGTAACTTCAGAGAGAAGGAGGTGGCTCAAGTTTTGAGCCTCCAGAGGGTTCCTTTTATAGCCTCTAGGTGGCTACAGCTGAAACCCTAGAGGAGCCCCTTAATGGACAAGCATGTTGCCTATTTGGACAAGCCTCAAAAACCCTAACTAGGGTTTCGAAAATATGGAGATGGCCTCCATAATTTCGCTCAACTTGAGGCTTCCACTGGCTAGCCTTTTATTTAACTATTGAATAATTACACAACCAGTCCATGCACTTTTAATTAATTAAATTAATCACCAAATTAAATCCAATTAATTCTAGATTAATTTCTAATTAATTATTATAGTTTCTAATTAATATATTATCACTTTAATATATTAATAAACTATTTATTTATTTCTATTGATTTATTAAACAATTAATAAATCAATCTTTCTCTAGACTGACTTCTACATCAATCCTCTTGCTATGAGGTAAACCCAAATGGACTTTGCTTCAATTAATAAGATAAATATAAATATAAAGTCATGGCTTAGACACCTAATCCAACTCTACATGACAAAAGTGGATATGATCTGGTGCATCAATCAGTGCAGTGGATTGCGGAGCTGGCTTTCCCTAGCCGAGTCTCCCAAACTCGCGGAGGTTGCACTCCCTGCTCTCTCCGCCCAATCTGAACCGAATCATCCTGGACCGTGCCTCCCGTGAGGCTGGTGTGTAGCGAACTGTAGAAAGGAACTCCAAAAGAAGCTCCTTGTAGACCACATCATCCTCGTTTGCCATCAGCCTCTCCCTGCTGTGGCAAGTGAAAGTAAACTCTCCATCAGCCCAGGTACGGTGGAGAAATGGCTCCAGCTCGGCCCAAAGTCCAGCCAATGTCAGAATGGCGCGATCCAATACGATCTCCTCAAGTACCCGACGGGTGCTCAACTCGTCTCTCCGTGCTATATACTGTGGTGTGTCGTCCAAAACCTCGGGGAACCAAAGAAATGGGTGATCGCGCCTGAAATCCATCAGCACAAAAGAAACTACACACGAAAATATTTTTGCAAAATTAGTCCTCGTCTTCCCCAGACACGCGCGACGCAGCCCAAGAACCAGGCACGGCGCGACGTAAGTCTTTCATGAACCAAAACCCCAAAATCATTGATTTCACCTGTAGAACTCAATCTAATGCCTCTACAAGGTAGCCTAACTACTGACTAGCCCCTCTAGGGTGGTGATTCTGCAAACAAAACACCCTACGAGCCAACATTGCTGATTTCTAAGTTTTCTAGTTTTTAAAGAAATTAGTCAATTTCGCAGGATAAATGCTTGAAATAAATAGTACAAATGAGTTAGAACGAGATACCTCGATCGTAGTAATCAAAAACACGAGAAAGACTCTGGTCGATCGATGCTCTGTAGCACGGCGTGGGTGATATGTGTGCGATGAAGAAGAAGACATATCTTATAAAGGGTTTCTGACCGATCGATTTCCGCGACGCGTGTAGAAGCGAACTGCGGCGCGCGTGTCCCCAATTCAACCCCTGCGCATCGGGTTGCATTGCGATCTCGCGTCGCGCCTTACTCCTTGCCACGTCGTGGCTGCTAATTTCTCCAAAGTCTTTCGTATGACCCCACACTTGCCTCATACAAATAACACCTGCAATGATGTTGATGATGTTCTCCTAATTACTCCTAAAAATACTATACCTAACCTATAAAGGATGGGTTGCCTCCCAACAAGTGCTAAGTTTAACGTCTTCAGCCAGACGGATTCCTCCTACTCTCCCCAATTCTCCCGTGGCTAACTTGACTAATTCACTGCTGTTGTGCGTCCAGGAGGTGGAAGACCTTTTCCTCCCTACACCGTGTGTATTGTTGGTGCTTTAGCTCCATCATTTTCCATCATATCGAGTAACTGCACTTTGTCAACAGATGATAGCGGATGTTGCTTTGCCTCCCATAAAATCTCTTCTTCTCAACCTTCACCTTCTCGTGTCTATTTCTTTCATTTATCCTTTATTCTCGGTTCCATAAGTGGGTTGTTGCTCAAGTACTTGTCATTATACCCCGGTGGCAATGATATCGGGCATCCGAACATGTTTAGCCTGTGTTTCCTTGTTTCAAAAGAGATATCCAAATCTCTAGTCTTATAATTCATTACAGCCCTAGCTATGGCTAAGAATGGACGTCCCAAAATTAACGCATGAGCATCTTCTAGGCTCTCGTACTCTATTACCAAGAAATCGACGAGATAGAAGAAGTCACCAACCTTGACTATCACGTTGGTTAGCTTACCCCGGGTGACCTTCGTTGACTGATCTCCAGCTGCAATACCGTCTTTGCAGGTTCTAACTCTTCATTCTTATACTTATACTTATCATACAAGTATCCTGGCAACACATTAACACTTGCTCCTAAATCCAGCAATGTGTTCCTAATGATAACATCCCCTACCGTGACAGTAATCAGCGGTGAACCGGGGTCCCTTTCCTTCTTAGGCTCTGTCCCTAACAAAGCCTCACTGGCTTTAACAGTCAGTCTTACCATGTCCGGTGTAGGCGTCTTGCACTTCCCATTCTTTTCACACATCTCTTGAAGAATCCTTGTATCTTCAGGTGCATTCTTCAGCTCATCCCATAAATGTTGATTTATTGAGGGCCCAATCGGCTTGCTAGGCTCCTCCTGCCTCTTCTTCACTTTCTTATCCTTCTTTTTCTTAATACCAGCCACCACTAGCTACTCATCCATTGGGACTTCCTTGTCCTCCTTGACTTGATCACTTTCCTCATCCTTTTCCTTACTCTCCTCAGTCTTAGACTCTTCCTCCTTTCCTAACAAATCCTCTTTAGTGATCCTTCTCTATTCTGCTTCAACAACGTTCACATGCTCTTTCCCAGCCCATTGTGTATGATTTGGTTTAATCTCTGTAGTACTGGGCAACTTGCCACTATCCCTTTTCCTCTGGTCCTTGGCCATCTGAGCTATCTGCCTCTCCATATTGGCAATGACTAGGGTTGTCAACGGGGTCAAACGGGATGGGGATAGCTTCCCCCGCCCCTGAATCCCTTGGAAGTTTTGCCCCCGCCCCCGCCCCCAAATCCCTAGACTTTTCCACACCCCTGCCCCTAATTTTTAAACTAAAAAAATCATTTTTTTGGCTAAAAAAATCAATTTTGGGTTGAAAATTTATTTTTTTGGGTTATTACATATATATATATATATATATATATATATATATATATATATATATATATATATATATATATATATATATATATATATATATATATATATATATATATATATATATATATATATATATATATATATATATATATATATATATATATATATATATATATATATATATATATATATATATATATATATATATATATATATATAAATGGGGCCCCTGCAGGGTTTCGGGACGGGGTTGCCCACCCCCACCCCCGCCCGAAATCAAAACGGGGGAAATCTTGCCCCCGCCCCCGCCCCCATCCCCGAATTTTTCGTAACATTACCCCTTGTACGGGTTCGAGGTCCCACGGGAATGGGGTCCCACGGGGGTTTTTGCCATCCCTAGCAATGACCTTGGCATTTGCTTGAGTTTGCTGCTGACTTGCGTTGAACAAATCATACATCTTAGCAATCATACTTTCTTGACTTTCTAGAGCATTGTTGCTAGTGCTAGTTGATCCCCTGTTGTTATTGGTATTCCCATTTGGACCGCTGTTGTTTCCAGGCTGGAATTGTCTAGGTGGGTTTGATTATTGTCCCTGATAATTATTTTTCCTGCTATTGTAGGAATTTTGGGTTCCCTGGTTGTAAGGCCTATAAGATCGTCTGTTATTGTACTGTCCTTGACCTTGGCCGTGCACTTGATTGACATCCTGTGTTCTTTGTCCTAGTTGACCACCTTGTTGCTGATTCTGGGGCCCATTCTGCAAAGTGGACATTAACCTATCGAACTTTCTATTCAACTCACTAATTTCCTTCTTTACATCTTTCTTCCAGTCTGCGTCCGCTCCTACTGCTGCAGCTGTGCTTACGGGCTTCTGGTGGAGAAATTTGCCTTTGATCCATTGCTGAGTTGTTCGAGGAATCGCCAGGCATCGTCAGGGTCTTGCATCATAATGGTCCCGCTGGAGGATACGTTGATCATTTCTTTGTTGGTCAAGTCCACCCCCTCAAAGAATAGCTTCACCAGCTGCCATTTTGGAATGTCTTGATGTGGGCACGACCTCATCAACTCCTTTAACCTATCAAAAGCCTCGTGAATTGCCTCCCCTGGCTTCTGTTGAAAATCTTGAATTGCCCGTAAGATCTCGGTGGTTTTACTAGCTGGGTAAAACTCTTGAAAAAACTTGGCCTTTAATTGCTCCGATGTGGTAATGCTATTAGGCTGAAGAGAAATAAACCAATATTTGGCTTTGTCTTTCAAGGTGAATGGGAACAGTCTTAACCTAAAGATGTTCTTGTTTGTGTTCCTAGGGGTATTGGCATTAGCTATGGCTATGAACTCATATAAGTGATTATATGGATCATCTTGTTTGTAACCCCTAAACTTAGGTAATATTCCTAAAAGTTGCGGCCTAATTTCTATTTGAGCATCTACATTTTGAGGAATATAAATGGGCGACGCATCGTCATACTCCCGAGCTTGGAAGTGTGACGCAACCGATTGCCCTCTCGGTTGTGCAAAATATAAGGGTGGAACAAATTTACCATTGTGATGATCATTGTTATTGTAAAATTGTTGCCCTTACTGTTGCTGGGGTTGTTGCATTCTTCGTGGAGGTCCCCGACCTCGGTTCCATTGTTGCAGCTACTGCTGAGGAATCCATCCTTCATCCTCCTCATCATATCCTTACTCGACCTCCTCGTATTGATACTGTTGTGGCGGAGGTTGTTGTGGTTGCAAATGTTGTTGTGTTTGTGGTAAGGTTTGAAAAACAGGTTGTGGTTTAAATATGGGTGGTTGGTACTGTGGTTGTAATGGTTGTGATTGTTGCGGTTGAGGAATGGTTGCTTGCTGACGTGGTGGTGAGTTGCCATCTCGGGTCGGCGCTCCCCAAGCCAACGTAGCGGAAAAAGGATTGGTTGTGGTTTGTCCTAAAGGTGCAACTGAAGGCGGAGTGCATGATTGTATCGATGCGGGGGCTGAAACCGCACCACCAGTAGCACTCGTGCTACCAAAATGAAATTCTGACACTGGGGTATAAATGGAATTCCCCCTGTTACCTCGCCCACAAGCTCATGGGTAACATCCTCTATACTAACACTACTGGGACTCATTCTATCTAGACGCCTACGCACACGATTCTTGCGTGCGGTTCGTTCGATTTCAGAGTCAAAAAGCAAGGGTGATGTATGCCCACCCCGACGGGTACGCATGCACTAGTGCAAAACGCCCGCCAAAACCAAAACAGAAAATACTTACTAACCTAAATATCAAAACTAGAACTAAAAATCAGAAAACACCTCCCTACAGATAGTCCTATCTTAAGCTCACAACTCTCCAGCAACGGTGCCAAAATTTGACACGCCTAGGTCGTCGTGCGGTCAAAAATAAAAAAATAGAACCTCACAAACACTAGCACAGTGGTAGTAAGGGTCGATCCACGGGACTTTCGTGGTCAAGACAAGACGATAGCTTACCAACTGTAGTGTCACGCTACAGCTAGGGGGACTAACTTCCACTTTCCCAAAAACACATAGAAATCTCAAATCCAAACCAAGTACAAAACAAAACATAAACAAAATGAAACTAAACCAACTCCTAACACTAGATTGCTTACTGAAATCAGAGATATATTCAGAATCCAAAAACAATAAACACAAACCAAAAGCATTCAAAGTATCCAAGCATGAATAAAGGTAAAAAGTGCAATAAAACATGAACCGAATGATTAACTATATTAAACTTCAATACAGGATATCCAAAACAGTAAAATACGAATTTAAATAGCTTTACCTACTGCTAGTGGTTGTCACTATCCAGAAACACCAAGCTAAAAGCTAAATGCTACTAAACTAATATTGAAAACAAAGTGAAAACATAAAAATACCACAATGGTTGCTGAAATCTCGAAACTCGAGTCGAAGTCGCCGTAAGTCCACCTTAGGGTTTGATCTTCGCCTGTGGTATTCGACCTAATGGCCTCTATTTATAGTTGTGGAAAATTAGAACCCGCGACGCGCAGAGCCTATACCCGCGTCGCGTGTAGAGCCTTATCCCCGTTTTCCGGCGGTTTGAATTTCTTCCACCGCCTTACTTTTGACGTGGCACGTCGTGCACGCATACACTCCCGCGGCACGCGTGTTCAGACGACTGTTTTTGACTTTATCTTCAAACTTCTTTAATTTTTCCGCTTTTAACCCTTGTTTATAACTTTTCTTTGCAAAGAAGCACTAGCACAAAAAGTGAGAAATACCAATGCATATATGATATATTTTCACCAAGAATAGGGCCTAACAATTACTAAAATACTTGATATTACTAGGTGTTGTCTAGTATACAGCCTATCCAAGTGATCCCAAACTTCCTTTGCAGTGTCATATTTCGCCAACTGAATAACAATAGATTGGATAACAGAATTATTAATCCAAGTAATATCTTGGAGTTATCAGTCTCCCACGAATCTAACAAAGTTGCATAGCCTTCAACCCCAGCCTTTGGTTTCCCTCTTGTTCCTGTTACAATCCCCCACATATTCTATCCACGCAAAAAATTCTTCATGACATAACTCCAATAGGCATAATTCTTGCCATCGAGTTGAGTGCTAATAGACTGAATAAAATCATCTCTTGGAGCCATATCTCAAATACCAGATACGAATGAATAAAGAAACAAATTAGTAGCAGACACAAACCAAACAATCTGAAAACCCCTTGAAAAACAGCAACAATCGAAACCATCGAAGTCCACCAAATCGAACAAATCAAGACAAACCAAACACAGAAATGACTGCGGATTGTCATAGTGCTCTATGTAACTCGCCCCCAATAATCATGAACAATGATCGACTGGTTCTAATACCATGTAAACTAATAATCAAAAGAAAGACAACTAGTGTTTCATATCATTATCAATAAAAGGTGCAAGTACAAAGAAAGGGGGAAAGACAAAATATATAGACAAGCAATCAGGGTGAACCTAGCTAAAATGGGCTGAACATAAAGTGCGAACAAAAGGAGCCCAATAAACATATTTGTCTAACATTATTGATCTAACGTAAAAATATATTTTTATTATTCATTAAGGTATACTATCAGATCCTAACTGATTATCTCTTATTCGACTGTGAAGATATCTATGAGTAAGAGAAAGCCTTTGAAGGATCTCAACAACCTAATATTTTTATGATATTGGATTGTATGTTTGGCAAATAAAATAGATTTTTTAATGCTATATCCAGAAATTTATTACGTCCTTTTGCATTTATATAATTCATTCACTACAAGGACCGTGGTCTTTACCAGCGACAAAATCCACCGCTAAAGATAGCCAAAGTCGCCGCTAAAACCTTTACTGGCGACAAATCGCCGCTAATGCGTCGCCGCAATAGTTTCGTCGCTACTACTCAGATATCGCTGCTAATGCGTCGCCGGTAATGCCTGTCGCCATTGAAGATCATAGTCGCCGCTAATGTGGTCGCTGCTAATGGTGTATCAGTCTCCGGTGATGACGTGTCACCGGAGATCCCGTCGCCGCTAATGGTATTAAAATGTCGCCGCTAAAGGGTTGTTTTAATTATATTTTTAATTTATTATTATTATTATTATTATTATTATTATTATATTTTTTAGAATTATTAATATTTTTAATATAAAACTAAAATTGTAATACTGAAGCAACATACGAGATAAACGATTCCAAACAAATAATAATATCTAAAACATAATCTTCGTTACACAAATTAAAATAGTCACGCAACAAAAATAAATAACTACTCTAAGTTGTCGTCTTGATCATCTCCGTCACCTTGGGTAACCCCGGAACCTTTGCTCGTTCCACCACCGTGCTCTGCCGAGTACGTACGTAAAAATTCTCCCAATGCATCTCTGTGTCTTGGATCCTCAAGCATCTGTGCAAGCGCATCCTTCAAAAAAATAAAAATGTATATTATTAGTTAAAAACAAATTAAAATGAGGCGGTATTGTCGCAGTCGCATGAGGTTTACGGCAATCCCTTTGTAATGTCCACGACGAGAACCCAACACCTTTTCAAATACCCCGACTTCCTTCAAGGGTTCGGGGGATAGATCATTTAATAATTCAAACGCGTTCCAATTCAATCTGTATTTTACATAAATAAATAAAAAGTTGGCATTTTACATATATTAAATATAATAATGATGTTGAACTATTTTTTTTGTATAACCACTTACATATTGTGGATGAGCTAGGTCACTGTCCCATGTCCCATCTTTACGGGTGTGAGCCTTCTGGAATTGATCGATTCTCTTTCTACCCTGTTTAACAATAAAACATTAGATTTGAAACAAAGCCTTACCGATTTGAAACAACCGGTAATATATATATATATATATATATATATATATATATATATATATATATATATATATATATATATATATATATATATATATATATATATATATATATATATATATATATATATATATACACAAAGCATTACCGATTTGAAACAAGCGCTACTATATGTGCTTGTCCCCTCACGGTTGGTGTATTGTTGTTTTTGATGGGTTCCTTTGTTAGCGTTAGAACGGTTTTGATTTTCTGGTGAGTAGAAAAAGTTTATAGCTTTGTTCCAATTTTCAATAGGCATACACTCGGCGGGCCGGGGGGGGTATTTCTAACCGCGTCTATACTCTTATATCCTCCTAAGTCATCAAAATCCCTTTTTGCATCACTTTTTCGACCCTATACCGCTTCATCAGTACCGCATCAATACCACCCATAAACCGAACACGCTTGCAATCTCGCTCAAGCGCATCTAAATCGAATTGACTCTGCAAATTAAAAATAACTTAGTCAAGTAGAAATAAATAAATAACGTACAAAAATAAAGGTATATAAATAATTTACCCTGAGATGTTGTAGTAATGCATCCTTCTCGGCTTGGGTAACATTTTTCCAATCTTTTCGATCAAAGGACATAGTATGGCACATGTACATCCCCACCTCACGAACAAAGAGGTCATACGGTTTACCAACCGGGGTATACGTAGTCACTCTATCAAAATCCAATGTCAATCGCCACCCAGATTTACTGAGTTGTCGTTGCAGTTCAAGGTTTTTTTCTTTGTCTCTCATTTTTCTTTTTGCCGGTACAGCTGCAATGTAAATTTAAAAATATTAGTCACGATTGTTATAATAAATGAATAAATACAATAAATTAAAAAACTATAATAACACTTACCATGCATCTCATGGCCACCTAGGCCTCTCCAAGGCGGAATTGGTGGATCCCCGGCCCCATCTCCACCCTGGCATATCACATCGGCCATGACATAAAGTAGCAACATCCAAATCGATGTTATCTCCTGACACATAAATAAATTACAATTGTTTTAATGATCTTCCTCACCCTCGGATACTTCAGTGTCATAAGCAGGCCCCTCTGTATCCTAATTAGTATCAGCATCATCAATTTCGTAATCAATCACTCTATTGACAGTAACCGTTGGCGGATCAACTTCAGTATCAGAGTCGTCACCGGTATCATAATTAGGAATGTTTTGAAAGTATTGACTCAAATCGATTACAATACCACAATTAGATTAAGAGGGGTTATGAATGACGTCGACATTTCGGCTAAGACGATGTCAGCATTTGGGACGCCATTGTAAACATCCCAAATTTTTCGATGATTGACCTCCTCGACGACCCACCCCGGATGATTGTTTTGGTTTCTTCGAGAAGGTTCTCGGATAAAAAACACTTGTTTGGCTTGGGATGCAAATATGAGTTGATCGTTTTTGTATATTTCACGTTCTGTGTTGATACTGGTGATATTATTTTCTGTTCGAGTACCAAACCACTTGCAGCGAAATAGTATAGCCGAATACCCATGCATATTGTAAGACCTGTATTCCATTTATTGCATTTAGTTATAATTGTTGTGAATTCTATGATTTTTGGTAGTTAAAGAAACTAAGAAAAACTTTAGTTACAATTTCATAGGAAAATCAGCATTTTGTGATGTTTTTAGAAAAATCATAATTAATTATAGGAACATTGTTTGGACCTCAAACTAGTGCACAAAGTTTACAAATTGAGTCTAGTATAATTCTTAAAAATAGTTGTAAGCTTGAAAGTGGAGTTATATATGGTTAAAAATGCAATCTTCACTAAGTAGTTCGAAATTGACAGATTAGATAGTCTGTTTTCAAAAAATCATAATAAATCATAGAAAAATCGTATAAATACATACCATACATCCCTGGAAAGGTATTGAGATGAATTTTCTGAATATCAAATAAAAACGTGAATTTAATGGGTTTAAGATCGGCTAAATCAGTCTTGAACAGACTGATTCTAGAAGGCCTTTAATTTCAACAAAATTATATTATTAAAATCTTTTGTCAAAAGTGTCATGCCATTTTTTATTCAAGAATTCAAGTATAAATACCCCCCAAAACATCTCATAAACCACACCAACAAATCTCAATCCAATATATAGAGGTTTCTAAGCACTAGAGTGTAAGAAGTGAGCGGAAGGAAGCTTAAAAGCCTAGCGAAGAAGTTATAGGTTCCGACGACTGGTCATAAGGTAACTACAAACTTTTCTATAGCTTAATTAGGTATTGTAAAATAGTTTTTGTGTTAAGAAGTAGAATATTTAATAAGTATAACATATGTTATATTATACTCATTTCTAACAATAGTAAACAAAAACCTTAAAATGTCGTTATTATAACAATTCGTAATTCGGA
The DNA here is from genome assembly GCA_023525715.1 of Cichorium intybus. NCBI lineage: Eukaryota > Viridiplantae > Streptophyta > Magnoliopsida > Asterales > Asteraceae > Cichorium > Cichorium intybus. The sequence goes on from JAKNSD010000032.1 coordinate 296,462, forward strand.
AAATAATACCGTTTGATTTACTTACGAGGACGGTGACTAGGCCGATTACTTGGGATCTGGTTGTTGGATTTTCCGAAAGGCTAAAATGCTGAAAGGATCCTGCCACCCCATCTAATCTTCTACCTGGCTGTTCTTTACTTGATAAATCATGGAGTATCATATTGGAATTCCTGAAGGGTTTAATGATGCGACTACAATATAGTTAAGGATTAAGAAATGATAGATTTCTTATTATGTTAACAGTTAAAGTTGAAGGAAATACAAAGCCGAGAAAGATAAACAATATAGTCAACTATAATCAGGTGAGTCTTCTCACTATACTATAGGTGATATTGCATGCGTAGGAAGGAATATATGTTAGACTAAGGTGATTTTACCTGTTATGATAATTGTATGAATATTTGCTATGATAATGATTGTTTGTGGACGGAACGGGATAGCCCGCGAGCCAATAGGCGGAACGGGAATAGCCTGCGAGTCATTAGACGGAACGGGAAAAGCCTGCGAGCGATAAGACAGAACGGGAACTGCCCGTGAGTCTTTAGGCGGAACAGGGGTAGCCCGCGAGTCTCACAGACATATGAATGGTTATTATGTGTTGTATGTTATGTGATGGATCGTATGGTATTTTGAGGAACTCACTAAGCTTTGTGCTTACCCCGTTGATATTTAACATTTTCAGATAATGGCAGAGACAGAGGGAAGGCTCCAACCTGACGCACCGCATTCCACTATTTCCAAGACTTCCGCTACTTTATAAATAATTTATGTGAAGAATAAAGGACATGAGTTTCTATATGTATTTTGCTAAAATCAATACTATGGCTGATTTCTCTATTTGTAAAATATTCATTTATAAATCCATATTTGGTTTTCAAAAAAGAAAAATTTGACTTGAAAATCTGGGGCGTTACAAGTTGGTATCAGAGCCTTAGTTTGAGGGATTTAGATAAACTTTCGGGTAAATCTGAACTCAAACTGAGGACTGAGAGTTTTACAAAAAAAAAATTGAAATTTTAAAAAGAAAAGGAATGCGATGCGTGCGGTCAGCCGGAGCTTAAGTGAGTAAATGATTCTCAAAATATCTGCATTCATGTATATGCTAGAAACTTGATATGATAAAGAGTATACTAAGGATTCACTCAGGAATTGCATGTTATAATTGCATGATTTAGGATGTCTGATTGCCTTATATGATGACAATTATGTGCAACTGAAACTGTGCTTATACTGTTAGGAAGTTAAATGAACGCTTGAATTGCATGTAGTTAATATCAGATGACTTTGGAATTAGTTATCTGACTTTATTAGTTGTTCCTTGTCTGGTGGTGATATTAGGATAAGATTACTTATTCAACTGTATATTTTATCCTTAAAATTATGTGTGAAATAAGCGTCAACAAAACTACCTAATGGCATCAGCAAACGTTTTTCTCTTTTATCACAAGTATGATAAAGAAACTCTAGGAAGTGTAAAAATAAGTGTTGAATGTACAAACCGTATAAACAAGAACCGTATAGTAATAAGAGACTATATAGTAATTTTGGAAGGACGTTTGGTACAAGTAAGAATAGGTGTGGAAGATAGTACAGGGCCCGTACTACCGAAAGCACAGGATTCTTACATGTAACAGAGTCAGTCGCCAAAACTCCTATAAAGTCGGGTTGGTAGGGTAACCACATATAATAAGCATGGGCTCACCATCTTGTTTGTACAATCAGAATGGTGGTGATTACAAGAAGCAATGGTAATGGTTCTGGGTCTAGTGAGGGACCAAGCCGACCCACTCGATCAGATGAGGAGCTACGAGACTTAATTGCTGAAGAGGTATCACGCGAGGTGCTAGCCGAAATTCCTCGTTTCTTCGGTACAATCAAAACTGAACTGATAACGATGATTGAGGAACGACTTGCTACAATTAGTAGACCAAGGGATAGAATGGCGACTTATCGGGATTTTGCCGCATGTCAAGTCCCGGTGTTTGGTGGGGGAAGGGATCCAATCGCTAGTATAAGATGGATTTCTGCAGTAGAGGGTGCTTTCAGAACCTGTTTTTGCCCAGAGGAATCAAAGGTTATCTTTGCTGTAAACCTGTTAAGAGACGATGCAAAGGATTGGTGGGAAATGATGGCTAAAGATCTCACTGATGCTCAAATAGAGGCTATCACTTGGGCCGAATTCACGACTAAGTTCAGACAAGAGTACGTCCCGCAAATAGAGATGGAACGTTTGGCTCAGGAATACTTGAACCTAACTCAGACCACAGAGACAGTGGCAGAAATCACCAAAAAGTTTAACGAGCGGGCGCTCTTTTGCCCAGAGTATGCAGCCACAGAGAAAATGCGGATGAACCGATATTTGGCAATGCTTCGGACGGATATACGGGATTTTGTGTCTGCTGCTAGGCACCAAACTCTTAACGACATGATTTGAGCCGCTCGAGCTCGAGAATTGGAACTAGAGAACCAACAAAGGCAGAAGCGTCAGGCACCAACACAACCTCATCCGCCATCAAAGAAGCATAAAGGGGGGGACCAAGGAAGGCATGGTCAGAGAAGCCACGGTCAGTGTCGCAAGTGTGGGAAAAACCATGAGGGACAGTGTAGGGCAGTAGTGTACCATAAGTGTGGCAAAGAGGGCCACTATGCTAGGGATTGTCGACAGGAGGCCAAAATCTGCTTTAACTGCAATCAGGTAGGCCACTTCAAGGCCCAATGTCCCCGTCTGACTCAGGGAGTGGTTCAGAATCCGGCACCCACTACACTCCGGATTACCGATGGTAGGCAGGGGAAAGGGGAAGCCCCTAAGACCAAGGGTCGAGCATTCGTCATGACCGCCGAGGAGGCACAAGATGCGCCCGACGTCGTCACGGGTACTCTTTCTTTACTTGCCTCGTGTTTGTGGTGTGTGTAATTAATATGTCTATTATGCTTTGATTAGGAACATTCTTAGTCAACTCTATGCCTACCTTTGCATTATTTGATTCGGGTGCTAGTCATTCTTTTGTGTCTGCCGCGTTGGGAAAGAGTTTCGGTATTGCTTTAGGAACTCTTCCTCAGCCGTTAGAAGTAGAAATTGCGGATGATAAAGCCGTGCAAGTGACTAGTGTTTATCGGGGATGCGAAGTAGTGATTCAAGGAATAAAGTTTTCGATCGATCTCATCCCTATACCATTGAGTGACTCTCGAGTCATCATCGGTATGGATTGGATGGGTCAGCATGAATCATGGATCGATTGTAAGAACAAGCGAGTGTGGATTCAAACCCCAAGTGGGGGAGAGCTGGTTGTGCAGGGCGAGAGAAAGAATCGAGGTGCAGTTTTCTGTTCAGCTGCTAGGGCACGCAGACATTTTCAGCATGGAGGTTCGGGATTTGTGGCTTATGTTGAAGACACACGAGAAAAGAAGCCACAGCAGAAAGCAGGTGACATACCGGTGGTTCGGGATTTTCCTGATGTTTTTCCCGAGGACCTGCCTGGTGTACCGCCAGAGAGACAGGTGGAATTTAAGATCGACTTAACTCCCGGTGCGGCTCCAATAGCTAAAGCACCGTATTGTCTTGCGCCTCCAGAAATGCTTGAATTGTCTATTCAACTTAGGGAACTTTTGGACAAGGGATTTATTCGGCCCAGTTGCTCACCGTGGGGAGCTCCTATTCTATTTGTTAAGAAGAAGGATGGTTCCAATAGGATGTGTATAGATTATCGTGAGCTGAACAAGCTTACGGTGAAAAATCGATATCCATTACCTCGCATCGACGACTTATTCGATCAACTGCAGGGGGCTTCGTGGTTTTCAAAAATTGATTTGCGGTCAGGATACCATCAAATGCGAGTACGAGAGGAAGACATCCCGAAAACGGCTTTTAGGACGAGGTACGGCCACTTCGAGTTTGTAGTGATGCCGTTCGGACTAACCAATGCCCCTGCAGCTTTTATGGATTTAATGAATCGAGTGTGTCGACCGATGTTGGATCGGTCGGTTATAGTTTTCATTGATGATATCTTAGTTTACTCTCGGAGCAGGGAGCAACATGAACAACACTTAAAGGAAGTATTAGAGACCTTAAGGAAGGAGAAGCTTTATGCAAAATTATCCAAGTATGACTTTTGGCTACGGGAGGTTCAGTTTTTAGGTCACGTTGTCAACGAGCATGGAATCATGGTAGACCGGGCTAAAGTGGAGGCCGTGATGCGGTGGGAGGTTCCGAAGACTCCCTTTGAAATTAGAAGTTTCTTGGGTCTGGCTGGTTATTATCGCCGTTTCATCCAAGACTTCTCAAAGATCGCGGTACCTTTGACTCGGCTAACTAAGAAAAACGCTGTTTTTTGGTGGGGTGAGGAGCAGCAGCAGGCTTTTGAGACTTTGCGGCGGAAATTGTGTGAAGCTCCGGTTTTGACGTTGCCTGAAGGCATGGAGGACATGGTAGTTTATTGCGATGCATCTATCACGGGATTGGGGGCAGTCTTGATGCAACGAGGCAAGGTGATTGCTTACGCCTCGCGACAGTTGAAGCCCCATCATGATTTGGAATTGGGAGCGGTGGTCTTCGCTCTCAAGATTTGGAGACACTATTTGTATGGAGTGAAGTGCACCATCTTCACGGACCACAAGAGTTTGAAGTACTTGATGGATCAGGCAAACCTCAATATGAGACAGAGAAGATGGTTGGATGTATTGAAAGACTATGATTGTGAGATACACTACCACCCTGGGAAGGCCAATGTGGTAGCAGATGCGTTAAGTCGTAAGGCTTCGGGTGCACCCCTTCGGGGCGTTTGTCTAAGGATGACAATTGTGACACCGCTGCTTGAGCTGATTAGGAAAGCTCAGATGGAAGCAAGCAAGAGCGAGAATCAGAAAGGTGAGAGAATTGTGGGTCAGTTGGCAGCTATGTTCAAAGATAGTAGGGATTTGTTAACTAGCCATGAGAGAATTTGGGTACCGAAGCTGGGCGGGGTTCGTCAAACCCTATTGGAGGAAGCACATAAATCCAGGTTCTCTATCCACCCTGGAGCAACTAAAATGTATAGGGATCTACGCGAATATTATTGGTGGCCGGGCATGAAGAGGGAAGTAGCCGGGTTTGTCGAAAGATGCATGACCTGTCGTAAGGTCAAGGCCGAGCACCAACGGCCTCATGGTAAGTTGCAGCCTCTTGAGATCCCAGAATGGAAATGGGAGCATATCACAATGGATTTCATCACGGAGTTGCCAAGAACCCCTCGACATATGGACACCATTTGGGTTATCGTGGATAGATTGACTAAAAGTGCTCATTTCCTCCCCATCCAAGAGACTTACTCTGCAAAGGAATTGGCTAAGGTCTTCATAGATGAGATTATCTCTCGGCATGGTATGCCGGTCTCGGTGATATCCGACCGGGATGTCCGATTTACGTCTAGGTTTTGGAAGAAGTTTCATGAGGAATTAGGCACTCGCCTTCATTTCAGCACAGCATATCATCCTCAGACGGATGGGCAAAGTGAAAGGACGATTCAAACGCTGGAGGATATGCTTAGGGCATGTATTATCGATTTTGGCGGGAGTTGGGATTCCCATCTCCCTTTAGCTGAGTTTTCTTACAATAACAGTTATCACGCGAGCATTGGCAGGGCTCCCTTTGAGATGTTGTATGGAAGGAAATGTCGGACTCCTATTTGCTGGGGTGAGGTTGGCCAGCGGGTATTGGGTAGTACTGAGGTAGTAATCAAGACAACTGAGTTAATTCAGAACGTTCGGGAGAGGTTGTTAACGGCCCAGAGTCGACAGAAAAGTTATGCAGATCGGCGGCGGTCCGATCTCGAGTTTCAAGTGGGAGATTATGTTCTTCTTAAGGTTTCACCTTGGAAGGGAGTCATCCGTTTTAGGAAGCGAGGAAAGCTTGGCCCTAGGTACATTGGACCTTACCGAATCACTGCTCGGGTAGGTAAGGTAGCTTACCGGTTGGAGCTGCCCGAGCAGCTTAGTCAGATTCATGACACGTTTCACGTTTCACAGCTTAGGAAGTGCATTACGGAGGAATCTACAATAGTACCTTTGGAGGATATTCAATTAGATGAACGTCTGAACTATGTGGAGCGTCCTATAGCTATCTTAGAAAGAAAAACAAAATCCTTGCGTAATAAAGTGGTAGTACTGGTGAAGGTACAGTGGAAACATCGAAAAGGCTCTGAATGCACATGGGAGCCCGAGAGGGAGATGCGAGAACATTACCCCGAGTTATTTGAGAATACAAATTTCGAGGACGAAATTCAAAGAAGTGGGGGAGACTTGTAACACCTGTATTCCATTTATTGCATTTAGTTATAATTGTTGTGAATTCTATGATTTTTGGTAGTTAAAGAAACTAAGAAAAACTTTAGTTACAATTTCATAGGAAAATCAGCATTTTGTGATGTTTTTAGAAAAATCATAATTAATTATAGGAACATTGTTTGGACCTCAAACTAGTGCACAAAGTTTACAAATTGAGTCTAGTATAATTCTTAAAAATAGTTGTAAGCTTGAAAGTGGAGTTATATATGGTTAAAAATGCAATCTTCACTAAGTAGTTCGAAATTGACAGATTAGATAGTCTGTTTTCAAAAAATCATAATAAATCATAGAAAAATCGTATAAATACATACCATACATCCCTGGAAAGGTATTGAGATGAATTTTCTGAATATCAAATAAAAACATGAATTTAATGGGTTTAAGATCGGCTAAATCAGTCTTGAACAGACTGATTCTAGAAGGCCTTTAATTTCAACAAAATTATATTATTAAAATCTTTTGTCAAAAGTGTCATGCCATTTTTTATTCAAGAATTCAAGTATAAATACCCCCCAAAACATCTCATAAACCACACCAACAAATCTCAATCCAATATATAGAGGTTTCTAAGCACTAGAGTGTAAGAAGTGAGCGGAAGGAAGCTTAAAAGCCTAGCGAAGAAGTTATAGGTTCCGACGACTGGTCATAAGGTAACTACAAACTTTTCTATAGCTTAATTAGGTATTGTAAAATAGTTTTTGTGTTAAGAAGTAGAATATTTAATAAGTATAACATATGTTATATTATACTCATTTCTAACAATAGTAAACAAAAACCTTAAAATTTCGTTATTATAACAATTCGTAATTCGGAAAATAATACCGATTGATTTACTTACGAGGACGAGGACGGTGACTAGGCCGATTACTTGGGATCTGGTTGTTGGATTTTCCGAAAGGCTAAAATGCTGAAAGGATCCTGCCACCCCATCTAATCTTCTACCTGGCTGTTCTTTACTTGATAAATCATGGAGTATCATATTGGAATTACTGAAGGGTTTAATGATGCGACTACAATATAGTTAACGATTAAGAAATGATAGATTTCTTATTATGTTAACAGTTAAAGTTGAAGGAAATACAAAGCCGAGAAAGATAAACAATATAGTCAACTATAATCATGTGAGTCTTCTCACTATACTATAGGTGATATTGCATGCGTAGGAAGGAATATATGTTAGACTAAGGTGATTTTACCTGTTATGATAATTGTATGAATATTTGCTATGATAATGATTGTTTGTGGACGGAACGGGATAGCCCGCGAGCCAATAGGCGGAACGGGAATAGCTTGCGAGTCATTAGACGGAACGGGAAAAGCCTGCGAGCGATAAGACAGAACGGGAACTGCCCGTGAGTCTTTAGGCGGAACAGGGGTAGCCCACGAGTCTCACAGACATATGAATGGTTATTATGTGTTGTATGTTATGTGATGGATCGTATGGTATTTTGAGGAACTCACTAAGCTTTGTGCTTACCCCGTTGATATTTAACATTTTCAGATAATGGCAGAGACAGAGGGAAGGCTCCAACCTGACGCACCGCATTCCACTATTTCCAAGACTTCCGCTACTTTATAAATAATTTATGTGAAGAATAAAGGACATGAGTTTCTATATGTATTTTGCTAAAATCAATACTATAGCTGATTTCTCTATTTGTAAAATATTCATTTATAAATCCATATTTGGTTTTCAAAAAAGAAAAATTTGACTTGAAAATCTGGGGCGTTACACATATATTGCACCTTAATAATTTTATCTAGCTGGCCATAATATTTTTAACCTTTCTCTCCGACCGCTAGCACCCCCAGAGTTTTGCGTTCTTCATTGTGCGTCAAGATCAAGTACCATAAACCTAACACCGTTGACTATGCAAGCAGTGTAAGTAGAGGCATTTATTCTCGCACCCATTGAAAGAGCCGGCAACTTTTCGTGGAATTATGGGGAATTTTATGTTTTCATCGAGTAGACATTCTGAAGAAACCACTTAGGAAAATTGGTTTTAATATCATATCCAGGATGTTCGGATTCGAATTCTCTACATTGATGAGAAAAAAATATAAGAAGATATGATGGAAATATATAGTTAACATATAATAAAAAGTTAAAGATAGAAACATTTACTTCATATACTCTCTGACTGCTGCATAGTTGTCTAGTACAAGTCATTCAATGTTTTGTTTTTCTATTGGATCAAGATGTTTGTTTCGCCTTGCGCTAGTCGGGCGACATTTAGACTCAAACCCCCAAAACGTTCTTTTTTCAACAACAGCATCTTCGTTTCTGTCGGGGCGATTAAATCGAGTCTGGACATCTCGAAGGTACATTGAACAAAATGTTAGAGCTTCTTCAGCGACATAACCTTCAGCCATGCAACCTTCCGACCTTGCCTTATTTCTGACATAGTTCTTTAATTTTTTCATATACCTTTCAAACGGATACATCCATCTCATATATACTGGACCTCCGCAAAGTGCTTCATCAGGTAAATGCAAAACTAAATGAATCATAATGTCAAAAAAGGATGGAGGGTAAATCAACTCTAACTTGCACAAGATTGTAAGAACGTCGTTCTTGGCTTTCTTCATATCTGTAACGCCAAAAATGTATTTATTATATAATTATAATAAAAGGGCAAAATGGTCATTTTACCTCAAAAGGGTAATTTAGTCATTTGGACGGAAAAGGACTTGTCTCGTAATAATATTTTAAGTCTTGGACTTAGAATGTTATAAAAGTTGATTATTTGTCATAAATGGTGTTATTTGTGGCAATTGTTCAAGAAATGCAACTTCAGGGACCAAATTGCAATTTCTGGAAGTATAAATAGTGGGACAAGCCCTCTCACATGTGCAGAATTTTGGAGAGACGGGAGAGGGTTTTTCTGGAGCGATTACATCAATTTCTTGAAGAAATCTGGAAGATTAAAGCTTGGATTTCGAACATAGGCTTGGAATTGAAGAATTGGAGGCTTGGGAGGTAAGTGTTTCAAGTTTTAACCTATGTTGTTCTTGAGGGTTTTTGGGGTTAAACTGAAATCGTGATTTCAGTGAGGTCTAGGTTGTTTGTGTTTGATTTCTGCACTTATAACATGTCCATAAGATAAGAAATTAACATTGAAACCATTGAGATTGTTAAATTTGAAGTTTTGGGATTTTTGGACCTAAGAACCCTAATCCTTTCTTTGAATGAGGGAGTTGGTTTCAATGGTTAAAAACATTGTTTTCATGGGGGGTTTTCACCTGGGAATGAATCCCAATTGATTAAGTACGGAAATAAGCTCTTAATAGGATGAAACTGCATGCTACAGTACAAATCGCGACTGTCCAGGAAATTCCCAGGAAGTGCACGAGTCGTGTGTTTGTAGTGCACAAATGTGCACGGGTCGTGTGTTTCTGGAAAAACCAAAGTATGATGCTATTATGGGTTACACGAGTCGTGTGTCCCTAGACCAAATATAAGCACGAGTCGTGCTTGTTGACAGAGAGTCCAAAAACGCCAAATTTTGCTAGGCTTGTCCGATTTACCTCAAATTTGAACTATAAGTCCATGATGGTTAGGAAAGACCTAGAAAAATACGAATTTGAGTTTTTGACTCCTCGGGGGCACTGTAGACCGATCCGAATGTCCCGGTGAATAGTAAAATTCACATAAAGTTAGTAAACGGGAAGTTTATTAACTAGGCATTGTTTATAACATTATTTTATTGAACTCTAGTATATTAGAGTAAATTGGAATGGTTATTAACCTATAATCATTGTGGAAATAAATGGAATTATAGGTACGGGACAAAATCTTACGGATTTTATTTCAAGGCAAGGGACAACGAACGCTAGCTGTAGCAAACCTTCAGGTGAGTAATCTCACTATTATCCGATGTGATATGTGTAAAATGGGCAGCTGAAATTGGAAAGAATTTTGGGGACAAAAACAGTAAATTCCATGATCTATTGTATGACAATACCAGATAAGCCGTGAGTCTACTATAGACAAGAACGGAGCTGTGAGTCAGTCGATTTTAAATGGTGCGACAATACCAGATAAGCCGTGAGTCTATAACAGACAAGAACGGAGCTGTGAGTCAAACCTATATAGACAAGACCGGATAAGCCGTGAGCCATTGCGATGGCAAGAACGGAGCCGTGAGTCTAGGCAACAGCGGGATAACCCGTGAGCCATATATGATTTTATATTGCCTGATAATGCTAAACTGATTTTGTATAGAGAATTTTATTCTTATACATGTTATATTTGTTTGATTACTCATTGGGCTTGTAGCTCACGGTTTGTTTGATATGTCCCTGCAGGTGAGCGTGACCCTGCTAAGGGAAAGGATAAAGTCCGTGACTGAGGACTTAGCATTGAAGTGATACCCGGCTTAAAGAATGTATAATATTTATGTATTGTACTTCGTGATACACTTGTACTCGTATTTTGTTAACTAATACCCCATACTTATAGTTTTCATTGTAAGATATTTGGCTTGAAAAATGCAAAATTTTTGGGGTGTTTTTGGTTAATAAGTCGGGTGTTACAAGTTGGTATCAGAGCCGTGGTTTAAGTGAACTAGGTGTCTTAGATTAGATCCCTGGACTTAAACCTTGAGAGAAACACAGATAATGGACTGTTAGTTATATATAAGTTTGTTATTATATATGTAATCTAACGGTTTGTTGAAACCTTCAGTATGAGAAATACACGAAGCAATCCTACTGGTGTGAATTCACGTGGAACTGCAAGAAGCGGACCAGCTAGGTCACGTGGAACTGCAAGAAGCGGACCAGCTAGGTCACGAGGCTCTGTTGGGCGAAGAGCACCAGCAAGGGAACCGGTGGGACAAAATCCACCTGATATACGAGCCATTGTGGAAGAAGTGGTTAGGCAGATGATGCCTGTGTTATCAAACAACCCTCACCCGAGTGGCAATCCCAACCCAAGTGTAAATCCGGATCCTACTGAGGAGGCTGCAAAAAGTGTTCATGATGGGCAGCCAGAAAATGAAAGCCAGGGAGAAAGTCGAGCCCGGGCAGTAAAGGAAACACAAGGTGGGGAAGCCTCTGCAAGGAAAGTCGGGTGTACATATAAATCATTTCTTGGTTGTAAACCAAAAGAATTTTCAGGGACAGATGATCCAGTCAAAGCTATGGAATGGATCATGCATATGGAAAAAGTGTTCCGCGTAAGCAAGTGTGCGGATGAAGATAAAGTGGAATTTGCCACGAACCAACTTACAAGTGGCGCACTACATTGGTGGCAAACCTACTACAGATCACTGGATCTTGATTCGTCCCAATCGATACTTTGGGAACAATTCAAGACAAAGTTCAATGAAGAATATTGCTCGGAGGTAGCTATTCAGAAATTGGAAGATGAATTCCTGCATTTGGAACAGGGTTCCCGATCCGTACAAGAATATACTCTTAGCTTTCTGGAGAAAGCTAGGTTTGCGGAGCACCACATTTACACTGAAAAGAGAAAGATTGACAAGTATGTTCGGGGACTGACAACCCGAATTAGAGAGGTTGTACAACCATTGAAATTAACTAATTTTCGACAAGTGGTGGATCGAGCCACGGAACGAGAAACAGAATTGAAGCGGCAGGAAGATGAAAAGAAAGTTATAGAAACGAAACGAAAGGCAGAAGACCAAGTTTGGACGTCTCAGAAAAAGTCACAGCAATCCGGATCTAGGGGAAAAGGCCAGAGAGATGAAGGGAGGTGGTGCGAAAAATGCAGAAAAAGGCACACGGGCAGTTGTCGCAGTGATACTGGGCCAATTAGCTGCCGAAATTGTGGAAAGACGGGTCATTCTACACGGGAATGTCGGGCGGAGCGAAGATGTTACCAATGTGGAGCTACGGATCACATTCGTCCGAACTGTCCCCAACTGAAATCTGGGGCATACAGTGAGAGACCTAGAGATGATCAAGTGGGAAAGAAAGAAGAGCCGAGGAACAGGGGACGACCAGTGGCCTCACGAGCGTTCCAGATGACGGTGGAAGAAGCCCGTGAGAAGACCGATGTGGTGACAGGTATTTTCACTCTCAATACCATACCTGTATATGTTATTTTTGATCCGGGAGCCACCCACTGTTTTGTATCGGAATCTTTATTGCCTCGCCTGAATGTACCTTTAACCCCGATGGATGAAAGTTTAGAAGTAGCTATAGCAGACGGCCGATATGTCTGGGTTTCTGATCATATGGAAGGTTGTCAGCTTAAAATCTACGGGACCGTTTTCCCTATAGATTTGAAGCCGATGACTACCAACGAATTTGGAGTCATAGTGGGGATGGATTGGTTAGCAACGAATTATACTAATGTGGATTGCAGAAATAAAAGTATTACAGTGTTATCACCGGAAGGGGAATGGATGAAAATTCAAGGTGAACGACCTCGGTTACGAATGCCAGTTATCTCCTTTGCTCAAGCCCGAAGTTGTGTCAGTAAAGGAGGGATGTCCTATCTAGCTTATGTGTCGGTGGCTCAACCGATTAAAGTGGGAGTAGCAAATGTGAATGTGGTGAGTGAGTTCCCAGATGTGTTTCCAGATGAACTTCCAGGGTTACCACCAGATCGACAGGTTGAGTTCACGATTGAACTGATTCCGGGAGCTGCACCTGTTGCCCGAGCTCCATACCGTTTAGCACCTTCAGAGATGGTGGAACTTCGGAAGCAGCTAGAAGAATTGTTAGACAGGGGTTTTATCAGACCGAGTACATCGCCTTGGGGAGCCCTTATTCTGTTTGTCAAGAAGAAGGATGGGTCAATGCGTATGTGTATTGACTATCGGGAACTAAACAAAATCACGGTGAAGAACAAGTACCCGCTACCCAGAATTGATGACTTGTTTGACCAGCTACAAGGCGCGTCCTACTTTTCCAAGATTGATCTGAGGTCAGGATACCACCAGTTGAAGATAAGGGAGTCAGACATTCCGAAGACGGCATTCCGAACGAGATACGGTCATTACGAGTTTTTGGTGATGCCTTTCGGGTTAACCAATGCTCCTGCAGTATTCATGGATCTTATGAACCGAGTGTGCCGACCGTTCCTTGATACCTCGGTGATAGTGTTTATCGATGACATCTTGGTGTATTCGCGAAGCCAAGCCGTACATGAAGTGCATTTGCGACAGGTATTGGAGTTGCTTCGCCGCGAAAAGCTGTATGCTAAATTCTCCAAGTGTGAGTTCTGGTTAAGAGAAGTCCAATTCCTTGGCCATGTAATCAATGCTGAAGGGGTGAAAGTAGATCCAGCAAAGATTGAAGCCGTGATGAAATGGGAACCGCCTAGAAGTCCCACTGAAGTAAGAAGTTTTCTTGGTTTGGCAGGCTATTACAGAAGATTTGTCGAGAATTTCTCCTCGATAGCTGTCCCGTTGACCAAGTTGACTAAGAAGGGTGAAAATTTTACTTGGGCTAAAGAGCAACAAGAAGCATTCCAGAAACTGAAGCAAGCCTTATGTGAAGCGCCAGTGTTGGTACTACCTCAAAGCGGAGAAGAGTATGTGATCTACAGCGATGCGTCTAGAATTGGTCTTGGTTGTGTTCTGATGCAGAAAGGTCGGGTCATAGCTTATGCGTCCCGCCAATTGAAAGATGCTGAGAAGAAATATCCAGTCCATGATCTGGAATTAGCTGCGGTAATTTTAGCATTGAAGCTGTGGAGGCATTATTTATACGGTGTAAAATTTGTCATTTACACGGATCACAAGAGCCTGAAGTATCTTTTTGACCAAAAAGAGCTCAGCATGAGACAGCAAAGGTGGATGGACCTGTTGAAAGACTTTGATTGCGAAATTCAGTACCACCCTGGCAAGGCAAATGTAGTGGCAGATGCTCTAAGCCGAAAAGAAGCTCCTCTGAAAGTTACATCCGCGTGTATGGGTGTAGTGAGCCGGTTACCAGGATTGATTCGTTTGGCACAAGAGGAAGCGTGTAAGCCGGAGAATGTAAAAAGTGAAAGAATGGTAGGATACTTGAAGCATCTAGAAGAGAATACTCAGAAATTGAAGACCTTCAGAGGCCGAATATGGGTCCCAAAACAAGGAGAAGCGCGGAATTTACTTCTAGAAGATAGCCATTATAGCCGATATGCAGTTCATCCGGGCAGTACCAAGATGTATCGGACGTTAAAACCGATGTATTGGTGGCCTGGAATGAAAAGGGACATTGGAAGATATGTAGAAAAATGTTTGACTTGTTTGCAAGTTAAGTCAAACCATCAGAAACCGTATGGGGAAATACAGCCATTGCCGATTCCGGAGAAGAAATGGGACCATATTACTATGGATTTTGTGACAAAGTTGCCGCGGACGCCGCGAGGTTATGATTCTATATGGGTGGTTGTGGATCGATTGACCAAATCAGCACAATTTATACCATATAAGGAAAAGTACAGAGTAGATCAACTGGCGAAAATCTACATTGATGAAGTATTTTGTCGGCATGGAGTACCAGCATCGATTGTGTCGGACAGAGACAGCAGATTTACTTCCCATTTTTGGCAAAGTCTTCAAGAGCAACTGGGGACGAAAGTACTTATGAGTACCGCATATCACCCGCAGACTGATGGCCAAAGTGAAAGAACGATCCGAACTTTGGAAGATATGTTGAGGACTTGTGTCATAGACTTCGGTGGAAGCTGGGAAGATCATTTACCTTTAGTGGAATTCACGTACAATAACAGCTATCATTCCAGCATTCAGATGGCCCCGTATGAAGCCTTGTATGGAGCACCGTGTCGTACGCCGACTTGCTGGACTGAAGTTGGGGAAAAGCCGTTGGCTGGACCCGAAATTGTAGCCCAGACTGAAGAAAAGATCAAACTGATACGCGAAAACTTGAAGGTAGCTCAGAATAGACAGAAGCAGTACGCAGACAGACGGGTGAAACCGATAGAATTTCAAGTAGGAGATATGGTTATGCTCAAAGTATCTCCTTGGAAAGGCTTGATTCGTTTTGGGAAGAAGGGAAAGTTGAGTCCTCGCTTTATTGGACCTTTCCGAATATCCCAAAGAGTTGGAGCCGTGGCGTATAGATTGGAGTTACCTGATGAACTTCATGGTATACATGATGTATTCCATGTGTCCCATTTGAGGAAGACGTTGTTTGATAAATCTCAACAAGTACCTCTTGCTGAAATTGAGGTTGATGAAAAGCTGAGATACCCGGAACAACCTGAGCGGGTGTTAGACCGCAAGACAAGACAGCTCAGAAACAAGAAGATCAGTATGGTGAAAGTCCTTTGGCGTCATCACAAAGGTTCCGACATGACGTGGGAGACCGAAAGTGAGATGAGAGAGAAATATCCTCAACTTTTTGTATGATTTCGGGGACGAAATCTCTTAAAGGAGGGGAGAATTTGTAACGCCAAAAATGTATTTATTATATAATTATAATAAAAGGGCAAAATGGTCATTTTACCTCAAAAGGGTAATTTAGTCATTTGGACGGAAAAGGACTTGTCTCGTAATAATATTTTAAGTCTTGGACTTAAAATGTTATAAAAGTTGATTATTTGTCATAAATGGTGTTATTTGTGGCAATTGTTCAAGAAATGCAACTTCAGGGACCAAATTGCAATTTCTGGAAGTATAAATAGTGGGACAAGCCCTCTCACATGTGCAGAATTTTGGAGAGACGGGAGAGGGTTTTTCTGGAGCGATTACATCAATTTCTTGAAGAAATCTGGAAGATTAAAGCTTGGATTTCGAACATAGGCTTGGAATTGAAGAATTGGAGGCTTGGGAGGTAAGTGTTTCAAGTTTTAACCTATGTTGTTCTTGAGGGTTTTTGGGGTTAAACTGAAATCGTGATTTCAGTGAGGTCTAGGTTGTTTGTGTTTGATTTCTGCACTTATAACATGTCCATAAGATAAGAAATTAACATTGAAACCATTGAGATTGTTAAATTTGAAGTTTTGGGATTTTTGGACCTAAGAACCCTAATCCTTTCTTTGAATGAGGGAGTTGGTTTCAATGGTTAAAAACATTGTTTTCATGGGGGGTTTTCACCTGGGAATGAATCCCAATTGATTAAGTACGGAAATAAGCTCTTAATAGGATGAAACTTCATGCTACAGTACAAATCGCGACTGTCCAGGAAATTCCCAGGAAGTGCACGAGTCGTGTGTTTGTAGTGCACAAATGTGCACGGGTCGTGTGTTTCTGGAAAAACCAAAGTATGATGCTATTATGGGTTACACGAGTCGTGTGTCCCTAGACCAAATATAAGCACGAGTCGTGCTTGTTGACAGAGAGTCCAAAAACGCCAAATTTTGCTAGGCTTGTCCGATTTACCTCAAATTTGAACTATAAGTCCATGATGGTTAGGAAAGACCTAGAAAAATATGAATTTGAGTTTTTGACTCCTCGGGGGCACTGTAGACCGATCTGAATGTCCCGGTGAATAGTAAAATTCACATAAAGTTAGTAAACGGGAAGTTTATTAACTAGGCATTGTTTATAACATTATTTTATTGAACTCTAGTATATTAGAGTAAATTGGAATGGTTATTAACCTATAATCATTGTGGAAATAAATGGAATTATAGGTACGGGACAAAATCTTACGGATTTTATTTCAAGGCAAGGGACAACGAACGCTAGCTGTAGCAAACCTTCAGGTGAGTAATCTCACTATTATCCGATGTGATATGTGTAAAATGGGCAGCTGAAATTGGAAAGAATTTTGGGGACAAAAACAGTAAATTCCATGATCTATTGTATGACAATACCAGATAAGCCGTGAGTCTACTATAGACAAGAACGGAGCTGTGAGTCAGTCGATTTTAAATGGTGCGACAATACCAGATAAGCCGTGAGTCTATAACAGACAAGAACGGAGCTGTGAGTCAAACCTATATAGACAAGACCGGATAAGCCGTGAGCCATTGCGATGGCAAGAACGGAGCCGTGAGTCTAGGCAACAGCGGGATAACCCGTGAGCCATATATGATTTTATATTGCCTGATAATGCTAAACTGATTTTGTATAGAGAATTTTATTCTTATACATGTTATATTTGTTTGATTACTCATTGGGCTTGTAGCTCACGGTTTGTTTGATATGTCCCTGCAGGTGAGCGTGACCCTGCTAAGGGAAAGGATAAAGTCCGTGACTGAGGACTTAGCATTGAAGTGATACCCGGCTTAAAGAATGTATAATATTTATGTATTGTACTTCGTGATACACTTGTACTCGTATTTTGTTAACTAATACCCCATACTTATAGTTTTCATTGTAAGATATTTGGCTTGAAAAATGCAAAATTTTTGGGGTGTTTTTGGTTAATAAGTCGGGTGTTACAATATCCTTCACCAAAAGTGTTCTTGAGCAAAGTTGCTTAAAAAACATGCAAAGGTCCACTATTGGTGTATAGGTATCTTTGTTCAAAAGCCCCTGTACTCCAATAGGCATCAAATGTTGCATAAGGATATGATAATCATGAGACTTCAACGTCGTAATGTTTTTATTGTTATCTGACACTTTACTACTGATATTGGATCCAAACCCATCTGGCAGTTTAATGTCTTTAACAAATTGACAAAAAAGCTCTCGATCTTCTTTTGTGAATGGGTATTTTGCTTGTGGTTGGAAGAACTTGTTACCCCTCTTTTGCAACCATTGCGGCCTTCGAATATTTAGCTTTTCCAAGTCCGACCGCGCATTAGAGGTGTCTTTAGTCTTGTCGTTCATTAGAAGCGTACTCAACAGACTACAACAAACTTTTTTTTCAACGTGCATTACATCTAGGTTGTGCTTCAGCTGCAGAGAAGACCAATACTCGAGTTCAAAAAATATGCTTCGTTTGGACCAATTCAACTTGAAGTCCTGCATATCGGGTTCATTTAATCCAAACTGAGGATGCTTGCCTGGTTTACGAAACAAAAGACGATCTAGTTGAGCTTTTATATCTGCATTACTAAATTGTCTCGGAAGGGTCCTTATCTGTTGTTTCCCGTTAAAGTTCAGATTCTTTCTCAAAGGATGGTTAGCAGCTAAGAATCGATGATGACCAACATATACGATTTTATTTGTTACAATAACGGAAGGAGTGTCTTCATTGCAAGTCGGACATGCTTTGTAGCCTTGTCCCCTCCAACCTGATAAACTACTACAAGCTGGACAGTCGTTTATCGTCCATAACAATGCCGCCTTCAAGTGAAGAACGTGTTGGTCGCTGCATCTTTAGTACGAACCCCTGTCTGCCACAGCTGCTTGAGCTCTTACACCAACGACCTAAGAAACACATACATGTCCTTCCCAGGTGATTTAGGGCTAGGAATCAACAAGGATAACATCAATGATGTCTCTTTCATGCACAGCCATTGAGGGAAATTGTTTGTAGTGAGTATAACCGGCCACGTGCTATGAACTGAGCTCATGTTGCCATATGGATTAAAACCATCAGCTGGAACCCCTAGGCAAACATTCTGGGGTTCCCTCGAGAAGTTAGGGTAGTTTTGATCAAATTCTTTCCACGAAGACCCATTAACAGGATGACGCATGGTACATTCTTCTGATCGTCCGGTACTGTGCCAGATCAAATCTTTTGCTGTGTGCCTTGAACAGTACAAACGTCGGAGTCTGGGGGTCACAGAAAAGTAACGTAACACCTTGTGAGCTATCTTCTTACCTTTTGTCTTTTCATCGATCCACCGGCTCTTGTTACAGACAGGACAATTCTGTAAGGAGCTATATTCTTTCCAAAAGAGAGCACAGTCATTTCTGCACACGTGTATCGACTCGTACCCCAAACCTATCTTTTTAGTGTCTTTTTTGCTACATAATGTGACGAGGGGATCTTGTTGCCTTCCGGATATGAAGATTGCAACAACTCTAGGAGTTCATCAAATGAACTATTAGTCCATTTGTGATTCACCTTGATATGCATAAGCTTTGCTAAGAAGTCGAGGGAAGAAAACTTATTACACCCAAGATATAATTCTGATTGGACTTCTTTTAATAGGTCTTCAAAATCATCACGGACACCAATACTCTATGTATCCAAGTTCCCTTCGTCGATGTTGCTATCCTCTTCCATCACCTCCTCCATAACGTCTTCAATAACATTAATCATATCGTTTCTTGGCGCTACATCATCCACAACTGGAGGATCTGAAGTTTCACCGTGATAGCTCCACTTCTTTGTATAACCTGTTGGATTAGGTGTCTAAGCCTTGACTAATAATTTATATTTACCTAATTGATAGTAGCAAAGTCCATTTGGGTTGCCCTCATGGCTAGAGGTTTAGCAGAAAATCCAGGAGAGAGAAAGATTGATTTATTATATGATTAATAAATCAATAGAAATAAAATAAATAGTTTATTAATATATTATAGTGATAATATATTAATTAGAAACTATATTACATAATTAGAAATTAATCTGGAATTAATTGGAATTAATTTGGTGATTAATTTGATTAATTAAAGGTGCAGGGGCAGAATTGTAATTATTCAATAGTTGAGTAAGTGACAATTATGGTAGTTTAAGTGGCCAACGAAATTATGGAGGGATAATCCATAATTTCGATTATTATATGTTAGGATAAATAGATTTGAATTGATAGATAAAGGTTTATCTTATTTGAATTCAAAAAGGTTTATCTTTAAAGGCTCATCTGGTGGCCACTTGGAAACTATAAATAGAGACCCCTAGGCACCATAAAAGCCACGAAATTTTTCTCTCTTCCCTCTCTCTGGAACTTTCGAAAACCTTAGTCTTGGGTGTGACTTCATTTGAGGCAAAGCACTTGCGTTGCTTAGCTTGCAAGAAACAATTAAAAGGTTAGTTTTCTTATTAATTTCTTTTAGCAATTTTTTGTTTGGCCTTTAGGAATTATTTACATGTTCAAAGATAGAAAACATAGATCCAATCTAGGTTGCATGTGAACTTAGGATTTTAGTTCATAGCTTTGCAGAAAACCTTTCAGTGGTATCAGAGCTTTTGGTTGTTTTCTGATTGAATTGCTATAACTGTTTTCCTAAAAATTAGGGTTTAAAGCTTATAAACCCTAATTAGGCCTTTTCGATTTAGGGATTAGGGTTTTAGAAACCCTAGCCCCTCCCCTTTAAATTTTCGAAAATTGTGCATTAGGGTTTTAGAAGGTTTTCTATTTTTGGTAACTTTGATTATTTAATAATTGGATAACCTTAAACCCATTATTTGTTTTTCAAAATTTAGGGGTTTAAGATAGGTTTAAATTAATTTGATTAATTTGTGATACCTATTTGGATTTAATTAATTTAATTAATTGTTTAATTAAAAGATAAATTAAATCATTTAAAGGTTTAAATTTAATTTTAAAATTAATAGTTAATTTTTCGAAAATTATATAGATAAACCAGAAATATTTTAAATGTTTAAAATATTTAATTAATTTGATATGTGATACCTATCTGGATTTAATTAATTTAATTAATTGTTTAATTAAAATATAAATTAAATCATTTAAAGGTTTAAATTTAATTTTTAATTAATTGTTTAATTTCGAAAAAGTAAATAGATAAACCAAGAATATTTTAAAAGGTTTAAAATACATCTTATATATATTATAATTAAAAGTTAATATTATATGTATAAGATAATTGGTCAGTCAAATCAATAGTAGGCCTCATTCACGAAGGTGGTCTATAAGGAGGGTATAAGGAAACTGCCTATAAAATGGCGGTTGAATGGGTGTCCACTCTCACCCACCGCTCTCTTGATCAGTGGAGGGTCGTTAGTCGAACGGGTTTGATAAGACAACTTAATCTCATTAAAAGTACAGTGTTATTAATGAAAGTACTAGAACAGTTTTATAAAATCTCAAATCTAGTTATTTTATGTAACATCCCAAAATTTTAGGGTAAAATTAAAAAAAATTAAACGGACACTTCAATATAAGAAAAGCCACTTAATTAATTTTGACAAAATTCCATAACTTATAAGTTTAATGAAAACATCTCAGGATTAACAAAAGTTAATGAAATCACAACATAGCGGAACTTCCATTCAAAAACAGTCCTCCAATGAAGCAGCACAGTGTATACACATCACGCCTTGCCATCCATGGTACCTGATGTACCTGAAACAGTAGTTTATATAGGGAAAGGGTAAGCACGGAGCTTAGTGAGTTCCTCAAAATACCATACGATCCATCACATAACATACAATACACAATAACCATTCATATGTCTGTGAGACTCACGGGCTATCCCTATTCCGCCTGAAGACTCACGGGCAGTTCCCGTTCTGTCTTATCGCTCGCAGGCTTTTCCCGTTCCGTCTAATGACTCGCAGGCTATTCCCGTTCCGCCTATTGGCTCGCGGGCTATCCCATTCCGTCCACAAACAATCATTATCATAGCAATAATTCATACAATTATCATAACAGGTAAGATCACCTTAGTCTAATATCTTCCTTCCTACGTATGCAATATCACCTATAGTATAATGAGAAGACTCACCTGATTATAGTTGACTATATCGTTTATCTTTCTCGGCTTTGTATTTCCTTCAACTTTAACTGTTAACATAATAAGAAATCTATCATTTCTTAATCCTTAACTATATTATAGTCGCATCATTAAACCCTTCAATAATTCCAATATGATACTCCATGATTTATCAAGTAAAGAACGGCCAGGTAGAAGATTAGATGGGGTGGCAGGATCCTTTCAGCATTTTAGCCTTTCGGAAAATCCAACAACCAGATCCCAAGTAATCGGCCTAGTCACCGTCCTCGTAAGTAAATCAATCAGTATTATTTTCGGAAATTACGAATTGTTATAATAACGACATTTTAAGGTTTTTGTTTACTATTGTTAGAAATTAGTATAATATAACATATGTTATACTTATTAAATATTCTACTTCTTAACAAAAACTATTTTACAATACCTAATTAAGCTATACAAAGGTTTGTAGTTACCTTATGACCAGTCGTCGAGATCTATAACTCCTTCGTTAGGCTTTTAAGCTTCCTTCCGCTCACTTGCTTACACTCTAGTGCTTAGAAACCTCTATATATTGGATTGAGATTTAGTTGTGTGGTTTATGAGATGTTTTGAGGGGTATTTATACTTGAATTCTTGAATAAAAAATGGCATGACACTTTTGACAAAAGATTTTAATAATATAACTTTGTTGAAATTAATACCTTCTAGAATCAGTCTGTTCAAGACTGGTTTGGCCGACTTTAAACCTATGAAATTCACGTTTTTATTTGATATTCCAGAAATTTATCTCAATACCTTTCCAGGGATGTATTTTACGTATTTATACGATTTTTTTATGATTTATTATGAATTTTTGAAAACAGACTATCTGATCTGTCAATTCCGAACTAATCAGTAAAGATTGCATTTTTTACCATAGATAATGTCATTTTCAAGCTTACCATTATTTTTGGTAATTGTACTAGACTCAATTTGTAAACTTTGTGCACTGGTTTGAGGTCCAAACAATTTTTCTAGAATTAATTATGATTTTTCTAAAAACGACACAAAATGCTGATTTTCATACGAAATTGTAACTAAAGTTTTTCTTAGCTTTATAACTACCAATGATCATATAATTCCTAACACTCTTATTTTAAGTATATGTTATAATCAGGATACGGGTCTTACAAGTCTCCCCACTTATTTGGATTTCGTCCCGAAATCCGCATTCTCGAACGCCTCTATGTATTTCCCATCGAGTCCTTGTGTCCTTCAAAAATCCTCCTCGTCTTATTGCCGAAACTTTACAAGATTTAATTATCTTTCCCTTTCAACATTCACATACCTCTGTAATAATGCTTAAGGTCCTATTATTCTCATTCACTCCATACTTCTTTTCTTCTAATTACTCTAGATGTACAAAAAAACTCTAACTGTTTCTCACAGTCCCACACATCGACTTGACCGGCTACTATCTACAGTACATATTTAGTACTTTCTAATCTACCTATATACATAGTTAACCTAGTTAACTTGCAACACCTAATTTTAACACTATTTCGTATTTATATGAATTCGTCATATTTCAACACACATTTGCCTCAATTCAACATTTCTTTTAAATACTTTTTGGCTAAATAAGTCTATTTTTGTAGAATCTCCAAATTTTTGTGTTTCACCGAAATATAAAATTTACATCATCTTTTGTAAGTTTTTTTTTTTTTGAGTACTGAACACTCTTTAAACTATTTCCATTATATGGAGACATAAAATTTTGTTTTATTTCAAAAGTCTCTTTATTATCTCGTTCTCACCAGAGTCAAGCAGGGAATTTTGAAAAAATGTCACTTGGGGTAGTGAAAAGTCGCATCTACTGTAGTTAGTTTGAATTTCGGTAATTAAAACGTGAGGTGTCCTTTCAGTTCCGTGTGTCCTTTCGGTTCCAGCTGCAAGATACTATATATACAGGTATGTAGTATCATTCATTTTCAGTCTCATCCTCTCTTATCACTAGTTTGTTCGTAAACGAACTCATATTTAAAGTCGAGTCATGGAAAACACATCTTCAATGGGCGATCTGTCGAACCCTGGACCTGGTTTTCCGCAAGGAGAGGGTACTTCAAACCAAGCATTCTTAATAGAGTTTGTTGACTCTAACATTCTAGACATATATCATCCATACTTCAATTACCTTTCTAATGTTTTGTTTGATTTTGAATTATGGTACAGTCTTCCAGATATACTACCAATAGATCATCCCTACGATGAGCCGGAAATTTTTCCCGAGTTGAACATTAACTCAGATGATCCGGTGCATGCATCTGACTTTGCACTTGATCAGACTCCATGCCTTCTACCAGGTTAAATTCTTTTGAATGATCCATTTATAAGTATTCTATTTTGTTTTATCATTTGACATGTGTTATTTGTAGACCCATTTGTGGATGGTCTAACTGAGTACAATACATTCATGGACGTGCACCCAACAAGCAGTGAGTTTGTCCCCATGAATCAAGAATTCATGGCTGGTATTCAGGATGAGAATCAATTACAGAGGACTCATAACATAAATATTGAATTGAATCCCGAGTTTGGGGTTGGTTTTCAATATCAAGATCATCTTCGGTTGATTCAAAGGAATCTAGAAGGATTTCAGAATCCTGAGATTTTAGTTGAAAACCAACAATTATTACCGAAAGAGGCCACTAATTTTGATGAATCAATGTCCATCTTTGGGTCAAAAAATCAGGATCATGTTCAAATGATCCAGAATGATAACAATACAATTGGATTTGAACCTTCTAGTTCAGAAAACATAGCATGTGGCAGTGGAAGAGGTTTCAGACATTTATTAAGTAGGGAAATAATAGCTGAACACTTTAACGAACCAATTGAGAAAGCTACGAAGGAACTCAACATTGGAACGACACAATTAAAAAAACGCTGTAGAGAATTAGGTATCAATCATTGGCCCCAACGACAACTTACGAGTTTGCAAACCCTTATTGAACGTGCTGAGGTAAAGAACTACATTTTTTTTAATTCCTTTATATCATAAGGTTGAAATTACTAAAGTTATTTGTGCCACAGGAATTTGGTAATGAATTTATTGAGGCAACAGAATTATCGGGAGATTTAATACCCAACCTAAAAAAAGAAAAAGAAGCGATAATTGAAGGGTCACAATCTGGTCTAACAGACGGCACAAAGAAGCTAATACAAGCTGCTCATAAGGTTGTATTTAGGAAAAGAAAAATTCAGGAAAAGGGGGAAACTTCATCAAGAAGTCATACACAGCAGCAATCTCCGCCATCTAATTCTGGTATGAGTAATATTAACCCTGGTTTACTCGAGTCTTCGAGTGAGGAGAATTTTTGAGGCTTTGTAGGTGACCTAGCCTGGTTTCCTCCTTCTTATAGCTACCCCCAACTGGTTCCGAATTAGAGCCCTTCCTCATCACTGCCCTACTTACACACGCCCCAAATGAGTCAATATTTAGCCCCTAATCATGGGGTTACAGGTTCCAACCCTATCGAGACCCCATACCTTGGAGCTCCTCCTCCAATAACTGAAAGCATACCACTTCCAAATCCTCGAGAAGGTACAAGTCAACCTAATGATGACAAAGATTGGAGTGTAGAAGATATTTTCTCGCTTCTTTCTGATTCTCCGGTTTAGGTTAGTAGTTCTGTAAACTTTTCTTAATGTATTAATTTAAAGTTGTAGTAATGAATTAAATATATTGACGTGTTACTATAATTTTAATAATTTCATCGATTCAATATAATATTCATGTTGTTCCCTTAATTTCGTATTCCTCCCCCACTTGGACTAAAGTCCAAGTCTGTTTATTCGATTTATAATTTTTTTTACGAGCCCTTACTCTCGAACAAAAACCAAGCCCACTCTGCTCAGCCAACAACATGCATCAGGGGCAAACACCATCTCAATAAACATGTTTCGATAATGTAAAGACGTTTACATCAACCACCATATGTTACTCATCCGCTTGTGACCCTAGTCAACACCTCCATCGTCAGTTACCTCAATCACGAGCGAGTGATCCAGACTCTCAACCCACACGACCTGATCAATCACTCAAGCAAGAACAATACAAGGGTAGGTAGCCCCACTATTACACAGCACTAGGCATGTACATAGTCGACTCAAAAATACCCGCTATCATCTCAGGCGCCGCTTGAGCCACTTTGACCGTGAGTTGGAAAACTCACCCTTGCATCCTCTAGTCCCTGTCTGACTTGTGCGCCCATTAGTTGCATGAAAAATAGCTACCACAATAGCACTTTGACATTCTCCCTTTCAACAGTCTTTAAGCTCAGTAATCAACTTAAGCATGATCGGTCCAACCAAACTGGTATGATCACATCTTAATTGTTCCTACTGAACCTCACAATCAACATTCAACAATCGAATGGATAAAGGTTTACCACATTACACTAGCATTTAAGTCAACTATGCTAGACACTCACATACTCAGCTCCTTGGATCCTTCGTGACGAACTCCCGACTCAAACGCAGATCCTGTGCTTTCGATAGTAGGAGCTCTACTACTACCTTCCACACCTATCCATGTTCGTTCCAAGACTCGTCTCGAAATATCTAATTCGCTTCTCACCGATAATTTTAACACATATGCCCTTACAAGGCATATGTCAACCCTTCTAGGAATACTTGGAATCCCACCCCCACCTTGCTATTCTAACTAAGACGGAACTTCCTCCAGTGATGACAAATTGTTTCGCGAACTTAGTTGTATACAATATCGAACTAAACAGTCTTTCAAATAAGAGAATCTTCCCTAAGGCAACAACCAAACAAGAAACATGCAATAAGGTCAACTCACACATTCTATGACTATTCAGTCCATATTGTATACAACTTAGTGGAAATCTCTAAGCAACCTATCGGCACTAGCATACAGTTCTATTAGCAAATAGCAGATAATAATACAACAATGTGTGATCTCTACCAGGCATTTCAGCAAATTGTTATAATAACGACCAGATCCCAAGTAATCGGAAAATCCAACAACCAGATCCCAAGTAATCGGCCTAGTCACCGTCCTCGTAAGTAAATCAATCGGTATTATTTTCGGAAATTACGAATTGTTATAATAACGGCATTTTAAGGTTTTTGTTTACTATTGTTAGAAATTAGTATAATATAACATGTGTTATACTTATTAAATATTCTACTTCTTAACAAAAACTATTTTACAATACCTAATTAAGCTATAGAAAGGTTTGTAGTTACCTTATGACCGGTCGTCGAGATCTATAACTCCTTCGTTAGGCTTTTAAGCTTCCTTCCGCTCACTTGCTTACACTCTAGTGCTTAGAAACCTCTATATATTGGATTGAGATTTAGTTGTGTGGTTTATGAGATGTTTTGAGGGGTATTTATACTTGAATTCTTGAATAAAAAATGGCATGACACTTTTGACAAAAGATTTTAATAATATAACTTTGTTGAAATTAATACCTTCTAGAATCAGTCTGTTCAAGACTGGTTTGGCCGACTTTAAACCCATAAATTCACATTTTTATTTGATATTCCAGAAATTTATCTCAATACCTTTCCAGGGATGTATTTTACGTATTTATACGATTTTTCTATGATTTATTATGAATTTTTGAAAACAGACTATCTAATCTGTCAATTCCGAACTAATCAGTAAAGATTGCATTTTTTATCATAGATAATGTCATTTCCAAGCTTACTATTATTTTTGGTAATTGTACTAGACTCAATTTTTAAACTTTGTGCACTAGTTTGAGGTCCAAACTATTTTTCTAGAATTAATTATGATTTTTCTAAAAACGACACAAAATGCTGATTTTCATATGAAATTGTAACTAAAGTTTTTCTTAGCTTTATAACTACCAATGATCATATAATTCCTAACACTCTTATTTTAAGTATATGTTATAATCAGCATACGGGTCTTACAGTCTCTCGTCTAACGAAAGCCTCACAACCCCAAACTTTGATATGTGCCAACGAGGGAACTTTCCCCGTCCACATTTCATGAGGTGTTTTAGCAACCTTTTTAGTAGGGACAAGATTGAGGATATGGGCGGCAGTCTCTAAGGCATACCCCCAGAAGTGAATGGGATGTGAAGGTCGACTCATCATGGAACGAACCATGTCTAACAGGGTTCGGTTGCGCCTCTCCGCAACACCGTTCAACTGTGGTGTCCTGGGAGGTGTCAACTGCGAAACTATTCCGCATTCCTTTAGATAGTCTAGGAACTCGATACTTAGATACTCTCCGCCTCTGTCGGACCTGAGCATCTTTATCTTCCTGCCTAATTGATTCTCTACTTCGTTCTTAAACTCTTTGAACTTTTCAAAGGTGTCCGACTTGTGCTTGATCAAGTAGATATAACCGTATCTACTAAAATCGTCGGTAAAGGTCACGTAGAACCGCGTGCCATCCTTTGTGGTTGATCTGAATGGACCACACACATCCGTGTGAATGATGTCCAGCAGACCCTCACCTCTTTCAAAAGACCCTTTGAAAGGTGATTTAGTCATCTTGCCCAACAGACAAGATTCGCATACATCATCCGACCTGAGGTCGAATGATTCCAACACTCCATCCTTTTGGAGTTGGGCGATGCGTTTCTTGCTGATGTGCCCGAACCGACTATGCCACAGACATGCCTTTTCTAAACCACTAGTAGAATCAATATAATTTACACTATGTCCTAAATTGTCAACACATTCAACAGTTTCATACACACCATCACAAGGATAAGCAGTAAAAATCAAAATACCATTTTTGAAAACAGAAATCGAGCCAATTTTATTATCAAAAGAAAATTGAAATCCTTGTCTGAACAATGCGTGAAATGAAATAATGTTTCTTGCCATTTCTGGCGAATAGAAACAATTAAATAACTCTAAGCTAACATCATTACTAAGCATTAAACTATAAACGCCGATCTTGGTAACAGGGGACGATCTCCTATTGCCCATGATCAAGTTCAGTCTACCGTGCTCCACCTCCCTGCTTTCCTTTAGGCCCTACAGATCAGAACAAATGTGAAAACCACATCCTGTATCAAGGACCCAAGAATTAGAAGATGGTGAGTTTTTAGAGATAGTGTATATACCTGCTATCGATGGCTTTACTTTCCCATCCTTGACATCCTGCAAGTATTTGGGGCAGCTTCTCTTCCAATGGCCCTTCTCTTTGCAGTAGAAACAGTTGGCTTCATCGGGGTTGGCCACACAAGGAATGTGGGAAGACTTGGTTCTCGAGCCATTACTGGATGACCCGACCTGAACCTTTTCCCTCCAATTTTGCTTAGGAGGGCCCTTCCTTTTATTTCCTTTGCCACTTCCAATGGCTAAGACGGGCTGATTAACCGAGGGTACACTTTTACCCTTCATCCCGTCCTCAGCAACCCGAAGCATACGATGCAACTCAGTCAGGTTAGCCTGATTGTTGTTCAAATGATAAGCCAGCCTGAACCGGTCATAAGAACTCGGTAAGGAGTTAAGCACTATGTCAACGGCCAACTCCTCAGGTACAGGCATCGCAAGCTTTCTAAGCCGCTCCACGTAACCTTGCATTCTTTGCACATGAGCGCAGATGGACTCTCCATCTTTAGGTTTACTGTTTGTGAAGTCCTTGACCACCTCGCACCTTTCGATGCCCTCTTGCTTGCGGAACTTTTCCGCAAGCTCCTTGTGCATCTCAAAGGGCCAGTAGTCTTCGTATATCCTTTGCAATTCGGGGTTCATTGTGGCGATCATGATGCAGGCCACTTCGGTCGCATCGTCAGAATGTTTTTGGTACAAGGCAATCTCCTCGGGAGTAGCAGTTTCAGGGTCAATATCGACAAGCTCGGTTTCGAGGACATACTCTTTGTTCTCGTACCTCAGAGCCATCTTGATATTCCTAATCCAGTCATTGTGGTTTGTCTCGTTCAATTGAACCTTGGAACACAGTGAGAGGATAGAGGGAACACTAGAGTTTGAGTGGGGAGCGGATTGATCAGCAGAAGACATCTATAAAAGAATGTAAGTTTAATTAGATACATGTCGGTCATTATAATAACCCAATATAAAATAAGGCTAGGATCCAACTATAACAATTTGCAACATAGAAGAGGGATGCCGTAATTTATAAGAAAATTTTATAAAGGTAGGCGAATGACGATTCAGCCAATTCCACCGCGGAAAAATAATCTTATTATAAATGGAATTCCTAGTTTCTTTTGAGATTTATTGAACTGTTCAATAGCATGTTTAATCTCGGATATGCCCCACCGTTTGTGATTGGGATGCCGAGGATCACAAACCGGGTGTGAATAACCATGCAAATTAGCTTGGTACTCTCGGAGTCCATTATCATCTCAAATTGATGTGCCGGTAAACCACACACGCTCTATCAACAATGATAACACCCGAGACACCCATTGCCACTCTTTATGAACCCCCATTGGTGTGCCGGTAAACCACACACGCTCCACCAATGTTTCATAAAGTGCAATGTGCAATTTCATGGGGTAGCATCAAATTCACATTTTTCTTAAAGTAACTAGATTGGGATTTTGTGTAAGGTTCTAGTACTTTGATCATTATACTTTTAATGATTAAGTGGTCCTATCAAAACTGTTCGGCTAACGACCCTCCATTGATCAGGCGAGTGGTGGGCGAGAGTGTTCACCCATTAGACCACCATTTTATAGGCAGCCTCCTTATACCCACTTTATAGACCAGCTTCGTGAATGAGGCCTACTATTGAATTGACTGACCAATTTTATCTTATACATATAGTATTAACAATTAATAACATATATAAGATGTATTTTAAAACCCTTTAAAATGTTCAAGGTTTATCTTTTAATTTTTTTACCAAATTTAACAATTAAATTTTAAATTAAATTAAACCTTAAAATCGATTTAATCAATTTTAATTACCAATTAATTAAATTAATTAAATCTAAATATTTTAAACATTTTAAAATATTTTTCTGGATTTATTCCATTAATTTCGCAATTATAAAATTAATTAAATCCCTTTTGAATTATCTTTTAATTAACAATTAATTAAATTAATTCAAATGAAGATAGGTTTATCCAAATTAATCAAATTAATTAAAACCTATCCTAAACCCCCTAGATTTCGAATTCAAATAATGGGGTTTAAGGTTATCCATTTAATTAACAAATAAAGTTACCAAAAATAGAAAACCTCCTAAAACCCTAATAGAAAATTTCTAAATTTAGCAAGGGGGGGAGGGGGGATTAGGGTTTCCAAAACCCTAATCCTAGAAATCGATCCACATATAAATTAGGGTTTATAGGCCTTAAACCCTAAAACAGTTATAGCAATTCAACAAGAAAACAAAACAGGCTCTGATACCACTGAAAGGTTTTCTGCAAACCATGAACTAAATAACCTAAGTTCACATGCAACCTATGAGGATCTATGTTTTCTTCTAATTGAACATATAACAAAAAAAAACTAGAGGCCAATAAAAGAAACTAAAGATCAAAACAGAAAAACCAACCTTAATTTCTTGGAAGCTGAGCAGCAAAATTATCCTGCCTCAAATGAAAGTCACACCCAAGCTAGGAGGAGAGGGGATCGAAAATTCCAGAGAGAAATAATAGAATGAGCAACTGATAATGAGGTCTAGGGTTCCCTATTTATAGGGAACCAAGTGGCAAAGCTAAAAACCCTAGCCGCAGCCCATTTTCCGGATTATTTGTACGCGCGCCGCGCGCCGCAATTCAACTATTAAATTTGTACGACTTTAATCCCTGACCTCCTGATTAATCTAATTAATGCCACAGAAATTAATCCAATTAATTTCTGATTAATTATTAATCAAATAATATTATTTCTTATTAATATATTATCTCCATAATATATTAACAAACAATATCTTGATTTATTAGTCATATAATAAATCAATCCTTTCTCTCTACTTAACTTTCCAACAAAACTCCAGCCATGAGGGCAACCCAAATGGACTATGCAACTATTAATTAGGTAAATACTAATTATTAGTCATGGCTTAGACACCTAATCCAACAAAAATGGCATGACACTTTTGACAAAAGATTTTAATAATATAACTTTGTTGAAATTAATACCTTCTAGAATCAGTCTGTTCAAGACTGGTTTAGCCGACTTTAAACCCATGAAATTCACGTTTTTATTTGATATTCCAGAAATTTATCTCACTACCTTTCCAGGGATGTATTTTACGTATTTCTACGATTTTTCTATGATTTATTATGAATTTTTGAAAACAGACTATCTAATTTGTCAATTCCGAACTAATCAGTAAATATTGCATTTTTACCATAGATAATGTCATTTTCAAGCTTACTATTATTTCTGGTAATTGTACTAGACTCAATTTGTAAACTTTGTGCACTGGTTTGAGGTCTAAACTATTTTTCTAGAATTAATTATGATTTTTCTAAAAACGACACAAAATGCTGATTTTCATATGAAATTGTAACTAAAGTTTTTCTTAGCTTTATAACTACCAATGATCATATAATTCCTAACACTCTTATTTTAAGTATATGTTATAATCAGGATACGGGTCTTACACTTTAGGAAAAATTTGAATAGATGCTAACCCATGAAATTGCACATTACACTTTATGAAACATTAGTGGAGCATGTGTGGTTTACCGGCACACTAATAGGGGTTCATAAAGAGTGGTAATGGGTTTCTCATGATTTATCATTGTTGATGGAGCGCGTGTGGTTAACTGGCACATCAATTAGAGATGATAAATGAGATTGAGGTTACCGAGCACATTTGCATGGTTATTCACATCCAGTTTGTGATCCTCGGCATCCCAGTCACAAACAGTGGAGCACATCCGAGATTAAACATGCCATTGAACAGTTCAATGAATCTCAACAGATCTAGGAATTTCATAAGATGAAATTGATAAGTGTTTTATCTACCTTAATGACCATTATGTTGTGATTACGGCATCCCTCTTCACACCATAGTTGGGGTATTTTGGATCCTAGCCTTGTTAAATAATAAATTGGGTAATTATTTAAAAGGATTAAAATTAAACTAACTAATTCAAATTTTATAAATGTCTAAAGATAGTGTCAGTTCTCCTCCTTCTCCTCCTTCACCCATTTCTGAGAGTTTCAGAAAGCACCTATTACATATGGTAAGGCTGACTGGCCTGAACTATATGGTATGGCTTCACAAATAGAGAATGGTTCTTAGTTTTGCTGGCAAGCCATATCTTATTGAGTGTCCGCTCCCCAAGCATATCATCACATAGCAGCTTGTGATGAGCATGACCCCTTGACCATTAAGTCCAAGAAAGTTCGTTGCCTCATGCTATTGATCATTGACCCCAAGTTCCGCAGGGATTTAGAATTCCTCAGATAAGTTAGCACAACTGGTTAAGGAAAGGTTCTGAGAACTGGTTGAAAAGGGACGAGCTAAGATTTTCAAAGAGCTTGAGGTGTGCAGTAAGTAGCACTGGTTCACATGGTCTCAAGATAGAGAGACACATAGGTGAACTGTATCAATTTGGTCACCCTTTAATCGAGAGTAGAGCATTAACTCGACTCGCTGGTATGTTCATCTAGATGGACAGAAAGGGTAGCCATATAATACAATCATGGAAATGCATTCAATGTTGACTCTGTATGACTCATTCATCGAGAAGCATAGTTCCAATGATTCAGCTACTTCGGGATTGAGTCCAGTAATAAGGCACATCAAGAAATGATCCAGATCGTCTGGACTAGTTCTTCGATGTATCAAACTGGGAATCCACAAGGTGGGACACAGTCACAAAAAGATTGGAAAAATGCTCCAAAGCCGAACGGTGTGGCAACTCAGGAGTATCTTAAAACTCAGAACCCCTGACCCTTAATTCCTTGATACAGGATGTGTTTATCACATTTGCTCTGTATGCATGGACTCGATAGGACGCATGATTTTGTTGCAAAGGAGCACATTCGGATTGGATCTGAAGCTCATGTAGTTTTGGAGTTTAGTTAGATACTATGACCGTGTTATTAGCTTATTAGATGCGTGCGACATTACGTGTCATATATTACATTGTTCAAGGATATTTAGGTTTTATAAAATGTTGATTTTCTTTTAATACATATTTGTTTTAAATTATCCTTGAAATGTTGTATGAGTATGTTAATTGCATGAATGACAATAACTTGAATGTTGATACATCCAAAGTGTTTGGATTCATGAATTGTGTATTCTATGATTGTTAAAGTAACTTTATAAGGATCAATTTAACCAAACGTCCAGTTGGACAGGACTTTGGAATCATTTGACTTAGAGTCACATGATGAATTGAGTTCTTAACAAAATCATTTGTGGCAAGAAATGAATCACCCAAGGATCCAGTGGATAGGATTTTGGAATCAGTTGACTTAGAGTCAGGTGATGATTGCATATCTTGAACAAAATTAACAAAGTCATAATTTTACATAGAGATGTAAAAGATATTAAGATTTTGAGCAACGGACACATACGTTACTGTGTATTGCTTGAATCTTCAAACACAACGCAATTAGTTATACTTCATGATATTTGCTAATTAGTATGAAAAATATGGCTTCGCTTATCAGAATAAGCGGTTGATTAAAACCTTGAAGTGTTCAAGGATTTAAAAGGAAGTATAAGATCAACAGACCCTGAGTGACAACATAGACTGAGAACATAGACTGAGAAAATGTTTCACAGTTTATCCTCTTTCAAGAACATTATAATGGTTATAATGTGTCTTAGGGAAGATGATGGAGCAGTAGTAGAAATAGTTCGATCCTCGATGTATAAGATACATTTCCAATAAGTTTCTGACCATAGAAATCATATTTCGACCGCATCTTAGACTAAGTAGGTTATACAGACACTGTCTGAAATGTAAAGCTGAGATCATCCCACTTGTACATAGAAAGTCCAAGGTCATGTTGTGTTCATCCGAACATCATGACTAGCCTGTGCCTGATCAGCAGTGTCGTTTCATTGGCTATCCCGACTTCCATTTTATAATGATATTTTCGTCAAAAAATGGTGAAAATCAAACTCTTTAAAAAAAAAATAGTTGTTTTGTTTTTTGTTTTGTAAAAACCAAAAGATTTAGGATGAATTTGGTGTTATAATTTAACACGGAAAATAAGTACCTACCCAAACCATATCTTCATACAAGATTGTTTTTCTAACAAATATAAGTTTTCACTTGATTAATTATTTGTGATTTTTCTAGCTCCATTGCAATCTGATTTAGTTGTGTTGTAAGTGTTTGTCATAAACTTGTCGTATTTGGTTTTTACCATTAACCATGCACAATTTTACCAAATATCTTAGAAAACATTGGCAGCCCCCAAGATGAGTTCTCCACACAAAAACATTGACTTAATTTTATGAACCTAAGAAACCAAATAGCACAAAAAAACAGAACCAAGAACCGATTATGTTCAACAAAGAAAACAAACAAATAGCACAAAAACTCCAATTAAAACCAAGAACCAATTATGTTTAACACAAAAAAAAAAACCTAGCAAAAACGTTTTTTCAAGGAATTTTTTTGGTTCAGTTTTAGGCAAAACAAGCCAAATCAAACGATGTTAACCAAAGACAACGACATTGAATTATGGTCCACCTTTTCTACGATAGAAATGAAGAGGATGACACCACCCCTCTGATGGTTTCCTGAATCAGGTCGATCCGTCTATTGTATAGCTGAAGCGTGCCAAGATCCAACTCCTTCCACTTGTCCTCTAGCTTTGATCTTTTCCAAGCTGGAACTAAACTCAGTGCCTCCGCAACAGGAAAATAAACAGTTTGCTTCCTTAGTGCCGCCACAAATTTCTCCAAGTTTTGTTTATTATCACCACCGACCTCCTTCGATTCATCAACTAGTACTGCTGGTTTCTTCTCACAGTCTTCTTCTGTAGTTTTTTGTAAAGTTTTTTTCTTTTTCCCCCATATCTTCTCGGACAACCTGTACAGCTTAGCTTCATCTTGACTCATTGCACTATAGCGGTTTTGAGCCCTTGATTTCAGGTCATATTTTTGGTGCAGCCGCCTTACTTTTTTATATACCTGAAGTTGACTCACACTGGTGCTGAGTTTGAGAGATTCACCAACTCTACTCCAAAATTCAGTTGATCCAGATTTGTAGTCATGTTTATGCAACGCTCTCAATATTTTCTTTTCATCATCAAACGTAAATATTTTTCCAAACTTATTATTAGCTTCTTTCTTTGCTTGTTGGTACCGACCCTTCGATATCTCGGTAACTTCAGCATGTATCCATTCCTTCAAACAAAGTAGTAAATGTTATTGTAGTCTTATACACTCATTCTTTATAAAATTAGAAAATAGCAAGCCAACAGAACAAGCGTGAATCAAAAAGCAGTAGACCATAGCATGTTCGAATTGGCAAAATAATTGTAGAAATTAGTTTTTGAAAGAAAAGTAAGGATATGGAGATG
Source organism: Cichorium intybus (assembly GCA_023525715.1). Classification (NCBI taxonomy): domain Eukaryota; kingdom Viridiplantae; phylum Streptophyta; class Magnoliopsida; order Asterales; family Asteraceae; genus Cichorium; species Cichorium intybus. Next base: position 332,714 of record JAKNSD010000032.1, read on the forward strand.
GAAGTTACTTTTTGAACTTTTGAGGTTGGGGGGGATTGCAATTGCTTACATCCTTCCATTATGGGTATCTGTTCTTGTGGTGTCGCTTTTGATGAAATCTCATCCTCCTCACTGTTTGGCTTTAATATTTCAAATACATCATCTATTGGTTGCTGTTGGAAAACATAAAAAGAGCCCTTTCAGAAGATATTGCAAACTCAGGGGAAAACATAAAAACCCCTTTACATTATCAAAAACTATAACCGTCACAAAAACTGATATACACTAGTATGGGGATTAGCCTCTCAGTTTGAATCATATTTATAAACATAGATTTTTTAGCACCTCTTCTTTTAGTAGAGCTGCAGGCCACCCGCCGGCACTTGAATGATTTGTCTCAGATGATGTATCGTCCTCCTCGCTTGTAGAAACTGCTTCTAACGCATCATGCATCACATCTTGTTTTCTTTTTGATCCTCTTTTGCATTGTTGATCCTCTTCGGAGAAATTTTCCGACTGCGAACAACTTTTTGACATTTTTTCTCCAGCCACTAACAAATATTAATAATTATGTGAAACTTCAAGAAATGAAAACTCTCTCACGCACACACACCAGGCAACATGTGTACGCCATAAAGAGAATCTTGAAATACATATTTAAATAATCATTGATTATTATATATGGTAGTAACTGATTGTTAATTTAGTGTTGTAGCATAACAAAATATAGTACATCAATAATGCATAATTGTAGCATGCATAATTTACTTTAAGATTTGTACACTAAGCTAAACATCATTCAAGAAACTGACAGAGATGCAAGGGGACACGTTTAGACTATAAGCTTAATGGAAAACGAACTGCGGAACTATAATTTTTCTGGTTCCGATAGCAAAACGTGGTATGAAAATTTGATATAATACATTGAATCAAAGAGGGAAAATGGATGAAAATGGCTTTAGGGCTAGACTCTCACAGTTTAGTTCCATTGATTCATGGAAGAGAGGTTAATTGACATATCAAGTTGGGTTAAGCAAAACAGTACTTGATACATCTATAAAACGGGAGTATGGGGTACCAAAACAACCGTTAACATCCACCAAAATAACTCGTCAAAAAACAAATGACGACACGCCCATCATCAATCAAAACTTAACTTTTGAACTATTCACAATCAAGGAAGAAAAAACAAGAAGCGATGCATGCAGCACAGAATTTTGGAGCCACACATGAAGAATGTGTACCATAAACAAATTTTGACGACCCACTCAAAGTTGAATACAAATTTAGCTATACAGGAACCAAAAAAAACAAAAAGCTTGCAAAGGAATTTAGCATTTTACCTTGTTCGATGGACAGAGACGTGGGGAAATTGTATCAGTAGGTGAGAGAAGAGAAGTCCAACGATCGCTTCAATTGGAATACAATCAATGATGATTTTGGGAAGAGGGTATATTAATCATGTTATCTTAATGTTATTTTATTAGTATATATATGTATATATGAGAAAATTAGTAAAATAGTGCTTGAGTTTAGCTGATATTTATCATTTTGGTCCTAAACAATTTCTCTTCCTTATTTTAGTTTTTGGAATGTTTGGTCTGTTTTCTAATTAAAATTATATTTACTCGTTTTAGATTTTCTATAAATCGTTTATTTAATTAACTTTTAAATTATAATTATAGTAATGAATCATATATAAAGTTGAATTCCAATACCATTCCTATTAATTAGAATAGTTGTGATGGTAGGAATGTAAATCGTACCCAATCTTTATTTAGGTTTATACACACTTTGCACGAATTACTACAAAATTTGTGACCCCTCCATGGGTAAAACCATAAATTGAACACCTTTCGTATTAGGTAAAATTGTAATTTACTCGATTAAAATGAAGACCACAATACACTATAAAGAAAGTAAAATTACTAAAGTATGAGGCAAAAAAAATAATATGACAATAAGGGGATCATTTTTGTAACGTCCCGAATCCAGTAATAAAATTTTCTTTTTGAAAACGGATCGAATACACAAAACGGATTAACTAATAAAAATCATCCAAATTAAAAGTTAGTATTTTAAACATTTAATTCGAATTTAACAAAACATTAACAAACATTATCCAGCGGAAGAGTTGATTATAAAAACCCCAGATGCGGTACAGTCGCGTCGTGCTCTAAGCTCAAACCAGCGAATACCTGAAAAACAGTAAGGGTGAAAGAGTAAGCACAAAGCTTAGTGAGTTCCCCTAAATAACATATGATCCATTACACATAATCACAAAAGGCTCACGAGCTTGCCCCGATCTTGCCTAGACTCAAGGGCTTGCCCCGATCTCGTCTAATCAACTCATTCTTTGAATCACGGGCTTGCCCCTGCCCCGATCTTGCCGATAAACATGTAAGGCACATACATCGCATTATTACACAAAGTAATAAAGCTACCTACGCATGCAACATCACACATAATACAGTGAGAAGACTCACCTGATACGCAAGGCCAAACAGCACTCCTCACGCGCGTTTACGGATCCAACAGCGCGAACGTCCTAACAAAATAAACTCTACTCAGAACTTCCTAAGTCCCAAACCGGATAATCCTATAAGATCGGCACCCCGAACCCCCAAGTTTAACCAAATGTCAAACTAGTAAAAAAGTCAACGGTCAAAGGTCAAAGTCACAAAAGTCAACAGCACAGTTAGTGCCGCTAACTCCCCAAGTTAACGTTGCTAACTATGAACAGATCCAAAAGTCCATTAAGTTCTTAATTCATTCAGCCAAGGTCTAAATCCTTCCAAGGACCTTCCAAACAGTCTAAAATCCATAAAGATCCTAACTTTATCCTCCCAAACATCACCAAATAAGATCAAGAACAAGATTCAAGTCCAAGGCAAACCAAAATCACCAAAGAGAGTTTGGCTTACTCTCTAAACCATTCCAAAGGTTCTAAAAAGGACTTTAAGGCATAAAGTTCCTGACTTTATCCTTTCCAAACATAAACAACACTAAAAAGGGACTAACACACTAATTACATCCATAAAATTCCATCAATAACACAAGGATAATCTCAAAAACATAGAAAGGAGGAAACTTTACTCACAATGGTCCAGAAAATGCAACTCCTTGAAGACCCAACCAAGAGAAGCAACTTCTAGCATCACCATCAGTCTTCTAACATCACCCACGCATCAAGAATTCTTCCCAAGAAGTCAACAACACCAAAAATCCATCCACAAGAGCTAGAGAGAGAAAATGACGAGTTTAGGGCTGAAAGGGAGCAAATGGCGGTAGCCCTAGGGTTCCCCACCCTCAAATACGGCCCAAGCATGAAAATCTAGGGTTTTGGCCCAAAATCCAACATTAGCTGCTACTAACCCTAAGGTTAGCGTCGTTAATGGTGATCGTGCACACCCACTACAAACAGCTGGCAATTAACGGCGCGAAAAAGACTAGATCCCAACCCTAGCCAACATTAGCGTCGCTAATGTGATCATTAGCGGCGCTAATGTCCTCCAAACTTCATTTTCTCAAAATTTGTTCCGTATTCCGCAAATCTTGACTCTTTAAAAACCGAACCTAGGACTTCTCAAGATTAGGGTCTTACAATTTTTCTCAAACCAAGTATAAAAAATCTCATGAACTTTGGTTAAATTAACGGTACAAATACCAAAAATGGGTTTGTCCGACCGTCCACCTTGGCTTCTCCAATTTGTTAGGATATGAAAAAATGAACTCGTTTAGGCTAATGGGTGTGGGGACTTTTCAGGAGATCTCAGGATAGCCGTCACATCATCAATATGTCACCCGCACAATGTGACAACCGTCAAAAATCGGTCAACAAAAGTCAACGCAAGTAAACAAAAGTCAACTAGAGCGCACATTAGGTTAACATGTTGAAATGTAAGTTTCATAACCTTGGTATTATATAATTGAATATTATAATACTACACGCACTAGTTGAAAACAGTTATCGAATAAGCACTATAAATACGTATAATAAATTACAGCAGCGTAGAAATTCGATAAACGCACAAATATTATTTTGATATAAATAATATTCATAACGCGATGTATTCGTGAATACGAACCTGTGGATATATAGAACGTTGAAAACGGAGTCCGTATGCAAAAGTTACAACAAGTTAAATCGCTGTGAAAGGTAAATGTACACAGGGTAGGCCTAAGATACAAAATGTGGTACCTTAAACATCAAATATGGGATAATAAATAATATATTATGAAGCGTAATATTATCTAGTATTTAATTTCAAAGCCAAATGTATTTTTCCGGTAAAATGCTGAAAATCGCGTAACCAAACGAATATTGCGCTTAAACTCGTATTTCATCGTCAAACGAGTTACGACACCATCTAAATAAATGTTTAACAATGTTTTTATATATAATATTTATTTGGAACATCGTTTATTCAAAAACTCATAAAATTTCGCTGAAACGTTTTACGATTTTATAAAAATCACTTGTTTATATAAATAGATTGCTATATTTTATAAAATCAACCCCACCCACCCCTACCCCCCCCCACCCCATCGGCAGCCACCCTAGCAACCTAAGTCATCACACCATATCTATGTTATCACTTCACAATATTTCATTAAAAGTGGTGATAGGATTATAATATTACATAAAATCAAATCATTCACATCTTTTTAAGGAGAAATGCATCCTATATAAACCAAAGGCAACCAACACATCTCACTCTCTTCTCTCTTCCTCTCCCTCACTCTCGGCTCTCTCCCTCTCCACCACAACCACCGCCGGCCACCACCATCATTCACCAATTTCAAGTGTTTGTGCAATCTTTTTGGTAAGACAACTCCCTCTTACGATTCTAAACACTACTACAAAAGTTTCATTCCATTTACACACACTAACACTCACTAAAATCCATTGGATAATAGCTTTTTCCAAAGGTTCTCCAAGATCCACCATTCATCACCTTCAAGATCTTGCAAACCAACTTGGTAAGTTATGTTCATCTAGCAATTCTAAGACTTCTACTACCTTTTCATCTCTTTTACACAATAACACTCACGGAAATCCTTTGGGTAATAGTTTTGTCCAAGGGTCCTCTGAACTCCAAAGCTTGAATCCACACTCCTCCACCAAGAAGCCTTAGATCCACCACCTAAGGTGAGTTCATACCCCTCATTTTCACTTTTATCCAAGTTTTAGGGGGAGAATACAAGTTTAACCATGAATATGATATATTTTGTAAAGTTTATGATATGTTCTTGAAAAATAATATGTTATATGTTATGTTCTTGAAATATGATGTGTTCATGGTTTAGTCATGTTATTATAAAGTGATTCGCACAAAAAAATAGATTTTGGTAAACTATAATACACTTTTAGTTGAAGGAAATAATCATCTAGATGTTTACACATATTGGTCACCAACAAAACCTTATAGTTTATGTTATTGACAAAATGGTCATGGAAATGATACTTTATATGAATATTTGACAAATGATGTGAAAATACACTTATTAAAATGGTTTAAGTAAACAAGATGTCACTACCTTTACGTCAAAACTACTATTTAGTAAAAAGATTGTTATTACGATGTAATAATGACTTTTGGACTTATAACGTCATAATAAGATTTGGAAACGTTATTTTATAAAGAAGTTGATATTTAAAACGAAAAGAACTATATTTTTAGTAATGAGTACAAGAATGACCATTTAGAAAAATCACTATTATTTCCTATAAAACGATGAGGTTTAAAAAGTGTTGCCATCACTTAAATAAAATAACAAAAATAAACTTCTTACCATGACATATTGTATGAACTTTAAAGCTATCTTCGACATGTATATATTTAGTATTTTAGATGTAAGAAATCGTGCATTTCAACTCATCGACATCTTTTAGATCTAAATATACCGATACGACGGGAAACATTTATATAAATTATAAATGGTATAATTTATGGAACGAACGACAAAAACGGTAGATATGTTAAAGATAATTATATAACAATATAATTATTACACACTATAATTATCATTGACATTTTGATAAATACAAATACAAACGGATTTTCAGTACACTTAGACATTATAATTATCATGGACAAATTTGATAATTACAAACATAAGGGATTTTCATTTCAATACAAAACGGTTTTCACTACGCTACAAATAAGGATATGACATTTGCGTTGGGTAACATTGTGAGACATCGCTTCACGGTACTAAAAAGAGTACACATTAAATTCCTGGATTATAACCTTAATCATGTATGAGCGGGATAGTTGTATATAGATCTATATGAGATTGACAATCCCCACCTATGGTTGTTAGCTACAACTACGATCGACGGATCAAGGGTGACAAATGTCTTCACTATTACGACGCCTGAAGAACGTCGTGCCAGGTCACTAGGTCTTAGCAAGGTTATAATAACTCATAAATTAACAACGAACGTCCTATATTTGGGGAAAATAAACTTCAAATGGTTTCACTTAAGTGTGAAACTACATGTTATACTTTTCAAAGGTTCAAACCAGAATTTTCTCTATTTCACTATGAAACATATATCGCTATCATATTACGAGAACTTTCACTATTACACTATGGATTTTCACTATGACACTATGAGTTTTTCACTATTACGCTAAGAAGGATTACACTATTTCTCTACGGGTTTTATGGAAATTAAAACCACATTTCGGTAAGATACAAATATAAGTACTATTTACTTATACATACGAGTTTTATGAAACATTCCAACAAGATACAGACGAGTATGGTTTTTCACTATTACACTACGAGTTTTTCGCCATTACACTACGAACATCTTCGCTATTACATTACGAACGTTTTCACTATTACACAACGAACGTTTTCACTATTACACTACGAGTTTTTACAAAGGAATCACTATGTTTCTCACTACAAAAATCTTATGAACTCACCAACGTAATGTTGACACTTGCAAAATTACTTGTATTCTCAGGTAACAATTAGTCAGGTACGACTAACCTCTGGATGAGACGCAAAGACGTCTCTTTTGATTATTTTGATATCATAATGTAATTGGTCTAAAAACATATTGTTGAACGATGTAACTTTCCCATTATAATGTATGATGGTTGTTTATCTACTTATGTTTCAATGTATGCAATGGTTGTGATACTATGTGCCGTTCCACCCTCCGACGATTCCGCCATCGTTGTTTGGGGGTGTGACACACAACCACATGACACACCCCAGGAAATACAACACGCCCTAACACTACTTTTAATTTCCACCTCATCATTTTAATTTACGTTTTTTAATTAAAAGAAGTAATTAATTAAAAACATATTATAAAAATTAAAATAAAAAAACATTACATTAAATTAAAAAAACTAACTAATCTAAATACTTTTTCCTAATTTTTTCTTTCATCGCCTCGATAGCCTCGAGGTCCCGTCCCACAAATTTCTCGTCAAGTTAGTGCAAAACTTGTAAATCCAACCGCGTTTGTTGAATCTCGTTGAAGCTGTTAAATTGTTCAACGAGAGCATCGACCCTGTCCCTACTTTTCTTTAGATGATGAGGAAGAGGCAGCTCGTCTTATTTGGTCGCGATCGATTAGGCAAGGGGATGGCTCTTCCGATGGAGCGTTGTTGTTCGATTCGCAACCGAACTCGTGGGCCTTTCCCTGTTTCATCCCTTCAGGTTCTCCGCTCCGCTCCGCCCAGCCCACGACTGGACTCATAGTCCTTCCCTGACTCATTCTGATCCCCTCTGTCGTAAGAACAAATCAGGCGACCGAGAACAACACCTAACACTCTACAATCTGCCTGCAGGGCTACCCATGACCCTTTTCCAAATCCGCCGATAGGGCTACACACTTAACAATCTCACCAGGTTCCCGATCTAAGCTGAACTCCTCAACCAACCGCAACAAACTCTACTAGCGATTCCACTTGATTCTCTAACACAGAGCCACAACACCCCCTTTCTGCATACCCGAACAAACACGTCTAACCGAAAACTACCACCCAACCGAAGATCTTGCAGACCCAACCGCATCCAAAGGCATACGGTCTTCCAAATATTGAGACGAACCCGAGATACAGCCGTATCGAACCACAACCACACTTCCTTACCAAAGCCAATCCAGCTTCCAAGCCGTCAAACTTCCCAGAGAAGATCCCTAACCACCTTGATGATCATAACCCAATCCGAAACGCGACACCTTAAAACTTCCAACAAATTCCTAGACCGGTTAACCAACCGATTCTTATTGCACTGCTGAGAAACCCTATAAGCCGAAAGCTTCTAATACCACTGTTCCACAAAACGAAAGACTATCCGAAGAACCGAACCCGTACTTCTTAACTCTCATCAACATCCCAGTTACTTACTAGATACTAGCTCGACTTCCATACCGCCAACACTTCCCAAGGGAGATACCCAACCGAATTTCGACAATCCAAACCCGGTCTACACTTTAACACACCAGATCGGTTATCCAACCGAATCCCTAATGCCTCGCCTAGAACCTCCACCAACTCCTAACACATGATACATTATCGATCCGTCCCCCGAAAGGAAACCGAATACTCGGGCCTAGCATTCCCAATGCTGAAGAACCGAGGTGCTCTTGCTGCCAACAAACGAGCGCCCTAATAACTATCTCTTTGCTCATACCTCCCCGAGTATCCTACTGTACGAGCCACAGGCACTACTCGTCTCGAACTTAAATACATAACACGACATGAACACTACTGCTCCGAAGAACTCACCGATGATCACCCACGCTCTTACCCGATCAACCAAACGGAAATCCAATGTCTAAACCAACTTTGACCCGAAATTTACCTCTTAACGAAGACCTGCATCCAAGAATAGAAACAAGACCAACAACCTCCAGACGACACCACAACGTTGCCACGAATCCATTCGAAACTTCAGACAATTCCAAACAATCCCAACTCGCACAAGCACACTTAACCGACGATCTGACAATAGAGCGAACAGGGAATCACCCCCAACGCTTCATACGAAGACATCACTGGACTGATCACGAACGATGTTGCCTGACGGAACATACACGATAATAGGAGCACAACTAACTTCGACCGGCTCAACCGATGACGTAATCCTCTTACTCAACATACAACTTCTAAAACTTGCCTCAGACCCTCGGTCTCATCTACGAACTCCGCACCCAACGACCATCCACAAGTGCCATGCAAAGCTTGACTCAACCCTCAAAACCAACAGTCGTTGAAATTCCAACAACCCTTTAATGATGACAAAAAAGTGCACATACCCATTCCTATTGCGTACGGAAACGTGACACCCTGTCGACATTTCGTACCACCCCCGACCTGGACGAACTTCCATTTACTATGCACCGAATATCCGCACCTCGCAACCGCATAGAGAACATCCTTATCTTAACGCCACAAACTGCCTCCGCCGACCCCTCTTTATCACAACGCATACAACAAAGTCTAACGCCGACGATCTATAAATAAGAAGATCCCAACAAAATGCTCACAACCCGACGAAACGTACTGACACCATCATATCCCCGCTACTACAACGGTTCTCCCCCACTTAGGGTTCGAACCCACTACAGCTTACCCAACAACCACTGCCGTTCCACAAGCAATCCACCTTTCACTCGTTGGCAAAACTAGTAACCACATCCTGCTTGCACATGCCTGCTTGGAGATAGATTTCGAACCAACTACCCGCATTTAAAGCCATAAAAGAGAAGTAACATAACCGAAGGCGACAAAACAAACCACGAAAACACGTTGGCAACAACTGACGAGGTTCCACCTCCACATGCAGCAGCTAAGCCCCATCTTCCAATTCTGAATCCTCCATCTTCACCTGCGAACACCCTCACACTTCGGAACAACAAACCCGAATCCTGACCAGCATCCTTAGACAATCCTGGACAACTTGCCCTGACGTGGCCAAATTGATTGCATGAAACACAAAACCACACCTCCAGCTTACCGTCCCGACGGTAAGGGTCCTCCACTCTATCCAAAACTGCAGCACAAAACTTCCTTTGTGACGAGTACCCCAGATCCTGATTCTGCCTCTTCCATCCCAGCTGGACATCGAACTCGATCTCCCTCAACACCTCACTTGACTCCATCTCATCGAAAGTCTGATGTCAAGCAGCAGCCACAAACCCGTTGATTTGCTTTCTCACCAAAAACTGACACTGAACCATCATGGCCTCCTCCTTCACGGCAAACTGCTTCCTCAAACAGCGCTAATATCGCCGTTTTGACCGTATCAATCACCGAGGGAATATTTTAAACACAACCCTAATAACCTCCACGGTGACCAAATCCTACACATTCCTTTCACTTATCTCAGGCCCAACCCGGCCTCGCGAACTCAACCCGAGTCCCGAATCATTCTCCTTAGATCACCCTTCCTTATTTAGAAATCCGACAAGAACAAGATACACATTTGCCTAAACACATCGTCTACACGATTCCCTCGTCTACAGACTCCTTAGGTTCATCGGGTCTCCCTTCATTCCAGGTACGAATCCTGTGCTTCTAATAATACGGGCCATTGTACTACCTTCCACACCTATTCATACGTGTTCTGAAGATTGTCCCGATTCTCTAAGTTGCCTCACTCCTTTCTAAAGCGCATTCGGATATCATCCAAACCACCTTGCACCGAAGTGCCTAACACTCTTCCTGTTCTACCTAGGAATTCCACATCTCACCCGCACCACAAGAACTTCTACTCATACCGCCAGACTGTCTCGTGAACGCATAATTGTATGCAATAAAAATAGATAGACAGTCAAATAGGTGTCCCTACCTTAAAGTCACAACCAAATAAGGAACAACTAGTAACGCCGGTTCAAGAATTCTAAGGCTATCTGATCCTATTACATATAATCCTAAAGCATTCCCTTAACTTCCTAACAGTACAAGCATAGGTCCAAAAGGCACACACAAGCAGCACATAGCAAGCAAAAAATAGTAAGCAACAAACTAGGCAAAAGGCATCCCTATGATCCAGGCCAATTCTATCATGTAATTTTCTGAGTGGATCCTTAGCCTATTTCTAGCATATATGACATCATCATCATATAATCAACACATAAATTCATGGATATTTTGGAAATTAACCACTTACTTGATGTTAGGTCATTTATTGTTGAGTCAATTGTGCCTTGTTATTAGCCTTTTAGTTAGCAGGTGGGCCTGTCTATTCCGTAAATAGTTTAGACTATATAAGGCATGCACATACCCTTGCTAGGGTTAACGTTTTTTTGTATTTTCTTGATTGTAATTTACGTTCACGGCACACTCATACAGAATAGTTCTTGCTGAATTGTTCTTAAGTGTTTAATACAATCATTCGACTTACGTTTTCCCATTTTGATCTTGTTCTTATTTATTCTGCATTCTAGAATCAAACGATCTTGATTTTAAACTCACACTTGAGCTCTGGCCGACTGTATGCATCACATCTCATCATTTTCAAAATCCATTTATCCATTTAAAAGCTTAAGTCAGGTACTCATACCATGTTTCAAACTCCCAATCAACAATCAAACAAGAACATGCAAGGGAATCTTACACATGTTACTCTACCTAACTCCTTAGAATTTCTTTAGAAACGGTTTTTCCAAAAAAAATCGTTTTGAAAATCCTTCTATCCCCAGTTTGAGTTTGGAATCCCAGTCATGTTCATCCAAATCCTTATATTCACATTCCTGTTCATCCAAATCTCTCAAACCAAGGCTCTGATACCAACTTGTAACATCCTAAATCCAGTAATAAAATTTTCTTTTTGAAAACGGATCAAATACACAAAACGGATAATTAATAAAAACCATCCAAATTAAAACTTAGTATTTTAAACATTTAATTCAAATTTAACAAAACATTTACAAATATTATTCAGCGGAAGACTTGATTATAAAAACCTCAAATACGGTACAGTCGCGCCGTGCTCCAAGCTTAAACCAGCGAATACCTGAAAAACAGTAAGATTGAAAGAGTAAGCACAAAGCTTAGTGAGTTCCCCAAAATACCACATGATCCAATCAATAACGCATAATCGCAAAAGGCTCACGAGCTTGCCTCGATCTTGCCTAGACTCACGGGCTTGCCCCGATCTCGTCTAATCAACTCATTATTTGACTCACGGGCTTGCCCCAATCTTGTCTAGACTTACGAGCTTGCCCCGATCTTGCCTAATCAACTTATTCTTTGACTCATGGGCTTTCCCTGATCTTGTCTGTTCGCCGGCTCACGAGCTTGCCCCGATCTTGCCGATAAACATGTAAGGCACATACATCACATTATTAAACAAAGTAATAATGCGACCTACGCATGTAACATCACACATAGCATATTGAGAAGACTCACCTGATCCGCAATGCCAAACAGCACTCCTCACGCGTGTCCACGGATCTGACAGCGCGAACGTCCTAACAAAATAAACTCTACTCAAAACTTCCTAAGTCCCAAACCGGATAATCTTATAAGATCGGCACCCTGACATCATTGTAGTCGTTGATACAGTCAAAAATATAATATTTAATACCTTACAAGCTATGTAGTTAATCGCGCCGGTATAGCGCCGGTATAGCGCCGGTATAGCGGTTCGCGGTGGTCAGCATAATCGCGGTTCAATTTAGCGGTGGAAAATAGCGGTACCGGTATAGCGCCGGTATACCGCCGCGATTTACCGCGATTCACCGCGATTTACCGCGATAATGACCACCGCGGTTCAGTTTAGCGGTGTAAGTTACAAGCACACTAGCTAAGTGGAAGTAAGGGTCGATTCGTGGAGTCAGTGGTTGAATATATGTGTCTGAATTTAACCTAACTATTAGGGCTATAAACGAACCGAACATTCGGTGAACCGTTCGTGAATTGTTCGGGGGGAAGTTCTTTTATGTTCGTTTATTTAATAAATGAACGAACATGAACACAAATTCTCATTCATTTAGTTAAACGAACGAACATGAACAACGGTCTCGTTCGGTCAATTATGTTCGTTAACGTTCGTTTATGGTGTTCGTTTACGTTTGTTTATGTTTTGTTTATTTAAGTTCATTTTATGTTCATATATGTTCACTTTCTTATGAAGTTATGGTTACATTACAATATTATGTGTTCGTTTATGTTCATATATATTCGGTTGTGTTTATTTATCTCTGTTCATTTATGTTTGTTCGTTTATGTTTGTTTAGTATGTTCACGAACATAAACGAATGAACATGAATAAGATAATTTGTTAAATGAATGAACATGAACAAGAAAAATCGTTCATTTATCCGTTCGTGTTCGTTCGTTTGGTCGGCTAACTTTAATGAACGGACATGAACAAGCCTTCGTTCGTGTTCGTTCGGTTCGTTTACAGCCCTACTAACTATAGTGTTACTCAATAGTACGCGGTGTTCCATACACTTCACAAAATCCAATTAAAACGAATACGGGAAGCATAAACTAACAATTATCAACTAATAAAGCTAAACTAATCCAAACCAAACTAAGATATTTTGACCCCGAGGTATACTTAGAAAATCAGAATCATCACACAAACCAAACAATCAATCAAACAACTAAACGAGTAATGGAGCATTAAACCGAAATTAACAACTAAAATAACTAAAACTGAAAACTTGAACCAAACCAGAAGTCTAAGCTACTGTTTTCAATCAGAATCCAATCCCGACACAATCCAGCGAGTTTTACAATCCATAACCGTTGGAAATGCACGAATACATAAACCGAAAACTAAAGAAAATAAACTAAAAATATGAAAATATCAATATTCGATCGCTGAAATCCGAAATTCTGAGTCGAATGGGCCTGAGTTCCACTCCAAGGTCGGGTCTTCGCTCCTGAAACACGAACTAGATGCCTCTATTTATAGTTGCGAAATCTAACTGGTCACGTCGCGTAAGGGTGAAAACCATGGCACGATCTTATATCTAACCCCGATAATCGCTTTTTGAATGCCAAACGCATCATCCGTTTATTGACTTTTCGCGACGCGAATATCTTCAGTCCGCGGCGCGCGTGTCTTTTTGTCTGAAAGTGGACTTCCTTCAAAACTTGACCATTTTGTACGCGTCTAACCCCTATATTCAACATATTTTGCACACAAGCACTAGAGACAAAATCGTGAGTATATAACAGTTTACGAGATATATTTCACTCAGAATAGGGCTCAACGACGACTAAAATACTTGATATTACTAGGCGTCGTCAAACACCTGACAACGCCTACTAATATCAAGTATTTTAGGCGTTGTTGAGCCGTGTTTTAGTTAATTTATCATTATTAATTGGCTAATATCACTTACTTTAGTGCTAAAGTGCTTGGAAATGTTTTTAGTGTAAATGCATGGGGTTTTAGTGCAATTCTGTAGAAATTGTGGAGCGAAAAAGGCAAAAAGTTGGACCTGACAAAAATAGAGGCTCTATCTCTTGAGATAGCGCCGCTATCATCAATAGCGCCGCTATTTCCTGAGATAGCGCCGCTATCTCGCGACCGGATAAAATCTTCGTTTTTGAATTTCAAATACCGAGATTGCGGGATAAGGCAACACGCGTGCCGTGGATTTTATATACCCGCAACGCGGAAACCCTAATTTCGCACCATTATAAATACCAGAGTCCCGTCTGACTTTTCACTCATCCCGGGACGCGAAGGAGGGATCCGAAGGCACTATTTCGTCAGTTTTTCAGTGGGAATCAATATTTTGGTTAGTAATTTACTTTATCTCTTGTTTTATCAACTCGGTATCGAGGTATTCCGCAATCGGGATTTCCGTCGATTACTCGATGTTCATTTAGATTTATAGTTTCTGATTTCAGTAGAATAGTCAGTAGTTTAGATCTGATATTTGATTGTGCGGTTTGGATTTGAGTTTGATTTGGATTTATAAAAGTTAATCATTCGGTTTGATGTTTATTTGTACTTTTTCGATATTATTTCTGTTGAATGCTTGTTTGAATGTTTTGGGATTGTCATTGCTTCTGATTTTTCTGGAATCAGTAAGTAATATTAGTTTAGAACTTAGTTTAGTTTAGTTTTGTACATGCTTGATTTGGATTTTGGCAATTGTTTTGATATTGTGTTTTGTGTAGGTTTTTGGAAAAGTAGAAACAATACGGCTGACTGTAGAGTGACACTACAGTTGGTATACTGTCGTCTTGTCCTAACCACGTAACTCCTATGGATCGACCCTGACTTCCACTGTGCTAAGTGAGAGTGAGGTTATTTTACTATTTTTGACCGCACGACGACCTAGGCGTGTAAAAATTTGGCGCCGTTGCCGGGGAGCTGTGAGCTTAGATTAGGTGATCTGTAGGACTTAGCTTCTGATTTTTGATGTTTGATTTTAGTTCTTTGATTTCTGGTATGTGTACGTCTTCATAATGGGCGATTACATGTACCCGGATCAATATTTTGAGTATTATGAAAATTCAGCCGACACCTATTATGAGGATGATTGCTACAATAGATCATCTGATGACAATGGATGGCGGACCGAGGAGTCATCTCAACCTGACATTTCTATAACTTGGGCCCGACTTTGGGTACTTTGGTATAACACTCACCAAGAGCAGAAGGACCAGGCTGATGCTCTCTTGTAAGATTGCAAGGTTCTTTAGATAGGTTAGAGGAAAGTTGGAAATGTACACCACCTTCGACAGAACCGAAGGCGAGTGATTTTTATACCAATAATAACGTGTGTGAACTTGCATCACCTAAATATGTGATGGAAGGGCATACACCGTGGGAAAGTCAAGAGACCACTGAGAGGGTCGAAAATGTTGTTGAGAAAGAGGTTGTAGGTGACAATGCTACCTTTGACTCAACAGCTTTTGATGTTTTTGAAAATATTGATAAAATCGAGCTGGTGATGAGTAAATCCATACCATCACCAGATAATTTGGTTGATGAGGATGTTGAGGAGGAGGCTGTAAGTGACAGTACAGACCCCAGCCCAACAATTCCTGAAATTTTTGAAAATTTTGAGAAATTTGAAAGTAAGGATCTGATGATGGGTGACTTTGTACCACCATCAGATCAAAGAAGTCACTCACTCTTGGTTCCGATCCACCTGTTGGACGATGACCAAGAAGTTGATGCTGACGAGTTAATATTTGAAAACAAAAAACATGATTTTATCACCACTCATGATCCATTCATGAATGAAAAATTAGATGTAATCAATACTATCGATGAGGACATATGGAAGCATCCTGATATGTTGCCTTCCGATCCCATTCGATTGGAAAAATTTTATTGGTTCTACAATTCAAAATTGCAAACTGAAGTTAGCACGCGAGACGCAAGCAAAATGAAATCTGCAAAACAATTACTAGGAGAGGCACTGGGCGCGTTTCACGTCAAGCCAGTGATTTTGAAGAGATATAGAAGGAAGGACCGAGCTTGGAGGGTCAAAGCTGCCTCCAAGCATTCACGGGAGTTAATCAAAAAGCAGCAACTGGGCAGCAACATGAGAACCAATAAGCCATCGTGTCATAGGTTAGGTTCTGTATTTCTTAGAAATAATTAGGAAAAATATATCATTGTCAATTGAAGGTATTGGTCCAAAGCAAGTGTGGGGTCGTGTGAAGAATTTGGAATTTTTATGACCGCGCCGCGGTTTTCTGAATTGCGCGACGCAGGTTCGTAAACCAACCCGATGCGCAGGGGTTGATTTGGTGACACGCGCGCCGCGGGTTTTGCATTTGCGCGACACAGGAATCGATCGGTCGGTTTTCTTCTATATTAAGGTAAGCCGCGACACTATTCGCACACACCACGACTCGGAGCTCTGATCAACAAAAATTTCTCGTGTTTTTTCTTGCTCATTTCATTGCCACTACTACGGTACGTCATTCTAACTAGCTATTACTCGTTTAAACTAGTGATTAGGTAGTTAATTTGAGTGATTTATTCAAAAAGTTCAGAACTTAGAAATCGCCAATGCTAACTCATAGGGTGTTTATTTTGCCAAATAGAGACCCTAGATGAGTTAGTCGTCACTTAGGCTACCTTGTGGTGTGCTTGGATTGAATTTAAACAGGTTTAAACTCGATTTGAGTTTGGATTTTGGAAACAGCCGCTCGCCGTGCCGCGCCGCGGGTCGGTGGGGAAGAAAAGGACTTATTTTGCAAAAAAATTTCGTTTTTGCAGATGATGTTCAGACTAGATCACGAGTTCCTTCAGTTTCCAGAGGGGCCTGCTAGCTCTGTGGATTATATATCGAGGAGAGATGCATTGACCGGTCGCCGGGTTCTTGAGGTGACGATTATTGATCGGGACATTCTTAGGAGTGCCGGGCTCTGGGGCGAGATAGAGCCATTTTTACACCGTACCTGGACTCATGAGGACGCTTCATTTACCTGCCGGGGCTGGGATAGGCTCATGGCCACCGAGGATTACGTGGTTTACACGGAGATTCTACTGGAGTTCCTTTGCACTATCCTGTTTGCACCGGGAGCGACAGATGCCCGTTCCATACTGGTACGATTCAGGTTGGGAGGTGTACAGAGGGAGTGCAGCCTTCGGCAGTTTGGGAGGCGCACCGGTATCTACACCGAGGCAGACTTGCAGCACCGCCACTTCACGCAGTTCATGGGTGCGTGCATTCAGGGGCAGCCCGAGCGGGCTGCCAATGCGGAGGCTTGGGCATCATTGTCCAACATTTTCTACGAGGCGGGGACCTCTCGGGAGAGCCACCTCTGTGACCCACTCCACCGTCTCATGCACCGCATCGTCTCCACCTCTATTATGCAGCGGGAAGGGGGCGAGAAGGTGTCCGGGGAGGACATCACATTCTTCTGGGTTCTCCTCGACCCCTCCAGGTTCCTTCACCTCCCTTATACCTTAGCCGTTGCTTTATCCACCCGATTGACGGGTGCCTCCGCCAGCAGTCCTCTGGGCCGGGGATACTTCATCACCCGCCTGGCCCGATCATACCGGATCCTCACTGCCCGCACTGTCGCCACCTTGACCGCTTTATCTCCATCTCGCACTACGGCGCAGCATTGGAGAGCATGGGGCTGATTCAGCAGCAGCGCCCGGGACAGTTCGTGAGGGCAGAGACCGAGGCATCCCAGGACCCCCAACCAGCGTACGCCCAGCCTGGCAGGAGACGCAGGAGGCATCCTAAACCAGCAGCGCCAGCTCTAGAGCCACAGCCACAGCAGCAGGAGGATCAATTGGCCATCCACCGACTGGCAGCCAGGGTTGCCAGGATAGAGGACCAGCTTGAGTGGATCGGGGAGGTACTTCTGGATCTAGCTACCCAGCAGGGTCAGCGCCCCCGACCATTCCCAGCCAGAGCCCATGATCATGAGGCTAGACCTTCGAGGCCACCAGGTGGTAGTTGATGTATTTTTCTTTTTCTTTTTCATTTTTTTTGGATATATGTATTGAATCTGTGACACACTTTTATCTTTTGTTTGTTTATATTTTATTTGTCATGTTTTCTTTTAATGTCTTGTTGAGTTATGCATGTTATACCAAAATGGGAAGGAGTTGTGTCAGACAAGTGTGGGGTCACCGTGCCCCTCCACTTGTCTTGACCACCGGCGTGTTCACTGTTGCGCCACAACTCCAGAATGTGAAATCAAGGACTCTTTTTGTTCGAATTTGTACATGTGATACTGAGTACCAAGCAGTCTACCGTCCAAAGGGGTAACTCTCTCTCCCTTGTTCTAAAATATTTTTATGTACAACGGGGACGTTGTACGGTTTTAAGTGTGGGGTATGGACGGTCAAAAGAGTTTATTTTTGAATTTTTTGCGGGAAAATACCAATTTTCAAAAAAATTTAGCAATTTTTCAAAATTTTTACTAAATTGTAATTTTGAAACGAATGGTTTGTGATTGTTTATAGCATTAGTATTTTTCAAGAGATACTATTTAGTTGTGATCATGCTATTAGTTAGTCAAACAAGTTGAGTTTTAGGAGTTAAACGATTGGATTGTTTTAGGATTGGAATTTAGGAAGGAAACGTCAATCTGTGGCCTTTGTTGTTTGAGCCGGTAGGTCTGAAAAGGGTGGCCTCGAAGAGGTATTTATGCACCTTACCACCTAAGATCGTCTGGTCTGGGATGGTATTTTCGAATGCTCATTACACGGACAACATCGAAAGTCATGGACAATTCCTTAATGGCCTTTAGAATCTGAATGAGTAAGTACACTTTATTGTGGACAGAAAGTTTGTAATCAAGGGTTCTCTAGAAAGCCATGAATTCCAAAGAACATTCTAATTAGGTTCTCACGAACTATATCACTCTAACTCATAGGGCAATAAACTTTGAAACTAAACACAGTCAAAAATTGTTTGAGTCTTAGTTAGAATTTATTAAAAACTCTCTTGCTTGGGGACAAGCAAGGCACAAATGTGGGGTGTTTGACAACGCCTAGTGATATTACATATTTTAGTCGTTGTTGAGCCCTATTCTTAATGAAATTATATCATATATATCGTGGTATTCTCACTTTTCGTGCCAGTACTTGTTTGGAAGAAAATAATGAAAACAGGGACCAAAAGCGTGCAAATTGGAGAAAGTTTGGAGAAGAAGATAAAATCAGTAAAATACGTACGCGCGCCGCGGGAATCAAGAAAGCGCGACGCGGCTTTGAGGCGGTGGAACAAATTCAAATGCCGAGAAAACGGGAGAAGATAAGTACGCGCGCCGCGGGATCCTTAAATGCGCGGCGCGGCTGCGGGAAATTTGCAACTATAAATAGAGCCATTTACAGCCGAAAACCCTAGCAAAGACCCGGTGGAAAAACAACATTAAGGCTCTTTGACTCTGTGATTAAGCATCAGCAACCTCTTATTTGGTATTTCTTAGTTTTAGAATTTATTTTCATTTAGTTAGATAGTTAGTAATTGTTAGCTATTATCTTTGGGAGTGACAACCACTGATATTAGGCTTTGGTTTATGTTTTTGAATCATTTGGTTACTGTTTGTACATGTGGAATTCGTTTTGGTTAATGAAAATCATTTGGTTACCAGTAATCTTGGTTTTTCGGTGTTTTGATGATTGTTATTGGTTTTGATTGTTTGGATTGTGATTGGATGTTTGTTTTGACCTTGTTGGACTGTTTTCCTTTGCTGATTTCAGTAGCCAATTAGGTTAGCCTTTTAGGTTTGAACTTTAGCCCGTGACTGTCCCGTTGGATCTTAGTTATTGGTTTAGTTTATGCCTTGTTTTGGTTTGTGTTTAGTTTGTTTGGATTCCTTTGTTTACTTTTGAATTAGAGATGCACTTCTGATTTCAGAAAGTAACTAGGTTTGGTGTGAAGCTTAGCTTAGTCTATGCTTAGTTTAAGATTATTTAGTATAGGTTTTCTGAGTTTCAGTAGCAAGGGTTTAGAAACTAAAGTCCTCCGACTATAGCGTGACACTATAGTGGGTAATCTGTCATCTGGTCTGACGACGTAGCCCCTGCGGATCGACCCTAACTACCACTATGCTAGTGTGTGTGTTAGGTTTCTCTTATTTTTAACCACACGACGACCTAGGCGTGTCAAATTTTGGCGCCGTTGCCGGGGAGCTGTGAGCTTAGATTAGGTGATCTGTAGGACTTAGCTTCTGATTTTTGATGTTTGATTTTAGTTCTTTGATTTATGGTATGTGTATGTCTTCATAATGGACGATTACATGTACCCGGATCAATATTTTGAGTATTATGAAAATCCGGCCGACACCTATTATGAGGATGATTGCTACAATGGATCATACGATGACAATGGATGGCGGACCGAGGAGTCATCTCAACCTGACATTTCTACAACTTGGGCCCGACTTTGGGTACTCTGGTATAACAATCACCAAGAGCAGAAGGACCAGGCTGATGCTCTTGTAAGATTGCAAGCTTCTTTAGATAGGTTAGAGGAAAGTTGGAAATGTTCACCACCTTCACCAGAACCGGAGGCGAGTGATTTTTATACCAATAATAATGTGTGTGAACTTGCATCACCTAAATATGTGATGGAAGGGCATACACCGTGGGAAAGTCAAGAGACCACTGAGAGGGTCGAAAATGTTGTTGAGAAAGAGGTTGTAGGTGACAATGCTACCTTTGACTCAACAGCTTTTGATGTTTTTGAAAATATTGATAATATCGAGCTGGTGATGAGTAAATCCATACCATCACCAGATAATTTGGTTGATGAGGATGTTGAGGAGGAGGCTGTAAGTGACAGTACAGACCCCAGCCCAACAATTCCTGAAATTTTTGAAAATTTTGAGAAATTTGAAAGTAAGGATCTGATGATGGGTGACTTTGTACCACCATCAGATCAAATAAGTCACTCACTCTTGGTTCCGATCCACCTGTTGGACGATGACCAAGAAGTTGATGCTGACGAGTTAATATTTGAAAACAAAAAACATGATTTTATCACCACTCATGATCCATTCATGAATGGAAAATTAGATGTAATCAATACTATCGATGAGGACATATGGAAGCATCCTGATATGTTGCCTTCCGATCCCATTCGATTGGAAAATTTTTATTGGTTCTGCAAGTCAAAATTGCAAACTGAAGTTAGCACGCGAGATGCAAGCAAAATGAAATCTGCAAAACAATTACTGGGAGAGGCACTGGGCGCGCTTCACGTCAAGACAGTGATTTTGAAGAGATATAGAAGGAAGGACCGAGATTGGAGGGTCAAAGCTACCTCCAAGCATTCACGGGAGTTAATCATAAAGCAGCAACTCTGCAGCAACAGGAGAACCAACAAGCCATTCGACCCAGAAACGTTTGAGGGGCAGTGCGTTAGCGAAAGGACGGTGGAAGTAGAAATGCAGCAGAAACAAACGGCGTACGATCCACCGTAGCTGTAGTAGGAATAGCACGTCTGGCTGAAGACGTTAAACTTAGCGCTTGTTGGGAGGCAACCCATGGTGTCATAGGTTAGGTTCTGTATTTCTTAGAAATAATTAGGAAAAATATATCATTGTCAATTGCAGGTATTGGTCCAAAGTAAGTGTGGGGTTTGGACGGTCGAAAGAGTTTATTTTTGAAATTTTGGCGGGGTATGGCCGATTTTCAAAAATTTTAGCAACTTTTTCAAATTTTTTTTAATAGATTGTAATTTCAAAACGAATGGTTTGTGAATGTTTTAGCATCGGTATTTTTTGAGAGATACTATTTAGTTGTTAACATGCTATCTGTTTAGTCAAATAAGTTGAGTTTTAAGAGTTAGAAGATTGGAATATTTTAGGATTGGAATTTAGGAAGGAATTGTCAATCAGTGACCTTTGTTGTTCGAGCCGGTATGTCCGAAAAGGGTGGCCTCGAAAAGGCATTTATGCACCTTACCACCTAAGATCGTCTGGTATGGGATGGTATTTCTGAAAGCTCGTTACACAGACAACATCGAAAGTCATGTATAGTTCTTTAATGGCCTTTAGAATCTGAATGAGTACGTACACTTCACTGTGGCCAGAAAATTTGTAATCAAGGGTTTTTTACAATGTCATGAATTCCAAAAGATATTCTGGTTATGTTTGCAAAACTATTTCAATCTAACTCTGGGGACAATAAGCTTTGAAATTAAACTCGTTCAAAAATTGTTTGAGTCTTTATTATAATTTGTTAAAAACTCTCTTGCTTGTGGAATTATCCTTCTCAAGAAGTTTTTATAAATCGTGTTCAATTAAAGGTAATCCACCAGGTTTCACAAAAATAGCATTTTTAAAATAAGATATCTTTGGATAGATAAACGCCACATTGACTAGTCTTTTTGAATTGTTCTTGAGATATTGATCATAAGAAACACAATCATCTGAGATTTGTAATTTAGATTTCGAAGTTTCTTTGTTTTCAAAGGTTTTTGATTCACAAACCACTTTTGTTTTTCCTTTATCCTCTGAAGATAGTTTTGAGATGGCTTCGGAAGGTGATTCAGATATGGAGGGAGATTTTAATAATGTTAAGGAGGAACAATCAATTTCCTCCATGTCCGAATCGCTTTAAGAATCCTTTTCAGACGTGTTATCAACAACATCATTTTCCTTGATTTCAATTTGCGGAACATTCTTTTTCAAGATTGGGATTTCTTGTGGCAATAATTTCAACAGATTATCAGCAGTGAGATGTTTTTCTACAAATATCAAACCATGTTTATACGAAGAGTTGGTCACTTCGGACCCAGATACTATAGATTCACACTCATAAGATATACTATCAACTTCCTTAAGCTTAAACTCAATAAAAGGTAATAGTTGTCTATGTTGAACATTGCACACATCAGCTGAATGATAGATACGTGTAATATGAACATATAAACGTTTTGCAGTTCACAAAATATATTGCGTTGTCTCAAAATTACATCACGATTGTTCAAAAGATTTTCTCTATTCTCTTCTAGCAATGAGATTCTTAGGTTGGACTTTTCTAGGGCTAGCTTCAAACTTTCTACTCTCCCCCTCAAGCTGAGAATATCCTTCTCACTGAGTGTCTCCCTATTTTTCGCATCAATAAGCATTTTATGCATCACAAAACAATCACGAGTTATTTCATTTATGATAGGAGTTGATTGAGAAATGGGAATTTTAAAAGTTGAGAGAAGTTTGGATACCTGCTCAGGAATGGTCAGACGTGCGTCATTTGCCATCAAGCATATCTCCTCATCATCATCCGAAGTGTCGTCAAACCAGGTATTCGGATTCACATCTTCAAACATCTCATTCATCTCCGAAGTCTTAAAACCAAGACCAGCAGTAGATCCATAGCCCAGTATCTCCTCATCAGCTGTCTTCTCAAAAGTACTTTTCAGAAAGCTCTTACCATCATCATATGCCATGAAGGCACTATGAGTTGGCTTTCTTAGTTCTTCATCTTCTGAATCAGAAGACCAGACTTGATAAGATCCTTGATAATCCTCAGCAGCCATCAGGGCTAAGTCTTTAGTCTGTTTCCTCACTTCTTCCATCTTCATTGCATAGTAAGCTTCATCATTCACTTGAGGTTTCTTCTTATTTTGTTTACGAAGCATACAATCTTTAGCAAAGTGATTTTTACCGTGACAGTAATTGCAGTCATAGCCTGAATCACCAGAAACCCTTTTCTCTTCTATTTTCTCATTTGATGACTCCGAAGCCTGTTTTTCAGATGGCTTCGGAGTAGAAGACTTTGAATTTTCATCCTTCGGAGTGAACATTTCTGGTTTGGGTTTCGTATTGAAGTTTGATTTGTTGAAGTTCTTGACAAAAGGCTTCCCAGAGTTGTTTTTAATGAATGGTTTCTTGAACCTTCGACTGTTAGCAGCATAGAGAGCAACGGTTTCACCATTGTCATCAACCATATAGGCAGCTATTTCTTCATCACTGGTTTCTTCTTCTTCTTTTGAAACAAGGGCAAGTGGTCCAGATCCAGCATTCACACTTCTACGACCCACGACATCTGGTTCATGTGACTTTACCAGATTATACAGAGCAGCCAACTTGTACTTCTCAATGTTTTCATAGGATTTAACCATGAACATGATTGGTCTCCATTCTTTGCGAAGACTATATAGAAATTTAATGTTGATCTCCTGTTGGCTTCGTGTCTCCCCATACTTGTCTAGGGTATAGATCATGTTGCTAAGACGTTCATAGCATGCTTCGAGAGACTCATTTTCTTCTTGTTTGAAGTTCCCAAAGTCTGCAAGAATTTCTTAAACCTTGCTGGTGTGAAGAATCTTATCCCCTCGAAAACGAAGTTTGAGATTATCCCACATCTCTTTGGCGGACTTCGCATCGGCTATGTGATGACTAACGTCAGGACACAATCCACTTCGTAGCTCACGCATGGCCCTTTCGTCATTTTCAAGCTTCTTCATATCTGCTGCATTAAGAAATACAGCCTCTTCTCCATCGGGGACTACAAAACGACCAGTGATGTCTGTATGAGGACCATCCGTTACAGACCTCCATAAGTCTTTATCAAGTCCAATCAGATAGTCCTTCATTCTTCCAGCCCAATAATCATAGTAAGAAGTTACTAGAACTGGAGCTTTGGTTGCAGAACCAATGAGATTTGCATAGTTGAGCATATTGGCATAAGTTGCTGTGGAATCAGTCATTTTTAACAGAATTCAACGGGATCTTTGCAGTAAAAACGAGTAATAGAGACTTGCAACAGTTGCGGAAGACTAGACCTGAGAAACGATTCAAATCTAGAACTGTAGTAATGCAATAGAAACTTTACTAATAGGTTTTTGAGCTGACTCGCTCTGATACCACTTGTTGGGTGTTGAAATCAATTAAGAGTTGAATAATGACTAAGGTTCTCTCTATTTCACAAGTGTTTAACAATCACACATTAATAAGAGACAATATAAAACAATATATGAACAGAGTGAAATGGATAACTTCTGCCGAATGCTTGATTGATAATTTTAGGGTTTTACAAAAGGGACGATGCAATCTCGCACTAGACACGGTATGGTATCCCTGATATTTATACTTGATCAGTGATACGCATAGTACAACTTTATTACAGAGAATATCCTATCATAGTACTAACCAATAGGATATTAGATTCATGCAACACGTAATGTACTATTACGCGTGCTTACAAAAGTTTGACAGCTGTGAAGTCTTCGGATCCTTCAGGTAATACCCTTCGGAGTCTTCAGACTTCGAGGTCTTCTTATTATCTTCTACTTCGGCGCCTTTGACAGAGGGTCTTCGGATGATTGAGCACTTCAGCACAAATAGGCTCAACAGGAGGAATCTCATACTGAGCCTTTCTCTTTGACCCATGACTAGACTCTCGTATGGGCTTTCCCTTACCAACTGGGTTGAGAAGAAGCCTTTCTTTCTTTCCATTACCATGTCGAATGGCCATGATGGGAACAGTAGAGGCATTCGAGCTTTGAGACATTTTCATGCTCGCCTCGGCGGTCTGCAGCAAACCATGCAAATGTATCAACATGGTCTTCATGTTGTTCAAATGATTGGTCAGGATCAACTAATCAATAAACTAGGGAGAGAACTCAGGACCATGTCCACAGCGAGTTCTTCATCAAATTTCACGTTGAGTTTCCCAAGTCTTTCAAAGTATCATTACATCTTCTACACATGGGCACACACAGACTCTCCTTTCATTTTGCACGTCATCAGGGTTTTGACGATCTCACAGCGCTCCTGCCTTGCTCTTTTGCGAAACATTTCAGCAAGTTGCAAGTTCATTTCAAACGGCCAACTATCCTCGAAGGTCCTTTGGAGCTCCGAGGACATGGTCACTATCCTGATGGAGGACACTTTAGTACCATCATCAACATGCTTTTGGTATTTGGCTAGTTAGTTAGGGGTAGCGAATTCCTCATCGATATCAGGAATTTGGTTATCGAAAACATACTCTTTGCCCTCATAACGAAGCGTCATCTTCAGATTCCGCATCCAGCCATCTACGAGAGAGACAAGTTTTAGTTAGTTGACTTATATATTCCTTAAAATAGTTACCCAATTTATGTTTAAGGCTAGGATCCATATTTTACTATTTATTATATGAAAAGTGATGTCGTAATCATAAATAAACTTATTTTAGGTAGGCATACAATTTCCCAATTTCAATCACTATAAAATTCCTAGATCTTTTGAGATTCATTGAGCCATCAATGGCATGTTAATATCGGATATACTATCTTCCTTTTGTGGATGGTATGACGAGGACCACAAACAATATTGTGAATTAACTATGCAAAACCGTATTGGCACATTCGCTCCATTTACAATCTCAAATTGATGTGCCGGTGAACCACACACGCTCCATCAGTAACCATAAACTCAAATTACCACATCAACTTACATTTACAGACTCAAATTAACGTGCCGGTTAACCAAACACGCTCAATTAATAGACCATTATGAAATGATGTGCATTTTCATGGATTAGCATACATTTTCACATTTCCTTATTTATCTAAACGAGAATTTTGTTCGGATAATTTTTAAGTTAATACTTTTAACTTGACATCAAATTTTTTTGGACCCTTTCGGTAACTCCATTGGTCCACACAAATGGAGGTGAGTGAAAAGGATCCTCATTCAATAGTCATTTTATAGGTCGTTTTCTAAACCTCCTTTCCTTTCCACAGTCACCCGTCGCCGCCCTAAACAGCTGTCACTGCCGGCAGCAGTGATTCCACCACTGTTTGCGTGTTTCCGGCAAAGGAAATCCCCAACATTAGCAAAGTCGGTTACTTCCCCTCGTTCTCATTGCTCCTTGCTCGTAGATCACGTCTTTCCCCTTCTTGAATTCAGAAATCGGGCACCAACAACACCTACCATATAATGTGCTCCTCGTTCTCGTTCCGTCTATAAATCACGTACACCACCACCGCCACTTAACTTGCAACCACAGTCGCTACCGGCGACCTCGAGAATGCCCTAGATCGACGCCGCTAGGGCGCCGGCGACTTGGCACCACCCTCACTCGCGAATTGACCTCTGACACGCCTAGAGGTCGTCGTGCGGTCAAAAATAAGAGAAAACCTAACACACACACTAGTATAGTGGTAGTCAGGGTCGATCCACAGGAGCTTCGTGGTTAGACTAGATGAGAGATTACCAACTAATAGTGTCACAGCTATAGTCGGAGGATCTGGTTTCTATTTTCCTAATCACTAGCAAATGAGACAACGATCAAACACTCAAGCCAAGCTCAGCTATGCTCAAATGACCTAGTTACTTTCTGAAATCAGAAGTACATCTCTGAATCAGAAGCAATCAAAGGCATCCAAACTAGCAAAACCAAGCAAAGCATAAACTAGCTACTAACTAAGTCCTATTGAACAGTTACTAGCCTAGATTTAATGCTTACCAAATAACCTAATTAGCTACTGGATTCAACTAAGGAAAACAGTCCCAATAAGGTCCAATACACAATTCAACAATCAAAACCAAACACAATCATCCAAAAACACCGAAATGCTAACATAAAATGTAACCGAATGATTTCATTCACCAAATCCGAATTCCAAATACAAAACCAGTAACCAAATGTTTCTAGAACAGAAACTTAAGTGCTCAAA
The DNA here is from genome assembly GCA_023525715.1 of Cichorium intybus. Lineage (NCBI taxonomy): Eukaryota > Viridiplantae > Streptophyta > Magnoliopsida > Asterales > Asteraceae > Cichorium > Cichorium intybus. Next base: position 360,741 of record JAKNSD010000032.1, read on the forward strand.
GTCAGTGGTTGTCACTCCCAAAGACTTTAGCTACAAAACTACTTATTACTAAAACGAAATTAAATCAAAAATCATAAAATACCAATTGTGAGCTTGGTGAAATGAAATCCTGGAGTCAAAGAGCTTCAAGGTCGATTTTACACCTGGTCTTTGCTAGGGTTTTCGGCTGGAAATGCATCTATTTATACTTGCAAATTTCCCGCAGCCGCGCCGCGCAGAAGTGAAATCCGCGGCGCGCGTACTTATCTTTCCCCGTTTCTTCGGAATTTGAATGTGTTCCACCGCCTTAAGCCCGCGTCGCGCAGATCGCAGATCCGCGGCGCGCGTACGAGTTCTCCTGATTTTTCATTCCTTCCCAACTTCTTCATTTTGCACGCTTTTAGTCCCTGTTTCTATTCTTTTTCTCCAGACAAGTCCTGGCACGAAAAGTGAGAATACCCAGACATATTTGATATAATTTTATCAAGAACAGGGCTCAACAACGCCTAAAATACTTGATATCACTAGGCGTTGTCAAACACCCACACTTGTGCCTTGCTTGTCCCCAAGCAAGAGAGTTTTTTAACAAATTATAATAAAAAATCAAACAATTTTTTACTGTGTTCAGTTTCAAAGTTTATTGCTCTTTTGAGTTAGAGTGGAATAGTTCGCGAAAACATAATTGAGTTTTTCTTTGGAATTCATGGCTTTCTAGAGAACCCTTGATTACAAACTTTCTGTCCACAATGAAGTGTACTTACTCATTCAGATTCTAAAGGCCATTAAGGAATTGTCCATGACTTTCGATGTTGTCCGTGTAGCGAGCTTTCAGAAATACCATCCCAGACCAGACGATCTTAGGTGGTAAGGTGCATAAGGCCCACCCATTTTAGACCTACCGGCTCGAACAACAAAGGCCACAGATTGACTTTTCCTTCCTAAATTCTAATCCTAAAACAGCTCAATCTTCTAAACTCGTAAAACTCAACTTATTTGACTAACTAATAGCATGATCACAAATAAACAGTATTTCTTGAAAAATACTAATGCTATCACAATCATAAACCATTCATTTCCAAATTGCAATTCATTAAAAATTTTGAAAAATATTGCTAAAAATTGAAAAATTGATCATTTCTGCAAAAGTTTCAAAAAATTCTCTTTCGACCGTCCACACCCCACACTTAAAACCGTACAACGTCCCCGTTGTACAAAATTTATTTCAAAACAAGGGAGAAAGAGTTACCCCTTTTTGGACGATAGACTGCTTGGTGCTCAATATCACAGGTATAATTGCGTACAAATGGATCCTCGATTTCATATTATGGAGTTGTAGCGCTACAGTGAACACGCCGGTGGTCGAGACAAGTGGAGGGGCACAGTGACCCCACACTTGTCTGAGACAACTCCTTCTCAAATTGGTATAACATGCATAACTTATCAAACAAATTAAAAACACACATGACAGAAATAAAATATAAACACAAAAATATACAGATGGATGTGTCATAAGTTTATACATATATTTCAAAAAATAATAAAAAGAAGAAAGAAAGAAAAAGGTACATCAATCACTGCCCGGCGGCCTGGAGGGTCCGGCCTCATGATCGTAGGCCCGGGCTGGGAATGGTCGGGGACGTCGGCCCTGCTGAGTGGCCAACTCTAAAAGTACCTCCCCGATCCACTCGAGCTGCTCCTCCATCCTCGCAACTCGGTCCTCCAATCGATGGATGGCGGCTGGATCCTCCTATGGCTGTGTCGGGGCTGCGGGCTCTGGCACTGGCTCTGGCTTCCTGCGTCTCCTGCCAGGCTGGGCATACGCGGGCTGAGGTGCCTCAGGAGGCTCGATCGGGGACCAGATGTACTGCCCCAGGCGCTGCAGCTCAATTAACTGCATCCTCTCCAACGTGCGTGCTGTAGTGCGCGATGGAGGCAGAGCAGTCAAAGAAGCTGCCACGGGGGCAGTAAGGATGCCATAGGAACGGGCCAGGCGGGTAATAAAATACCCCCTGGCTAGTGGACTACTGGTGGAGGCGCCGGTAGAGTGGGTGGAGAGAGCGGTCGCAAGGGCGAAAGGGAGGTGGAGGAACCGGGACGGGTCGAGGAGAACCCACAAAAATGTCACGTCGTCCCCCGACACCTTCTCGCCTCCCTCCCGCTGCATGATGGAGGTGGAGATGATCCGGTGCATGAGGCGGTGGAGTGGATCGCGTAGGTGGCTCTCCCTCGAGGTCCCCGCCTCGTACCTGACGTTGGACAGTGGTGCCCAAACCTCCATATTGGGAGCCCTTTCCGGCTCCCCCTGAATGCAGGACCCGAAGAACCGGGTGAAATATCGGTGCTGGAGGTCCGCGGCAGTATAGATGCCTGTGCACCTCCCAAACTCCCGGAGGTTGCACTCCCTGTGCTCACCTCCCAAACGAAAACGTACGAGCCTGGAACGCGGGTCTCCCGCCCTGGGAGCGAAATGGACCGTAGATAGGAACTCCAGGAGAAGCTCCGTGTAGTCAACATCCTCGTCAGTGGCCATGATCCGGTCCCAACCTCTGCACGTGAATGACGCCTCCTCGTGGGTCCAGGTGCGATGTAAGAACGGCTCGATCGCACCCCAGAGCCCTGCGTCTTTAAGAATATCTCGATCAATGACCGTCGCCTCTAACACCCGGCGACTCCTCAAAGCATCCCTCCGCGAGGTATACTCAACAGAACTGGCCAGCTCTGCGGGGAACTGGAGGAAAGCGTGCTCCATTCTGAACATCATCTGCAAAAAGAAAATATATCCACGAAACAAAAATTTTGCAAAATCAGTCCTTGTCTTCCCAGCCGCACCGCGGCGCGGCCCAAGAGCAAGGGCGCGGCGCGGCGCGGCGTGCGGCTGTTTCAAAACCCCGAATCAAATCCTCATTTTAACCTGCTAAATCTCAATTTAATCATACCACAAGGTAGCCTAGGTACCGACTAGCTCATCTAGGGTCTTTATTCGGCAAAACAAACACCCTACAAGCTAGCATTAGTGATTCTAAGTTTGAACTATTTGGGGAAAATCACTAAAATTAACTACCTAATCGCTAGTTTTAACGAGTAATAGATAGTTAGAATGGCATACCTTGGTAGTGGGAACAAAATGAGCAAGAAAAATTGCAAGAAAATTTCAATCACCAGAGCTCCAAGTCGCGTGTGGGTCATGTGAGCCGCGGTTCACCTTATAAAGGAGGAAACCGACTGATCGTTTACCGCGTCGCGGGTTTGCACTTTGCGCGTCGCGCGTGTCACCAAATCAACCCCTGCGCATCGGGTTGGTTTACGATCCCGCGTCGCGTAATTCAAATACCCGCGACACGGAATTCAAAATTTTCAAAATTTCAATTGACCCCCACACTTATTTCAAACCACTAGTATCTGCAAAGAGATTGATGTATTTTGTATTTTATTTTAAGAAATATATCCTAACTTATGACACGATGGGTTGCCTCCCAACAAGCGCTAAGTTTAACGTCTTCAGCCAGACGTGCACTTACCTGATTATGTAGCATATGTTGGAATCTCTGCTATGAATTCGACTGTCTCTACCTCTAGTTTCTGAAACGTACCCGTGGTGATGTATGGTTTGAGTCTATGGCCATTGACTTTAAATGGTTGCCCACCTTTCAAGTCCTGGATTTCGACTGCACCATAATCTGTAATGCTGATCACTTCATATGGACCATTCCATTTGCTTCTCAGTTTCCCAGGGAACATCTTCAGTCTTGAATTATACAGCCATACTTTTTGTCCAACTTCAAAGACCTTCAGTCGCAGCTTTGCATCATGATATCGCTTCATCTTTGATTTGTAGGTGGCTACGTTCTCATATGCTTCATCTCGTAGTTCTTCTAATTCAGACAACTGAAGTTTCCTTTCTTTCCCAGCATCAGTATAGTCCATGTTAACCTTCTTGATGGCCCAAAGGGCACGATTGGCAATCTTTACTGGTAAATGACATCCTTTTCCATAAACCAACCGATATGGAGTAGTCCCGATTGGTGTTTTGTATGCAGTTCGATACGCCCACAATGCGTCATCTAGCCTTAGTGACCAGTCCTTTCTATCAGTCTTGACAGTTTTCTGAAGGATCTCTTTGATTTGCCTATTGGATACCTCCACTTGGCCGCTGGTCTGTGGATGATACGGCGTTGCAATGCGATGATTCACCCCATAGTGTTTCAACAGCCTTCCGAATTTGAAATTTTTGAAATGCGATCCTCCGTCGCTAATGATTACTCTTGGGACTCCATGCCTGGTGAAGATATTTCTCTTCACAAATTTGCAGACCACGTGATGGTCATTTGTGCGAGTTGCTTCGGCCTCAATCCATTTTGAGACATAATGTAACGCCCCAAATTCCAAAAATTGTAAAAATCATTTATTACCAAGGTTTCAATAAAACATTTATTCCAAAACATAAAACTGTTCAACATAATCCTTAAATTAACAGCGGAAACATTTGAAATTACTAATATAGCTCATTGACATCAATCATTTGAATGCGACGCGCTGCCGTCAAGCTTTGCCCTTCCCTTTGTCCTTCGAATTACCTGAAATGTTATAAAATCAACGGGTAAGCTTAAAGCTTAGTGACTCCACAAGTTACCATACATGTCCACACATTAAACAACCCGTCCTCGAGAACGACCCGACCCTACCCGCCATACAACAGCTACGGGCGTCCATCATACAACATCTATGGACACGAGAAGGTTCTACCCATCATACAACAGCTATGGGTTCCCGGTTATGGCCCAGCCCATCATACAACAGCTATGGGAAAAGGCAATAGTCCAACTCGCCATACAACAGCTACGAGGGGACACGCATCAGTACTGAGCCCAACAACAAATAACCACAGATATAGAGCAGGTCATATAACTGTAAATAACACACAAAATGCCTAACATGCAACATCATATAGTAAAGTGAGGATACTCACCTGATTCGTAACCGTACAGATATACTTTAATATCTCCACTAGCTCGTCCACACACCTATATCCCACATATACAACATGTCAAGCACTGACTAAACTTCTATAGACTTGCCTAAATGTCAGACCCATGTTTACCACCAAACCAGGGTCAAAACCATACCTTAGGGTCAAACAGACGCTCGCCGCGGCGTGGCTTCTCGCCCTACGCGCCGCGGCTACCATTGCACCATTACGGGGGTTCAGCTGAGTCTGCGCCGCTGACATAGCTAGTCCGCGTCGCGGCTCGTAACTTTCAAAAATGTTTTTAGCGTTTAACAGTGCATCAATCGGCTAGCCTTTCACTCCAAACCCTTCCTGAGATCAGAAACTACCCTAAGATTACTTCCTTAGGGACATGCAAGTCTATTCATGTCCTTAGTCTAACCCTAAGGGTTACAAGTCATCTAAGACTACCACTTAAGGAATAACACCATAAAAACGGGATAAACTGAAATATCAGAAGGTAGATCCTCATACCTTGCTTCTGGAAAACAGAGAGATGCACCCGATCGACTACCACCTTCCCTCACGTTGTATCTCTTCCTTCAAACCTCCAAAGCCTTGGAACCAAAGAGTCTCTGCTGAAACCAGATGCCTCTGCTCCAGTAAACTCCCAAAAACACGAACCCTAGGGCTGGATTCCTTTATATAGGCGTTTAAATCCGAATTAGGGTTTTTCACTTTAGAGGCGCACCGCGTCGCGGGATCTTTAGATCCGCGCCGCGCGTACAAATCCTTCGCGATTCTAGATTCTTCCTAAAGGCACACCGCGGATTCCTTCAGGCCGCGACTCGGCGGAACGGGTCTTACAATTCTCCCCCACTTAACTGGATTTCGTCCCCGAAATCCGGGCCGGTAAATAATTCTGGATAATGCCTCCGCATTTCCTCCTCCGGTTCCCAAGTCCATTCGGACCATTTTCGATGCTGCCACTGAACCTTAACTAATCCTATTGTTTTATTTCGTAAAGCCTTTATCTTCCTTTCAATGATGGCAATTGGTCGCTCCACATAATTTAGGCGTTCATCTAATTGAATATCCTCCAAAGGCACTATTGTGGATTCCTCAGTAACGCACTTTCTGAGCTGCGAAACGTGGAACGTGTCGTGAATCTGACTAAGCTGCTCAGGCAGCTCCAACCGGTAAGCTACCTTACCTACACGGGCGACAATTCGATATGGTCCAATGTACCTAGGGCCAAGCTTTCCTCGCTTCCTAAAACGAATAACTCCCTTCCAAGGTGACAACTTTAGAAGAACATAATCCCCAACTTGAAACCCGAGATCGGACCGTCGCCTATCCGCATAACTTTTCTGTCGGCTTTGAGCGGTTAACAATCTCTCCCGAACCTTCTGAATTAACTCAGTTGTCTTGGGCACCACCTCTGTACTACCCAATACCTGCTGGCCAACCTCGCCCCAGCAAATAGGTGTCCGACATTTTCTTCCATACAACATTTCAAAGGGAGCTCTGCCAATGCTCGCGTGATAACTGTTATTGTAAGAAAACTCAGCTAAAGGGAGATGGGAATCCCAACTCCTGCCAAAATCGATGACGCATGCCCTAAGCATATCTTCCAGCGTTTGAATCGTCCTTTCACTCTGCCCATCCGTCTGAGGATGATATGTTGTGCTGAAATGAAGGCGAGTGCCTAATTCCTCATGAAACTTCTTCCAAAACCTAGACGTAAACCGGAAATCCCAGTCGGATATCACCGAGACCGGTATACCATGCCGAGAGATAATCTCATCTGTGAAGACCTTAGCCAATTCCTTTGCAGAGTAAGTCTCTTGGATGGGGAGGAAATGAGCACTTTTAGTCAACCTATCCACGATAACCCAAATAGTGTCCATATGTCGAGGGGTCCTTGGCAACTTCGTGATGAAATCCATTGTGATATGCTCCCATTTCCATTCTGGAATCTCAAGAGGCTGCAACTTACCATGAGGCCGTTGGTGCTCGGCCTTGACCTTACGACAGGTCATGCATCTTTCGACAAACTCAGTTACTTCCCTCTTCATGCCTGGCCACCAATAATATTCACGCAGATCCCTATACATTTTAGTCGCTCCAGGGTGGATAGAGAACCTGGATTTATGCGCCTCCTCCAATAGGGTTTGACGAACCCCGCCCAGCTTCGGTACCCAAATCCTCTCATGACAAGTTAACAAATCCCTACTATCTTTGACCATAGCTGCCAACTGACCCACAACTCTCTCACCTTTCTGATTCTCGCTCTTGCTTGCTTCCACCTGGGCTTTCCTAATCAACTCAAGCAGCGGTGTCACAATTGTCATCCTTAGACAAATGCCCCGAAGGGGTGCACCTGAAGCCTTACGACTTAACGCATCACCTACCACATTTTCCTTTCCAGGGTGATAGTGTATCTCACAATCATAGTCTTTCAATACATCCAACCATCTTCTCTGTCTCATATTAAGGTTTTCCTGGTCCATCAGGTACTTCAAACTTTTGTGGTCCGTGAAGATGGTGCACTTCACTCCATACAAATAGTGTCTCCAGATCTTGAGAGCGAAAACGACCGCTCCCAATTCCAAATCATGAGTAGGATAGTTAGCCTCATGGGGCTTCAACTGTCGCGAGGCGTATGTAATCACCCTGCCTCGTTGCATCAAGACTGCCCCCAATCCAGTTATAGATGCATCGCAATAAACTACCATGTCCTCCATGCCTTCAGGCAACGTCAAAACCGGAGCTTCACACAATTTCCGCCGCAAAGTCTCAAAAGCCTGCTGCTGCTCCTCTCCCCACCGAAAAGCAGCGTTTTTCTTAGTTAGCCTAGTCAAAGGTACTGCAACCTTTGAGAAGTCTTGGATGAAACGGCGATAATAACCAGCCAGACCCAAGAAACTTCTAATTTCAGAGGGAGTCCTCGGAACCTCCCACTGCATCACAGCCTCCACCTTAGCCGGTTCTACCATGATTCCTTGCTCATTTACAATGTGACCCAAAAACTGAACCTCCCTCAGCCAAAAGTCACACTTGGATAATTTCGCATAAAGCTTCTCCTTCCTTAAGGTCTCTAATACTTCCTTTAAGTGTTGTTCATGTTGCTCCCTGCTCCGAGAGTAGACTAATATGTCGTCAATGAAAACTATAACCGACTGATCCAACATCGGTCGACACACCCGATTCATTAAATCCATAAAAGCTGCAGGGGCATTGGTCAGTCCAAACGGCATCACTACAAACTCGAAGTGGCCGTACCTCGTCCGAAAAGCCGTTTTCGGGATGTCTTCCTCCCGTACCCGCATTTGATGGTAACATGACCGCAAATCAATTTTTGAAAACCACGAAGCGCCCTGCAGTTGATCGAATAAGTCGTCGATGCGAGGCAACGGATGTCGATTCTTCACCGTAAGCTTATTCAACTCACGATAATCTATGCACATCCTGTTGGAACCATCCTTCTTCTTAACAAACAAAATAGGCGATCCCCACGGCGAGCAACTGGGTCGAATAAATCCCTTATCTAATAATTCTCGAAGTTGAATAGACAACTCCAGCATCTCCGGAGGCGCAAGACGATACGGTGCTTTAGCTATCGGAGCTGCACCGGGAGTTAAGTTGATCTTAAATTCCACCTGTCTCTCTGGCGGTACGCCAGGCAGGTCCTCGGGAAAAACATCAGGAAAATCCCGAACCACTGGTATATCACCTGCTTTCTGCTGTGGCTTCCTTTCTCGTGTGTCTACAACATAAGCCACAAATCCCGAACCTCCATGCTGAAAATGTCTGCGTGCCCTAGCAGCTGAACAGAAAACTGCACCTCGATTCTTTCTCTCGCCCTGCACAACCAGCTCTCCCCCACTTGGGGTTTGAATCCACACTCGCTTGTTCTTACAGTCGATCCATGATTCATGCTGACCCATCCAATCCATACCGATGATGACTCGGGAGTCACTCATTGGTATATGGATGAGATCGATCGGAAACTTTATTCCTTGAATCACCACTTCGCATCCCCGATAAACACTAGTCGCTTGCACGGTTTTATCATCCGCAATTTCTACTTCTAACGGCTGATGAAGAGTTCCTAAAGTAATTCCGAAACTCTTCCCCAACGCGGCAGACACAAAAGAATGAGTAGCACCCGAATCAAATAGTGCAAAGGTAGGCGTAGAGTTGACTAAGAATGTTCCTAATCAAAGCATAATAGACATATTAATTACACACACCACAACACGAGGCAAGTAAAGAAAGAGTACCCGTGATGACGTCGGGCGCATCCTGTGCCTCCTCGGCGGTCATGACGAATGCTCGACCCTTGGTCTTAGGGGCTTCCCCTTTCCCCTGCCTACCATCCGTAATCCGGAGTGTAGTGGGTGCCGGATTCTGAACCACTCCCTGAGTCAGACGGGGACATTAGGCCTTGAAGTGGCCTACCTGATTACAATTAAAACAAATCTTGACCTCTTGCCGACAATCTTTAGAATAGTGGCCCTCCTTTCCACACTTATGGCATATTAACACCCAGCAACGCCCTTCATGATTCCTTCCACATTTTCCACACTTACCCTGGCTCCTTTGCCCTTGCTTTCCCTGATCCGACCCACGAAATTTCTTCGACACCTGCTGAGTTTGAGTAGGCGCCGGACGCTTCTGCTTTTGTTGGGTTTCCAGTTCCAACTCTCGGGCCCGAGCGGCCGCTATCATATCAGTAAGAGTTTGGTGCCTAGCAGCAGACACAAATTCCCGAATCTCTGTGCGAAACATCGCCAAGTATCGTGTCATCCTCATGCGCTCGGTTGTTGCAAACTCTGGACAGAAGAGTGCTCGCTCATTAAACTTTTTGGTGATTTCCGTCACCGTCTCAGTAGTCTGGGTCAGATTTAGGTATTCTTACGCCAAGCGTTCCATTTCCACCTGTGGAACATACTCCAATTTAAACTGTTCCTTAAACTGCGGCCATGTAATGGCATCTAACTGAGCAGGAGTGAGATCTTTCGTTCGTATCTCCCACCAATCCTTCGCACCCTCTCTTAAAAGATTCACCGCAAACGTTACCTTGGAGTTCTCAGGACAGGAACATGTGCGGAAAGCACCCTCCACCGCAGAAATCCACCGCATGCTAACAATCGGATCCCTGCCCCCATCGAACATCGGAGGCGAACAAGCCGAAAAGTCCTTATAACTTGCATCCCTAGCACGTGATGTGCCCTGAGTAGCCGGTCGTTCCTCGAGCATTGCCCATAGCTCAGCCTTAATCGTACCAAAGAACTGAGGTATCGCAGCCAACACTTCTCGCGAAACCTCCTCCGCTATCAAGTTACGGAGATTTTCATCAGTCGGTCCTCCCCCACTCGAGGTACCCGCATCTGGTCCACCGTTGCTTCGAGTGACTGCCATTCTGAAATGCGCAACAGTTCCAATATCAATACTCGGGTCACTCCTATCTACCCAACTACTTGACTTTCTAGGACTTCGATTGACTACTCTTGACTCAAACGTGAATCCTATGCTTTCGGTAATACTGGCCTGGTACTACCTTCCACACCTATTCGCCCTTGTTCCAAGTTCGTCAATCATCCTCCTAAAATGTCACACACATACTAAACCATTTTCTATGACTCCTGCGGTTAGGCACCGTAGTGCCTAATCTTTTGATCTAACTCTCCATCTCACACGTGCCTAAGAGAACTACTGCTAATGTCGTCGAGTCACCTCACGGACGCACAGCCGTACACAATCGGGAAAAAGATAGACGTTTGAATAACTGATCTACCCTAAAGTCACAACCAAACAAGGAACAGCCAGTAAGGCCAGACCAAGAATTCTTAGGCTATCTTACCCTAATTGTATATAACCTACCAGCATTCACTAAGCAACCTAACGACAATAGCATAAAATTCCAAAAGCAGCACATATGGCACATAATAGTCTACAGAGTATATTATCCAGGCAACTTTACATTCTAGCACAATAATTTTATCATATAACACAAACTTGGCATGGGTAACTGGAATCACAAAACTTACTTGAGCTCGGCTGACGGTTCGCATCGCATCTTCTTTTACTTTAATTTAACTTCCAAAAACATTTTCTTAACAAAATCGCTCAGTCCTAAGTTTGAGTTTGGATTCCCAATACAGTTCATCCAAATCCCTCAAACCAAGGCTCTGATACCAATTTGTAACGCCCCAAATTCCAAAAATTGTAAAAATCATTTATTACCAAGGTTTCAATAAAACATTTATTCCAAAACATAAAACTGTTCAACATAATCCTTAAATTAACAGCAGAAACATTTGAAATTACTAATATAGTTCATTGACATCAATCTTTTGAATGCGACGCGCTGCCGTCAAGCCTTGCCCTTCCCTTTGTCCTTCGAATTACCTGAAATGTTATAAAATCAACGGGTAAGCTTAAAGCTTAGTGAGTCCACAAGTTACCATACATGTCCACACATTAAACAACCCGTCCTCGAGAACGACCCGACCCTACCCGCCATACAACAGCTACGGGCATCCATCATACAACAGCTATGGACACGGGAAGGTTCTACCCATCATACAACAGCTATGGGTTCCCGGTTATAGCCCAGCCCATCATACAACAGCTATGGGAAAAGGCAATAGTCCAACTCGCCATACAACAGCTACGAGGGGACACGCATCAGTACTGAGCCCAACAACAAATAACCACCGATATAGAGCAAGTCATATAACTGTAAATAACACACAAGATGCCTAACATGCAACATCATATAGTAAAGTGAGGATACTCACCTGATTCGTAACCGCACAGATATACTTTAATATCTCCACTAGCTCGTCCACACACCTATATCCCATATATACAACTTGTCAAGCACTGACTAAACTTCTATAGACTTGCCTAAAGGTCAGACCCACGTTTACCACCAAACCAGGGTCAAAACCATACCTTAGGGTCAAACAGACGCTCGCCGCGGCGTGGCTTCTCGCCCTACGTGCTGCGGCTACCATTGCACCATTACGGGGGTTCAGTTGAGTCCGCGCCGCTGACATAGCTAGTCCGCGTCGTGGCTTGTAACTTTCAAAAATGTTTTTAGCGTTTAACAGTGCATCAATCGGCTAGCCTTTCACTCCAAACCCTTCCTGAGATCAGAAACTACCCTAAGATTACTTCCTTAGGGACATGCAAGTCTATTCATGTCCTTAGTCTAACCCTAAGGGTTACAAGTCATCTAAGACTACCACTTAAGGAATAACACCATAAAAACGGGATAAACTGAAATATCAGAAGGTAGATCCTCATACCTTGCTTTTGGAAAACAGAGAGATGCACCCGATTGACTACCACCTTCCCTCACGTTGTATCTCTTCCTTCAAACCTCCAAAGCCTTGGAACCAAACAGTCTTTGCTGAAACCAGATGCCTCTGCTCCAGTAAACTCCCAAAAACACGAACCCTAGGGCTAGGTTCCTTTATATAGGCGTTCAAATCCGAATTAGGGTTTTTCACTTTAGAGGCGCACCGCGTCGCGGGATCTTTAGATCCGCGCCGTGCGTACAAATCCTTCGCGATTCTAGATTCTTCCTAAAGCCGCGCCGCGGATTCCTTCAGGCCGCGACTCGGCTGAACGGGTCTTACACATAATCTACTGCCACCAAAATGTAAACATATCCATGTGATGTGGGGAATGGGCCCATAAAATCGATTCCCCAGACATAAAAAATGTCTACTACCAAAATCGGATTCAAGGGCATTTGATCCCTTTTTGATATATTCCCTAATTGCTGGCAGTTAATGCACTCCTTGGCAGTCCTGTGCGAATCCCGAAAGATAGTCGGCCAATATTGTCTAGATTTGATAACTTTGTACCCAGTTTTCCTTCCACTGAAATGTCCTCCACATGCTGATGCATGACAGAGATCCAGCACTTCACCAATTTCATTGTCTGGCACACATCGACGAATTATCTGGTCTTCACCTACCTTAAAAAGGTCTGGATCATCCCAAATGAATCTCTTTGCATATGTGCAAAATTGCTTCTGCCTTTGTTTCGTCCAATGTTTTGGTATTGCTCCTGTGGCCAGAAAATTTACATAGTTTGCATACCATGGGGCTCCATTAACTTCTAACAACTGCTCGTCAGGAAATGAGTCTTGAATTCCTGCTTCCAATCCTTCAGCTGGTAATCTAGAAAGATGATCAGCTACCACATTTTCAGCTCCCTTCTTGTCTTTGATGTCCACGTCGAATTCTTACAGCAGGAGTATCCACCTAATTAAGTGAGGCTTAGACTCCTTCTTTGTAAGCAGGTGTCGAACAGCACTATGATCAGTGTAAACCACCACCTTGGATCCCTATATATAAGATCGAAATTTATCTAGAGCAAATACTACAGCAAGTAATTCTTTTTCAGTAGTTGTGTAATTCAATTGAGCTTCAGAAAAAGTTTTACTAGCATAACAGATAACAACAGGTTTCCTGTCGACTTTTTGCCCTAATACTGCACCAGCAGCATAGTCGCTAGCATCACACATTATCTCAAAAGGTTGCGTCCAGTCGGGCGGTTTCAGAATGGTGGCCTCAACCAGTTTATTTTTGAGAATGTTGAATGCTTTTACACATTCTTCGTCAAAAATAAATGGTGTGTCCTTCAAAAGCAGACCACAGAGGGGCTTAGAAATAGCACTAAAATCTTTAATGAATCTACGATAAAACCCTGCATGCCCCAAGAATGATCTCACCCCTTTTACTGATGTTGGAGGCGGTAATGTGGATATGACCTTAACTTTAGCGCGATCGACTTCGAATCCCCTTTCAGAGACCACATGTCCTAGTACTATCCCTTCTCTTACCATAAAATGGCTTTTCTCCTAGGAAAGAACCAGGTTTGTTTCTACACATCTTTTTAGTACCTTTTCCAATTGAACTAAGCAAGTTTCGAACGTGGGTCCAAAAATTGAGAAATCATCCATGAAGATTTCTAATGCTTCACCAATCATGTCAGAAAAGATTACCATCATACATCGTTGAAACGTTGCAGGCGCATTACACAATCCAAATGGCATTCTGTGAAAGGCAAAAGTACCATAAGGGCAGGTGAATGTTCTCTTTGCCTGATCTTCTGGATGAATTGCGATCTGGTTATACCCAGAATACCCATCCAAAAAACAGTAGTACTTTTGTCCTGCTAACTTGTCCACGATTTGATCGATAAAGGGTAATGGGAAATGATCCTTGGATGTGGCGGCATTAAGCTTTCGATAATCAATGCAGACTCGCCATCCGGTTACAGGTCTCGTGGATATCTTGTCACCATCCTTTGTGTCTACTACAGTGATCCCCGACTTTTTCGGCACAGTTTGCGTTGGACTAACCCATTCACTGTCGGAAATGGGATAGATGATTCCTGCGTCCAACCATTTAAGAACCTCCTTTTTGACTACTTCTTTTAAGTTGGGATTCAACCTCCTTTGCGTATCCCTAGCAGGTTTAGCTCCTTCTTCTGTGATAATGCGATGCATGCACGTGGTTGGACTAATTCCTTTTAAGTCCGCGATTGTCCAGCCAATAGCCTCCTTGTGTTTGGACAATACCTTAAGCAATCCTATCTCTTGTTCCTCTGTCAGATTGGCTGCCACGATTACTGGTAAAGTATCTTTCTCCCCTAGAAAGGCATACTTTAAATGCTCTGGTAGGGGTTTAAGATCCAGCTTTGGTGGTTCTTGTAAAGAGGGTTTTAATGTTTTTGGAATCTCTGATGGTAGCTTTTCTATATGCACACATTCTTCAGACTTGAATCCTTTTTTCTCTTCTCCATTTTGTGTCTCTTGTCTTCCAAACATTGCTTCTTCCTGAGTTTATATTTCTTCTACTTTAAGTACCTCTGGAGCGTATTGCTGCACAAGTTCGTCTATGATGTCCACTTGATAGCATTCCTCTTCTTCTATGCTGCTTCCCTTGAGATCGGCATTGAAAATGTTGATCTTGGCCTGTCGATGTCTGAAAGATATTCCTATTTCTCCGGTACGACAAGCAATATTTGCGTTAGCCGTGGCCAAAAATGGCCGCCCCAGAATAATTGTAGGTTGCTCTCCATTCGTTGCTTGACGGGTATCCAAAACAAGAAAGTCTGCTGGGTAGTAAAATTCTCCTACCCTAATGATGACATCAATTAACATGCCCCTGGGAACCTTGGTGGACTTATCAGCCAACTGCAGAATCACATCAGTAGATTTCATGATGCCAAACTCATGCTTGTTAAATAACTGCCCATGCAGTATGTTCACACTTGCACCTAAATCTAAAAGAGCCCTTTTAATGTGCACATTGCCTAAATCTACTGAAATAAGAGGAACTCCCGGATCTTTCATCTTTGGAGGAAGCGCGTCCATGAGGATAGAGCTTACATTCTCGGGTAAGCTAATCATCTTAGGCAAGTGGGACAGAATATGCTTCTTGTGTATACACATGTCTTTGAGAAACTTAGCATATGCAGGAACTTCCTTGATGAGTTTGACTAAAGGAATATTAACCTTAATTTGGCTAAACAATTCCCACATGTCTTCAGCTTGAGGTCCCTTTTTTCCATATGGTCCTTTTTCCGGCTTTTCCAAGGCCGTCGGAAAAGGAACTGTACCACTTGATTCTCCTTTTTCCCAGGTACTTGTCTGCTTCTTCTTCTGCACTTGCTCCTCCTTATCCTTTTTCTTTTCTTTTTCTAATTCTTCTTTTTCATCAAAAACTACTTCTACATCACTATCATCATCTGCAACCGGAGCTGTAACCTTGTTATCTACTTTCTTCCCACTCCTAAGTGTGATGACTTCATTAACTTGCATTCTTGGTGACTGCTCTTGCTCCCTCACTTGTTTTTCTCCCATTTTGACAAGTAATTCTCCTAATCTCAGAATTGCTTCTGAATTAGACTTTTCTATTTCCTGGAGTTGTACTAACAATCCAAAAATTTCTTGCAACCCTATGTTCGTACTTCCTGACACAGGTGGAGGTTGCACCTGTTGCTGTTGCCTTATAGGTGGTTGTCTTGATTCTTGTTGCTGATTACTTCGGAATGGCCTTGGTGCGTTGTGAAATCGACCATATCCATGCACTTGACTTATTTCCTCATGAGTCATTGAGCACTCATCATGATTGTGTCCTATTTTTCCACATGTATTGCAGATACTCTGCCCATGCAACACATATGCTCCTTTTTCTTGCTGAAACTTCTTGAGCATCTGATTAAACCTTTTTGTAACAGCAGTGAGTTCTTTCTGAATTTCAGCTTTCCATTTGTTTTCCGGTTCGATATTTGCTACATAAACAGTCTTATCCTTCATTGATCCACTGACTTTTGATCCTAAACTCAGCTGCTCCAAAAATCTCCAGGCATCATCTGGCTCTTGGCACATAAATGTCCCAATTGAGGAGGCATTATCATGACCTAGTGTCTCATTAACTCCTTCGAAGAATAATTTGACTAACTGCCACTTAAGAACCTCATGATATGGACAGGATCGTAGCAGCTCTTTTAATCTGTCAAACGCTTCATGAAAAGCCTCTCCTGGCTTTTGCTGGAAATCTTGAATTGCTCGTCTGACCTCCGTGGTTTTACTGACTGGATAGAATTCTTGAAGAAACTTCGCCTTGAGTTGTTCCCAACTAGTAATACTATTTTATGGTAAAGATGTAAACCAATATTTGGCTTTATCCTTAAGAGTAAATGGAAACAATCTAAGCCTAAAAATATCTCTATCAGTATTCCTAGGAGTATTGGCGTTGGCAATTGCTAAGAATTCATATAAATGATTATAAGGATCGTCAGTCTTGTATCCTCTAAACTGAGTCAATATTCCTAATAACTGGGGTCTGATTTCTACTTGCGAAACAATGTTATCGGGAATACAGATTGGCGATGAGTCATCATATTCCCGTGGTTGGAAATGTGATGCAACCGATTGCCGTCTCGGTTGTGCAAAATGTAAAGGTTGGGCGGGGTTACCGTAAAGATGATCATTGTACTCCTGCTGACCTGGTGGTGGATATTGTGGTGCTCTTCTGAGAGGTCCCCGACCTCGGTTCCATTGTGGTTGTGGTGCTGGTGGCACCCATCCTTCATCTTCCTCGTCATACACCTCTTCCGTCTCTGGGTAATGATATTGTGGCTGAGGCGGTTGTTGAAAGTGTATAGGTTGTGTTGATTGGTATGTGGGTTGAGGTTTAAAGATGACTGGTTGTGGTTGAGATGTTGATGTCTGCTGTCTAGGAGCTGGGGTGCCATCACGGGTCGGCTCTCCCCAAGACATAGCAGAAGTAAATGGATTGGTGGATTGTTGTTGTGAAGCGGGTGTAAATGGTGGGATAGATGGTGGAGTGCATGATGGTATGGGTGCAGGGGCTGAAACTGCACCACCAGAAGCACTCGAGCTTCCAAATTGAAACTCTGAAAGTGGGGGAATAGAAAACATCCCCGTTGCCTCACCTGATGGTTCCTGGGCAACACTAACCGGACTACTGCTAACTTGACTAAAACTCATGATATTTAAACGCCTACGGGCACAGAGTTTGCGCGCAGTACGCTCAATCTCAGAATCAAACTGTAATGGGGATAATTGCTTACCCCTGCGGGTACGCATGCACTAGTGCAACACGCCCACAAAAATCAAAACCAAAAACCAGAATGAAATTTCAAAAAGCAAGAAACAAGTTCCTACTACTCACCTAACCTAAGCTCACAGCTCCCCGGCAACGGCGCCAAAATTTGACACGCCTAGAGGTCACCGTGCGGTCAAAAATAAGAGAAAACCTAACACACACACTAGTATAGTGGTAGTCAGGGTCGATCCACAGGAGCTTCGTGGTTAGACTAGATGAGAGATTACCAACTAATAGTGTCACAGCTATAGTCGGAGGATCTGGTTTCTATTTTCCTAATCACTAGCAAATGAGACAACGATCAAACACTCAAGCCAAGCTCAGCTATGCTCAAATGACCTAGTTACTTTCTGAAATCAGAAGTACATCTCTGAATCAGAAGCAATCAAAGGCATCCAAACTAGCAAAACCAAGCAAAGCATAAACTAGCTACTAACTAAGTCCTATTGAACAGTTACTAGCCTAGATTTAATGCTTACCAAATAACCTAATTAGCTACTGGATTCAACTAAGGAAAACAGTCCCAATAAGGTCCAATACACAATTCAACAATCAAAACCAAACACAATCATCCAAAAACACCGAAATGCTAACATAAAATGTAACCGAATGATTTCATTCACCAAATCCGAATTCCAAATACAAAACCAGTAACCAAATGTTTCTAGAACAGAAACTTAAGTGCTCAAAGTCAGTGGTTGTCACTCCCAAAGACTTTAGCTACAAAACTACTTATTACTAAAACGAAATTAAATCAAAAATCATAAAATACCAATTGTGAGCTTGGTGAAATGAAATCCTGGAGTCAAAGAGCTTCAAGGTCGATTTTACACCTGGTCTTTGCTAGGGTTTTCGGCTGGAAATGCATCTATTTATACTTGCAAATTTCCCGCAGCCGCGCCGCGCAGAAGTGAAATCCGCGGCGCGCGTACTTATCTTTCCCCGTTTCTTCGGAATTTGAATGTGTTCCACCGCCTTAAGCCCGCGTCGCGCAAATCGCAGATCCGCGGCGCGCGTACGAGTTCTCCTGATTTTTCATTCCTTCCCAACTTCTTCCTTTTGCACGCTTTTAGTCCCTGTTTCTATTCTTTTTCTCCGGACAAGTCCTGGCACGAAAAGTGAGAATACCCAGACATATTTGATATAATTTTATCAAGAACAGGGCTCAACAACGCCTAAAATACTTGATATCACTAGGCGTTGTCAACCTCCCACTTGATCTGTAAATCACGTACATACACACACTCGAGGTGTGTATGTAATCAGCCATGGATTTCGATTTCGTACTCTATTTCTTCCTCTGACTTCGATTTGGCAAACACGCACACGAAATCGGTTTGTGTATGAGTTTCATTTGAACGAGCTTTAAAAATCTCAAATCCTATTCCTGATTTATGTTTTCTTGCGATTTGACAGGCACTAGTACAAAAACCAGGGACGCGTACCTAGTACTCATATAAAACCGTGTTCTGAGTTTTGGCTTTGTAAGATTACTAAAACGCCCCTGATGCATGCCTTAGTGAAAATTTTCTAACTTTTCTCTTTATTTTTCTTCGACTTTACCGGGGCATACCTCCTTCATACAACATCCAAAATTTGCAAACTTTATAACTTTAGAAATGTGGGAACTGAAGGGTTTTATGCAAATCTATGAACTAAAAACCTAAGTTCACATGTAACCTATAAGGATCTATGTTTTCTTCTAATTGAACATATAACAAATTCCTAAAGGCCACAAGAAAATAACTAAAAGAATAAAATCAGAAAAACTAAACCTTTTAGGATTTCTTGGAAGCAAAGCAGCACAAATGTCCTGCCTCAAATAAAGTCACATCCAAGCCTTGAGGAAATCGAAAATCCTTGGAGAAAGAGAGAGTAAAAATCACAGGTTATGAGGCTCCCTATTTATAGTCTCCAGTGGATGACCAGATAAACCTTAAGAGATAAGCCTTTTGAATTCAAATCAAGATAAACCTTTTATCTTATCAATTCAACTATTTATCTCTTATATATATATATATATATATATATATATATATATATATCGATTATATATATATTAATATATAAAATCGCTGGCCACATCACTCACTCAAACTGTCACTTTCTCAACTATTGAATAATTACAGTTTTAGTCCCTGCACCTATAATTAATCAATTTAATCACCAAATTAATTCCAATTAATTGCAGAAAAATTTCTAAATAATTATTATAGTTTCTAATTAATATATTATCACTTAAATATATTAATAAACTATTTATTTAATTTCTATTGATTTATTAATCACATAATAAATCAATCTTTCTCTCTACCAGACTTTCTACCAAACCTCCTGCTATGAGGGCAACCCAAATGGACTATGCTACTATTAATTAGATAAATACTAATTATTAGTCATGGCTTAGACACCTAATCCAACAGGAACGAGCTCTACAACTTTCCCCTACTGACTTAAGTCTAAATCTTAATAGATTTTCTACTATCAACCTTTGAAAATGACCTTTTGGTCATTTTTGTCACTTTTGGGCCATTTTAATTAAATCATAACTCCTTAATTACAACTCCAAATGACCTGATTATTTTTCCTATATTTTTGTTATCTCAAATATTACCAAAGTCTCCTTGAGGGAAATTTCTCAATTCTTTTTAGATCTTCAGATACTAATTTTTAAAGATTATTCAATAAAGTTTTCACTTTTGGTCCTTTATTTCCATTTTTGCCTATTGGGTCACTGAGACCAACTTTCCAACTGAAATAATATCTCAAAATGACTTAACAAAAAGTATTAACAATAATTTCCCAATAATCTCACATTCTTTTACCATTTTGCCATTTGATTATACATTTAAGTGACAAATTATAACTTATACGCGTAAAACTTTTGGTTGTCACATTAAATCACCATTAAACAATTCTAATCATGTGAGGACACATGTTAATAACTAACATCAAACAATGAAGGCAGACATTCAGGATCAAAATTAAACTAACCAATTAATCCTAATTATCCATATATAATCAAATGATAATAATTAATTACCAATTAAATATTCACATCATGTGACGAGAGACGATAATGATTAATTTAATTCAATTATCCTAAACATATTCAAAATAATTTAAACAATTAAATTATCAATATCCTAAAAGGAATTAAATTCAAAATTTTGAATAAGGCTAAAATAAATAAAGTCTTTTGGAGATAATTACCAAAAATATTTTAAAACAATTTAAAAATATAATTCTCCAAAAGTTTCATTTATCCAAGCCTATATTCAATTTTCGAAAATTATAGCATGCATAAATAATCATGTAGTGCAAATATCAACTAAGCATAGGCTCTGATACCACTCATCTGTTTTCTAATACCCTAGAATAAGCAATCATGAAAGCGGAAACATAAAAATTCTAAGACAAGTAACAATTACTAAAACCTACAAGGAAATTACTTGTTGACTATTTAAAACTACAAGAAGGTTTACGAATACCAACCTTTAGCAAAACCGATTTGCTTGAAGAACCCTTTGTGTAGATTGAAATCCCCAAGCTAAGGAAGGTAGTATCTAAAAGAGAATACATCTAATGGTTCACACCCAATTAGTCCAAACAATTAGGTTATTTAAGAATAGCTCACTATAAAACCCTATAAAGGAATTATAGATTCTGCTTGAGAGAGAGAGAGAGAGTGTGTGTGTGTGTGAGAGAAGAGAAAAACAACATAAACCCTCTGGAAGTTGGCGCATCATTTATGAGTGTCAGGAGAGGTTTTTATAGCTTGCAAGGGTGTTAGGGATAAACCTTATTTGAATTCAAACTGGATAAAGGATAATTGCACTTTATCTTGACCCCTTGCACTTTATCTTGACCGATTTTTGAAGGGATGAATTCAAAAACCCCTTCACTTGCACTTTATCTTGACCGATTTTGGAAGGGATGAATTCCTATCTCCCACCATTCATGGTGGACGAATTTAAGGGATAAAACCCTTTAAAACTTGTCCCTTATCATCCCCAAACATTATCCATTACTCAACTTTTAAACATTTAATATTTAGTCCATGCACTTATAATTAATCCCAAATTATTTAAAATTAAATCCAATTAATTCAATTTAATTCTAATTAATTCCAAACTAGTTTCTAATTAATTTATTATCATATAATAAATTAATCAACTATTTAATTTTCTCTCATTTAACCTTCATACCTTTTGGACTACTGATGGCAACCCAAAAATGACCCTACTATTAATAGAAAGTCCTTTCTAATTTAGTTATGTCCTTGGACACTATTCCAATAGGTTTTCCGTGAGTATGTGTGTAATTGCATTAGGAAACCATACAAGGTATATATACTTTATTTTCTTGTGCTCTAATCATATAGAATGAATTTAGAAGCACAAAGAAAGCCTTACATATTCTTTGGTTCATGTGGATGCTTTGAAATTAAACGACACACTTATGACTTTTGCTAGAAAAAAACTAGGCATGATCAAGACACTAACTCGAGTAGTAAGAAAGATGTATGAAAGGTCCATTCGAACAGCTAAAAGTCGTAAACAGAGAAAGATAGGAAGCATTGCATGTTTTTTTCTCAATGCTTAAACGAGATGACAGAATGGGATTACAGACATACCAAGAAAGCGACATGCACTTTTCTTTAGTCTGGTTATTTACGCTACATATATTTTTCTTAAAATTAGAACCCTAGCCGTTGTTCTCCAACGCTCTTACGAACCTTCTCTCTCTTTCTTTCTGATCTATCATTATCTATATTTCTATCCCTCAATTGTCTGTTATCTTTATTTCTTGTGTTGAGTAACTTTTCCCCAAACCTAAATCGTGTACAAATGCATATCTAGAAGGTATGTGATCGAACAATGGAAGGATACGATGAGTAGTGCTTATCGGGTGAGGATACTAGAGAAATCAAGAATCGTATGCATGTATATCAAGTTAAATCCAGATTTTTTTGTTTTGGTCGCTGAGGTTTCATCTCTTGTAAGAAATTTCTCAATTCACGATGCCACCTTAATTTCTTGGTACTTTTGGAATTGGGGATTACAAAAATGGTCCCTGCGGTTGGCACGAACTTTCAATAATGGTCCTACTGTAGAAAAAATCATCATAATGGTCCTTATGGTTACGATTTAGTGACAATAATGGTCCAAAAGCCAAGTAAAATGAGCATTTTACCCTTTTTAATTTCTTTTTCATTTTCTTTTAATATTTGATTTATTAAAGTAATTAAAAAATTTTACCCCGCCCCCCCTCCACCCAACCGTCTCTCTCTCTCTCTCTCTCCCTCTCCCTAGCAGTGCTTCCCTCATCCTTTCTCTACATCTTCAACCTTCAACCATGTCAGATTTTCTCAAACTACATCTGCCATTTCTATAACCTGTTGGTGATTCCATCAATCCCACCTTCAAACCTATTTACAAACTCTAAAGCCTCGGGTACAACTAGTTTTACACTTTGCACTGTAGTCCCTTGTGCCGATCCTTGAGCTTTTTATAGCTAACCCATTTCCGTATTCATGAGATACCAACTGCAGAATCTCCGGTGTCTTCATTCCATCAAAAACTGCAGAATCTCCGGTGTCTTCATCGAGCTCTACCCCGAACACAACTGGTTCACAAACGTCGACACTATCGCATATTGATCCAACTAATCATCAGTTTTAGAGAACTTACAAAGGATATTGGAATCATTAATTCAGAAATCTCAAGTGAACTCGTAATCGAACCTATAAAAATGGATTAAAGTGACTTGTGATCTCGTTAATCCTCAAAATTGAAATCATTAATTGAATAAGCCTTCATATGGTTTGCTAATCTGATCTTGATTGACAGATGAGCAACAATGAAATTGCTAATCGTGATCTCGCTAATCCTCAAAATTAAAATCGCTAACTGAATATGCATTTATAAGTGACGCTGAAAAATCACCACACATCGCACTCAGCAATGGAATTCCGATCACGAGGGTGTTTGGAGACATCAATTCAGAATGATTCTTCAAACTTCAGATTTAGAGGCTTATGTTGGTTCTTCAATTTCTCCACCATCTTGTGCCCTAGAAAGCAAGCGTGTGTGCGTCTTCTTGTTTTACTGAGCGACACAAAACCTAGAAATCAAGGAAGACGAGAGGGAGGCATGGATTTTCCGGCATGAGAGAAAGACGAGAGGGATGCATGGTTTAGCACTGGTGGTTGGTTCGTAAACGCCAGAGAGAGAGAGAGAGAGAGACGGGTGGGGTGGAGGGGGGTGACATCGCAGCAATCCTCATGCAGTCAAAAATAAGAAAATAAACCTCACTCTCACTTAGCACAGTGGAAGTCAGGGTCGATCCACAAGAGTTACGTGGTCGAGACAGGTGACAGATTACCAACTGCAATGTCACGCTACAGTCAGAGGACCTAGTTCCTAGCTTTTGACTATTAATCCCAAAAAGCATAAACTAAACTAAAACTACCAATCAAACCTAGTCACTTACTGAAATCAGAAGTACATCTCCAATTCAGAATCAAACAAAGGCAAATCAAACATCAAACACAATCCAAACATCCAACAATTCAATCACAAGCATAAAATACCAAAAAATCAACAATTAACATAAACTGAATGATTACTATTAACCAAATCAGATTCAAAGGTTCCAAAACAGTAACCAAACATCCAAAAACAGAAACAAAAACTAAATATCAATGGTTGTCACTCCCAAAGATACTAGCCTATGATTTCTAACTATTAAACTAAATGAAAATTAAAGATAAAAACATAAAAAATACCAAAAGTGGTTCTTGAAGCTGAATCTCGGAGTCAAAGAGCCTTGGGGGTCGATTTTACACCAGGTCTTCGCTCGCTTTTTTCGACCTAAAAGCCTCTATTTATAGTTGCAAAAATCTCGAAGCCGCGGCGCGTATTTGTGGATCCCGCGTCGCGCGTAGGGGTTTATCCCCGTTTTTATCGGAATTTGAATTATTTCCACCGCCTCGTACCCGCGTCGCGCCTTGATGATTTCCGCGGCGCGCGTACGTCTTTTCCTGATTTTGCCTTGATCTTCAAACTTCTTCCAATTCGCACGCTTTTAGTCCTTGTTTTCATTATTTCTTTCCAAACAAGTGCTGGCACGAAAAGTGAGAATACCACGATGTATATGATATAATTTCACTAAGAATAGGACTCAACAACGACTAAAATATGTGATATTACTAGGCGTTGTCAAACATCCCATACATGTGCCTTGCTTGTCCCCAAGCAAAAGATTTTTTAATAGATTTTAACTAAGACTCAAACAATTTTTGACTGTGTTCAGTTTCAAAGCTTATTGCCTTATGAGTTAGAGTGGAATAGTTCGTGAAAACATAATCGAAATGTTCTTTGGAATTCATGGCTTTCTAGGGAACCCTTGATTACAAATTTTCTGTCCACAATGAAGTGTACATACTCATTCAGATTCTAAAGGCCATAAAAGAACTATCCATGACTTTCGATGTTGTCCGTGTAGCGAGCTTTCAGAAATACCATCCCAGACCAGACGATCTTAGGTGGTAAGGTGCATAAATGCCTCTTCGAGGCCACCCTTTTTGGACCTACCGACTCGATCAACAAAGGCCACTGATTAATAATTCCTTCCTAAATTCCAATCCTAAAACAGGCCAATTTTCTAACTCCTAAAACTCAACTTATTTGACTTAACTAATAGCATGATCACAACTACCTAGTATTTCTCGAAAAATACTAATGCTATAAATAATCACAAACTATCCGTTTCAAAATTACAATCTAGTAAAATTTTTGAAAAAGTTGCTAAAATTTTGAAAATCGGTCATTTCCGCAAAAATTTCAAAAAATACTCTTTCGATCGTCCACACCCCACATTTAAAACCGTACAACGTCCCCATTGTACAAAAAATTATTTAGAACAAGGGAGAAATAGTTACCCCTTTGGACGGTAGATCGCTTGGTTGGTACTCAGTATCACAGGTACAAATACGAACAAAAAGGTCCTTGATTTCGCGTTCTTGGAGTTGTAGCACAACAGTGAACATGCCGATAATTAAGACAAGTGGAGGGGGCACGGTGACCCCACACTTGCTTGAAACAACTCCTCCAATTTTGGTATAACATGCATGACTCACAAAAAAGATTAAACGCAAACAAAAAAACGAATAAAATATAAACAAACAAAAGATAGTAATGTCATAAGTACAGCACAAATACTCAAAAGAAAAATAAGAAAAATACATCAATCGCCACCTGGTGGCCTGGAAGAACCAGCCTCATGATCATGGGCTCGGGCTGGGAAAGGTCGGGGGTGGTGTCCCTGCTGTATGGCTAACTCCAAAAGTACCCCTCCGATCCACTCCAACTGCTTTTCCATCCTGGCGACTCGATCCTGCAGTCGCCTCATCTCTGTCACCTCCTCCTGCTGTGGCGCTGGCTCTGCTGGAGCTGCCGGCCTCCGGCGTCTCCTGCCCGGCATGGCGTAAGCTGGCTAGGGGTCTTAAGGTGCCTTAGTCGCCATCATCACAAACTGGCCTGGACGCTGCTGCTCTATAAGCCCCATCTTCTCCAGGGTTCGCGCCGTAGTGCGAACTGGAGGTAAAGCGGTCAAGGATGCCACAACCGGAGCAGTAAGAATCCGGTACGACTGGGCCAAGCGAGTGATGAAATACCCATGGCCTAGCGAACTGCTGGCAGATGCACCCGTCGCACGGGTGGACAGGGAGACAGCTAGGGCGAACGGGAGGTGAAGGAACCTGGAGGGGTCAAGGAGAACTCAGAGATATGTCATGTCCTCGCCAGACACCTTCTCGCCCCCCTCCTTATGCATGATGGAGGTGGAGACGATGCGGTGCATGAGTCGGTGAAGTGGATCGCGAAGATGGCTCTCTCTGGATGTCCCCGCCTCGTAGAATATGTTGGACAATGGTGCCCAAACCTCCATATTGGCAGCCCTCTTGGGTTGCCCCTGAATGCACGCCGTAAGGAACTGCGTGAAGTGACGGTGCTGCAGGTCCGCCTCTGTGTATATGCCAGTGCGCCTCCCAAACTCCCGGAGGTTGCACTCCCTGTGCACACCCCCCAATCTAAACTGTACTAGCCTGGAACGAGCCTCTGTCGATCCAGGTGCAAACTGGACAGTGGATAAGAACTCCAAAAGAAGCTCGGTATAGACTGTATCCTCCTCGTTGGCCATAAGCCTATCCCAGCCTCGACACGTGAATGAAGCATCCCCGTGGGTTCATGTGCGGTGGAGGAATGGCTCGATCTCTCCCCAAAGCCTTGCGTCTCTAAGGATGTCCCGGTCAATGATCGTCGCCTCGAGAACCCGGCGACCTACTAGGGCATCCCTCCTCGAACTATACTCCATGGATCTGGCTGGCCCCTCAGGAAACTGGAGGAACTGATGATCTAATCTGAATGACATCTGCACAAAACGGAAAAATTTTGCAATTCAGGTCCTTTTCTTCTCCACCGCACCGCGGCACGGCCCAAGAACCAGGGCGCGGCGTGGCGAGCGGCTGTTTCCAATTTCAGATCCAAACTCACGATTTAACCTGTTTAAACTCAATCCAAATACACTACAAGGTAGCCTAAGTGCCGACTAACTCATCGAGGGTCATTATTTGGCAAAATAAACACCCTTCGAGTCAGCATTGGCGATTTCTATGTTTTTGAGTTTTTGGAGAAATCAACCAAATCAACTGCCTAATCACTAGTTTTAACACGTAAAAGCTAGTTAGAATGACGTACGTTGGTAGTAGGAATGAAATGAGCAAGAAAAAACACGAGAAATTTTCGATGATCAGAGCTCCGAGGCGTGGTGTGTGTGAATAGTGTCGCGACTTACCTTAATATCGAAGAAAACCGACCGATCAATTTCCGCAGCGCGGATATGAATGAACCGCGGCGCGCGTGCTCCCAAATCAACCCCTGCACATCGGGTTGGTTTACGATCCCGCGGAGTTCAATTTTCCTAACCGCGGCGCGGTCATCAAAAATTCAAATTTCTTCAAAACAACCCCACACTTGCCTTGGACCAATAATACCTGCAAATGACGGTGATATAATTTCCTAATTACTCCTAAAAATACAGTACCTAACCTATGAAAAGATGGGTTGCCTCCCAACAAGCGCTAAGTTTAACGTCTTCAGCCAGACGTACTGTTCCTTCTACAGCTACGGTGGATCGTATGCCTTCTTCTTTTGCTGATTTTCAATCACCACCGTCCCTTCGTTGTCCCAATGTTCCTCCAGCTTTCCTGGGTCGAATGGCTTGCCGGTTCCCCTGTTGCTGTACGGTTTCCGTCTTCTGATTACTTCCCGTGAGTGCTTGGAGGTAGCTTTGAACCTCAAGCTTGATCCTTCCTTCTATATCTCTTCAAGATCACGGATTTGAGGTGGAGTGTGCCCAATGCTGCTCCCAGTAGTTGCTTTGCACCTCGTTTTCTTGTGTCTGGCATGCTATCTTCAGTTTGTAATTTTGGCTTGCAATGCCAATAAAAGTTTTCTAATCGAATGGGATTGGAAGGCAACATATCGGGATGCTTCCATATGTCCTCATCGATGGTATTGATTACATCTAATTTTCCATTCATGAATGGATCATGTGTGGTGATAAAATCATGTTTATTGTTTTCAAAAACCAACTCGTCGACATCATCTTCTTGATCATCGTCCAACAGGTGGATCGGGACCAAGAGTGAGCGACTAGTTTCATCTGGTGATGGTATAAAGTCACCCATCACCAAATACTTATTTTCAAAATGCTCAAAATTTTCAAAAATTATAGGTTCGGGGGTAGTATTGTCATCTACACCACCTTCCCCAATAGTATCAACAATTTCAAAAATTTCGGGAGTTGTTGCGCTGGGGTCTACACTGTCACTTACAGCCCCCTCCATAACATCCTCATCAACCAAATTATCTGGTGATGGTAAGGATTCACTAATCACCAGATCAACATTATCAGTATTTCCAAAAACATCAAAAACATTAAAAGCTGTTGAGTCAGGGGAAGTATTGTCACCTACAACCTCTTCCTCAACAACCGTTTCGACCATCTCGGTGGTCTCTTGACTTTCCCAAGGTGTGTGCTCTTCCATCACATATTCAGGTGATGCAAGTTCACACACATTATCATTGGTATAAAAATCACTCACCTCAGGTTCTGGCGAGGGTGATGAACATTTCCAACTTTCCTCTAACTGATCTAAAGAAGCTTGCAATCTTACAAGAGCATCAGCCTAGTCCTTTTGCACTTGGTGGGTGTCATACATGAGTACCCAAAGTCGGGCCCAAATTGCAGGATTTTCAGGTTGAGATGACTCCTCTGTCCGCCATCCATTGTCATCGAATGATCCATTGTAGCAATCATCCTCGTAATAGTTGTCGGCCGGATAATAATCATACTGATCCGGGTACATGTAATCGCCCATTATGAGGACGTACACATACCAAAAACCAAAAAACTAAAATCAAACATCGAACTAAAACTAAAAATCAGAAACTAACTCCTACAGATCACCTATTCTCAAGCTCACAACTCCCCGGCAACGACGCCAAAATTTGACATCGCAGCGGTCGTCATGCGGTCAAAAATAATAAAATAAACCTTACTCTCACTTAGCACAGTGGAAGTCAGGGTCGATCCACAGGAGTTACGTGGTCAAGACAGGTGACAGATTACCAACTGCAGTGTCACGCGACAGTCAGAGGACCTAGCTCCTAGCTTTTGACTATTAATCCCAAAAAGCATAAACTAAACTAAAACTACCAATCAAACCTAGTCACTTACTTAAATCAGAAGTACATCTCCAATTCAGAAGCAAACAAAGGCAAATCAAACATCAAACACAATCCAAACATCCAACAATTCAATCACAAGCATAAAATACCGAAAAATCAACTATTAACATAAACTAAATGATTACTATTAACCAAATCAGATTCAAAGGTTCCAAAACAGTAACCAAACATCCAAAAACAGAAACAAAAACTAAATATCAATGGTTGTCACTCCCAAAGATACTAGCCTATGATTTCTAACTATTAAACTAAATGAAAATTAAAGATAAAAACATAAAAATACCATAAGTGGTTCTTGAAGTTGAATCTCGGAGTCAAAGAGCCTTGGGGGTCGATTTTACACCAGGTCTTCGCTCGCTTTTTTCGACCTAAAAGCCTCTATTTATAGTTGCAAAAAACTCGAAGCCGCGCCGCGCATTTTTGGATCCCGCGTCGCGCGTAGGGGTTTATCCCCGTTTTATCGGAATTTAAATTATTTCCACCGCCTCGTACCCGCGTCGCGGCTTGATGATTTCCGCGGCGCGCGTACGTCTTTTCCTGATTTTGCCTTGATCTTCAAACTTCTTCCAATTTGCACGCTTTTAGTCCCTGTTTTCATTAATTCGTTCCAAACAAGTACTGGCACTAAAATTGAGAATACCACGGTGTATATGATATAATTTCACTAAGAATAGGGCTCAACAACGAATAAAATATGTGATATTACTAGGTGTTGTCAGGGGGTGGGGTAAAACTTTTTTTAATTACTTTAATAAATCAAATATTAAAAGAAAATGAAAAAGAAATTAAAACGGGTAAAATGGTCATTTTACTTGGCTTTTGGACCATTATTGTCATTTAATCGTAACCATAAGGACCATTATGGTTATTTTTTATACAGTAAGACCATTATTGAAAGTTCGTGCCAACCACAAGGACCATTTTTGTAATTTACTCTTTAAATAATTAACTTTCGTCTTTAGTTTCTCATTTTTGACATTTATACACTAAATTAAGTTAAATGTCATAAAAACCATTACAGAGAATAGTGAAGAAAATAACAACATAATCTACTCTTTGAGTAAATTGCTCTGTGTTTTACTATTCATTTTTTATTTGTTCTACATTTAATCATATGTGGTTAATAAACATAAGGACCTTAGTAACATTGGTCGTAAGAGTAAAATATGTTGTTCTCCCTCAAGATTAATTTATTCCTATTACAATAGTGTACTTTATCATGACATCCTAGTTTAATTTCTTTCCAATGTTTGTATATAGTTGTGGGTCACTAATTAGGTTAGAAAACTATAAGTGTCTTTTAATGAAGTTGTAATCCTCAATCAAGGATCTTCATGTGGAGCTGCCATCTTTAAATTTTTAGGTCATAACCCGTTTAAGTAACTATATATTGTAATTACTACTTAGGTTCTATCTTCTTTTAAGTAATTATCCATGTGGTTAGGTTCTATTTGGCCTATCTATCTCCTTGAATCAGAAGATGCAGTTAATTCTAAGGTATCCGTATGTAATTATCTTGACAAGTTAAAATGTTTAAATTCAAAGGAGGTAGATACATTGATATATTATTGAGGGATCTTAATAAGAAAAACTTAAGTATACAATGTACTAAACCATGCAAAAGTACATTCCTAATGAAGATTAATACATGATTGGGTACATCAATTGATGAACAATATCATTGATTTCTCAATCTAACATTCTAGATGACACTATAATTTTTTTGCTACTAAAATTCATTTTATTTTTACAACAAAAAAGAACTTTAAAATTAATTTAAGAATCATGGGTGTCATAAATATTAACATTGCTTAATAAAATAAAGTACAATTCCGCATTAGTTTTATTTTTTAATTTATTTTCATTTACTTATGGTAGGAAGCATAAAAAAACAATGTGAACAATATTTCATAGTGATCTAGAGAAATTAGCCATCATTTTTTGTATGAACTATAAGTGATAGTTAATTTGTAAAATGAGCCCCCAAATGGCTGTAGTTGTGATTAAACGGTTAATCACAAAATGGATAGTTTCTCATTATAAATTGCAATTTTGAAACAAAGTAAAGCAAATCATTTTCTTAGTACTTTAGGTCTCCTATTTTCCATTTTTAGCATTTTAGTCGAACCCGCCCAACCCAATTATCAAGAACCAAACTTCTTTCGACCAAATACAATATGCAAGTGGGGAATATTTATCATAAAATAACTTAACTATTTTGTGAATGCAGTGATAGTGTTTTATTTTTACAATAAAACACTATCATTTAAAGACTATTTTATCGCATAAAGATGCTCCGTGGCACACAAAAAACTATATTTTTGTGCAAAACAAAAGAATCCAAAAACTGCCTTAAAACATGCAAAATGCTTCTTCATAATAGATATGGTTCAGACAAATCCGTCTAACCTACCTCGTCTGTTAACCAAACAGTCATATTTCAATAAAGAATGCATGTTTTCACTCAATATCCAGGCAAAAGCTCACATTCCAACGGCAGCCCCTGATGCACACCACAGACTCCCAAAAGTCTGGCGGTGATAATAGATCTACTGTCGGCTCAATACTAGCCAAGCCAGCCATTTGTTTTCGCATAGAAAACATCTCACAAATCACGGGGAAAGCCTATTAAGATATCATTAATTCTCTCAATAGAATAATGATTAATTTGTCTTTCGTCCCCAGACATCCTCACAAAAATTGCAAGCTAACGAGAGAATATCTCATCTTTCATACACTGCACATCACGGCCCACTGCTGTGTTGCAGATGCAATCTGCCAGAACTATGGTATTTACCATAGGAAATCCTGATAAGCTCAACATCAAAACAGGCTTATATTAACAGGTGGCTAAACATGAATTACGATTCATGTTTAACTTGAACAGAGTTCTCCGGAGCTGCTGGTGTGAGGAAAATACGAGGGATTTGTGTGCTAACATTTATGGCTTATTTTCAGGAACAAGACCCAAGAAACTCTGATAAGAAATCAAACCCGAGGAAGTGATGCTTCAAACTTCAGACCAAAAATACCAAAAACACATAAAAATTACAGCAATCGCGACTTGACAGACCATGGGTCGCGACGTGAAGAGAAGCAAGGCAGAAGACCCAAAAAGCTACAGCACTCGCGCCGCGACGGAGGCTATGGTCGCGACGCGAAGACCTTGGACGCGAGACCAACCACTCCTTGATCGCGAGACTACCAACAAACGCACTAGCCAGACCAGTGGCCGACAAAAGAAGCACTAAGCCGCACCCTCGCGACGCGACGGGTCCTTTGGTCGCGACGCGAGGACTGTGCTCAGCCAGTATAAATAGAAGCTCTCTATGCACGGATTAAGACACCAATTTACTTCAATTCACTCCAATTCTCAGAAGATTACTCCAATTAGTTGTAATAGTTCAAAATATATCTTAGTTAGTTGTCTAGAACCGATAGATCATCTATCTCGGTTGTAATTCTAATAGTAATTCAAGACAATTCCGAAGGATAAACGCTCCAAGTTACATGTCAAGAACCACCAAGACCATCTCCACGATCATCATGGAAGGCTAATCTTTTCAGATTACTTCCGGTAATGTTATCCAACCTTTAGTATAGCATGTTTTTACTTTGATTCCGAACAAATGTTTTACTATTGTAACTTTTAAACTCTCATATCTTTGAATACAACTAGTGAATCATTTGTGTCTACTTCTACTTGCTATCATATTCTTAAGACATAGTATTACCATCATATTATTCGTGCCTATCTCACTTAAATAACGAGCTAAGACGGATAATCAGTTAATATACTTTGTGCCCAATTAATATGTTAATAAGTTGTAACATTACTATCATCTAGATAAAACATAATATTGCTACACCATTGTTTGTGCCCAATCTACTCAATTGTTAGACAAAGACAAATAATTGATTCAACATGTTATGTATTTACCTATGTAATAGTAATTGTCAGTAAACTGTAATTATGTCAAAGTAATTATATCGGAATCATTATAGTAAAACATGCGAAACTAATTGTTGATAACTAAACCGGAAGTAATTCTTCTCTATTCACAAGTTAAAATCTCAATAATTTTTACCATCACCGTCAATATTTACTTTACAACTCATTAAAAGTTAACCACTAAATCCTTGGACTCGACCCCGCTTGCCCTATCTACGTAGTAAAAGTGGGTTATAAATTGTTTTTGACGCGTGTGACGATAGCGTTGTCAAAATGGCGCCGTTGCCGGGGATTATGTGCGCTTAATTTCTAAAGAGTTGCTTAAAGTTAAATTTTTCTTTTTGTTATTATTTTCTTTCTTGTGCAAACTCACTTGTTTATGCATACAAGACATAGTAGCAATAATTCACCATTATTATTCAATCCGGAGCCCGAAAGAACTTTTAGAAACAATCGAATTGCAAGGCGTTTATTTAGAACAATGAATGTGGACGAAGTATTGATAGAAGATGTTACCGATGAATCACACATACAACCACCACAAGCGGGTCCTCATAATCCCATACCACACGCACATCCACCAATTCCTCCACAATTCCGCAACAATGGCAATGGTGGATATCAAGGAGATAATACAAATAATTGGAATGGCACAAATCGACACAACGGTGGCTTCCATGAAGGTAATCAATTTCAATTCCATCATCGTTATTTTGATCAACCAAATAGACACTCCGTAGCATCTCACTTTCAACCAGGAGATTATGATGATCCTTCACCTATAATATTTCCACACGGAAACAAACATATTGTAGAAATTCGACCACAATTAATTGGAGTAATTCCACTCTTTCGTGGTTATAAAAATGAGGATCCTTATAATCACTTGTATGAATTTCTTGCAATAGCAAACGCAAACACGCCAAGGGAAACCAATAGAGACACATTTAAATTGCATTTATTTCCATTTACCTTAAAAGAAAAAGCAAAATATTGGTTTACATCACTTGCTCCTGGAAGTATTAATACTTGGGATCAATTGAGAACCAACTTTTTACAAGAGTTTTACCCAGCTAGTAAAACCACAGAAATAAGAAAAGCAATACAAGATTTTACACAAAAACCCAACAAAGAATTTCATGATGCTTTCGACCGTCTTAAGGAATTATTACGATCGTGTCCGCATCATGAATTCCCTCGTTGGCAACTTGTACGGTATTTCTTTGATGGAGTAGATAGCACGAATCAATCCATGATAAACGCTGCCTCAACTGGTACGTTTATGTTGCAAGATAGTGAGAATGCATGGAAATTTTTGGAACAATTGAGTAATGGTTCAAAAGCCAATTACTCGACAAAAAAACATGATAATCCAAATCAAACTGTTGCAACAATAGCACTTGATAAAACATGGAAAACTGGAGTAAAATCTGATATCATGGCTTTAAGCAAAAAGGTTGACTTATTGCTTACAAGTCTTGGAAAAGAGAAAGGTGTTAATGTTTTGCAGGGACAAAAACCGTGTGCAAATTGTGGAAACACCGGACACAATGCGCATAATTGCACGAAGACCCATGAAGAACTCAACCATTTAAGTGGATATGGTCAATACCATAATCCACAAAGATCCTTCAGACCCAACAACCAGGGGAATTTTCACAACAATTACCATCAGGGAAATTTTAATAACAACAATCAAAGAGGACCATACCAAAACCAGCATCAAAGTCAACAACGGACATTTCAACCCAACCACAACGGAAGAGAAGGAAGCTCAAGTAGAAAGGAACCAGAAAATGAAGGAACAAAACTAGACAAGATTATGGAATTCATCACCCAAACATACCAGAAGACCGACACTAACACCAAAACGATCGCAGCCATGGAGAAACAAATCGCTCAGCTGGCGGAACAACTCGGGAAAAGAGAAGAAGGAAAATTCCCAAGCAACACAACTGTGAATCCATCTCACAGTCAAAGGCCGGGAAAAGAACATCAAGTCAACCAAGTCATCACTCTAAGAAGCGGGAAGACAGTCAACAATCAGGTAAGTTCTCTTCCCAACCCAATTCTAGAAGAGGAAAGTGACACCGATGAAATATAAAATGAAAAAGAAGAATTAGAAAAAATTTTAAAAGAAAAAGAAATAGAAATTGAACAAAATAACATCGCACCATATCCTTCAGCCCTCGAACCATCGACTTCTAAAGACACAAAACGGACTAAATCGGAAGACATGTGGGAAGTCTTTTCCCAAGTCAAAATAAACATTCCATTAGTCAAATTAATCAGAGAAGTCCCCTCATACGCGAAATTTCTGAAAGATTTATGCATTCAGAAAAGAAAATTAAAATCGCGTCTCCCAAAGAAAGTAGACTTAACAGAACATGCAAGTTCTATAGTCTCCAACTCTCTTCCTCCTAAGCTTAAAGATCCAGGAGCACCCTTAATCTCTGTCACCGTGGGTAACATAAACATAAAAAAGGCACTGTTAGATCTTGGAGCAAGTGTCAACATTCTTCCAGGGAATTTGTTTGATCAGTATGAACTAGGCAACTTGGAACATACTGATATCATTTTACAACTCGCTGACAAATCCACAAAAATCCCAAGAGGAATGTTGACCGATGTTATAATCAAAGTGGATGAATTTTACTATCCAGTTGACTTTTTAGTGCTTGATACTGAACATACCTATAAGGAAAGTCAGGCTTCAATTATTTTGGGACGACCATTTTTGGCAACAACAAACGCCCAAATTAATTGTAGAACAGGAGCAATGGATATCGCCTTTGGGAATAGAAAACTCCGATTAAATGTTTTTAATACATTTAATAATTCATCAACGGAACATGAGTGTTATCAAGTTGATGTAGTTGATGACTTAGTGCATCAAGCTACACCAACCATCTTAAGATCTGATGAATTGGAAAGTTTTCTTAACAATAGCAGGATTGAGGACAGGGATACAAAAGAGGTGCATATGATGGAAGAGGTTTTTCAAACACAGCAATGGAAAACACCATGGATCCCATAAGTGGAAAAATTACCCACAAACTTTTCAGCACCGTTAAAATCATCTTTTGAAGTACCACCGGTGTTAGAATTGAAAACGTTACCAAAACATTTGAAATATTCATTCTTGGGACCTAACAAAACTCTACCTGTAATAATTTCTGCTGATTTAACAGGTGCTCAAGAGGAAACGTTGTTAGAAGTGTTGGTGAAATACAAGGAAGCTATTGGATGGACAATAGCAGATCTGAAGGGGATAAGTCCAGCCACGTGTATGCACAGAATCATTACTGAAGAAGGGACGAAACCATCCCGGGAAACACAAAGACGGTTGAACCCAAACCTCAGAGAAGTAGTCAAGAAGGAGGTACTCAAATGGTTGGTCGCCGACATTATTTACCCAATATCCGACAGCGATTGGGTAAGTCCAACCCAAACAGTGCCTAAGAAATCAGGAATCACAATGGTCGAAACAGAAGATGGAGAAAAGATGACCACCAGACCAATCACAGGATGGAGAGTTTGCATCGACTACCGCAAGTTGAATGCTGCAACATCAAAGGATCATTTCCCACTACCATTCATAGACCAAATAGTCGAAAAACTATCCGGGAAGAAATTCTACTGTTTTTTAGACGGATACTCGGGATACAACCAAATTGCCATCCATCCCGAGGATCAGG
The DNA here is from genome assembly GCA_023525715.1 of Cichorium intybus. Taxonomy (NCBI): domain Eukaryota; kingdom Viridiplantae; phylum Streptophyta; class Magnoliopsida; order Asterales; family Asteraceae; genus Cichorium; species Cichorium intybus. Next base: position 397,799 of record JAKNSD010000032.1, read on the forward strand.
CTAAAACAACGTTTACTTGTCCCTATGGCACCTTCGCATTCCGAAGGATGCCGTTTGGATTATGTAACGCTCCCGCCACATTCCAACGTTGCATGATGGCTATATTTTCTGATATGGTGGGAGAATCACTAGAAATTTTCATGGATGATTTTTCGATATTTGGCTCCTCTTTTGAAAATTGTTTAAAACAGTTAGAAAATGTACTAAAAAGATGCACAGAATCCAATTTAATTTTAAGCTGGGAGAAGAGCCATTTCATGGTCAAGGAAGGAATTGTACTTGGGCATGTTGTTTCAGAACGCGGTTTTGAAGTCGACAGAGCCAAAGTACAAATCATTTCCACCCTTCCCCCACCAAGTTCGGTAAAAGGCATCCGATCCTTTCTTGGACATGCCGGATTTTACCGACGATTCATTAAAGATTTTAGTACCATTTCTAAGCCACTGTGTAAGTTGTTATTAAAAGACGCACCATTTGTCTTTGATAACGATTGTCAAGAAGCATTCACCATTCTGAAACATAAATTAACCGAAGAACCAATATTGCAAGCACCTAATTGGCTTCTTCCTTTTGAAATAATGTGTGATGCCAGTGATTATGCTATAGGAGCAGTATTGGGACAAAGAGTGGACAAGAAACCAGTGGTCATTTGCTATTCAAGCAAAACATTTTCAGAAGCACAGCTAAATTATACCACCACTGAAAAGGAACTTTTGGCGGTTGTGTATGCTTTGGATAAATTTAGATCTTATATTTGGGGATCTAAAGTTATCTTGTACACCGATCACAGTGCCATCCGCCATCTGATGGAAAAGAAGGAAACAAAACCAAGACTCATTCGATGGGTACTTTTGTTGCAAGAGTTCGACATAGAGATCCGAGATAAAAAGGGATCTAAGAATGTGGTGGCTGATCATCTCTCCAGAATCCAAACCGATGAAATTCAAGGAGAAACAATACGAGAAGATTTTCCTGATGAACAACTGTTTTCTGTGCAGAAATTACCATGGTTTGCTAATCTGGTTAACTATTTTGTAACAGGAAAAACACCACCACACTGGACCACTCAACAAAAGAGATACTTTTTCTCCCAAACCAATCAATATCTATGGGAGGATCCAGATGTGTGCCAGACGATGAACAGACGGACATTCTCCGTCACTGTCACTCATATGCTTGTGGAGGACATTTCAGTGCCAAAAAGACTGGGCACCGAGTTCTCCAAAGTGGTTTTTTCTGGCCCTCTCTATTTAAAGATGCTTACACTTATGTTAAAGCATGTGATAGATGTCAAAAGATGGGGGGGGATCTCAAGGCGAGACATGATGCCCATGTCCCCGATAATAATTGTTGAAATTTTTGACGTTTGGGGCATTGACTTCATGGGACCATTTCCCACATCATTTGGAAATTTGTACATTCTATTAGCTGTTGATTACGTGTCCAAATGGGTGGAAGCTGAAGCCACCAGAACAAACGACCACAGTGACGTATGCAAATTTGTCAAAAAGAACATTTTCTCTAGACACGGAATCCCTCGAACCATCATAAGTGACGGGGGTTCCCATTTTAAAAATAGACATTTTGCAAAAGTTTTAAAACACTATGGTGTTACTCACAAAATTGGTACACCATATCATCCACAGACAAGTGGACAAGCAGAGGTGTCTAATCGAGAAATTAAAAGAATTCTAGAAAAGACAGTCAGACCAGACCGAAAAGACTGGTCCATTCGATTAGACGATGCCTTATGGGCCTATCGGACAGCATATAAAACACCCATTGGAATGTCCCCGTATAGACTCGTGTATGGCAAGCCATGCCATTTACCTGTAGAGATTGAGCATCGTGCCATGTGGGCAATCAAAAACGCTAATGTCAATTTAACTGATGCAGGTGAAGAAAGGAAATTACAGTTATCAGAACTGGAGGAAATAAGGAAAGAGGCATATGAGAGTTCGAAAATTTATAAAGAGAAAACAAAAGACTTTCATGACCGCCACATTGTCCGAAAACAATTTCATAAAGGACAATTGGTATGGTTATTTGATTCACGTCTCAAACTCTTTCCTGGAAAATTGAAAAGCAAATGGACTGGTCCGTATGTCATAACAGATGTTGCACTACATGGTGCAATAGAAATTAAACCAGAAAAAGGAGGAGAACCGTTTAAAGTAAATGGACAACGGTTAAAACCTTATATTCAATTGGTAGATAATTCAAAAGTAGTTTTTGATAAAATTGCTTTAACAAATCCAAAAGATCTAACCAATTGAGTATAAGGCACTGCGTCCGGCTGAAGACGTTAAACTTAGCGCTTTTCTGGAGGCAACCCGAGAACTTTGTGGGTGTGTTCACTGCAAGCCCTCATTTACACTTATGCAAAGCATAAGTGTGTAGTGTGTTTAATTATTTGTTTTGAGTATGTTTAAATATTTGTTTTTGGTGTGTTTTATTTCATAAAAACATAAAAAACATAAAAAATTGTGTGTGTTAAATATACGGGCATACAGGTGAAAAGAGGGGATAAAAACAAAGTTGAAAAATGAAAAAATAGCCCTCTGAAGACCCCTCGCGACGAGACAAAAATCCTTCGCGACCGCGAGAGCAGAAAAAACGCGATTAAGAAAGTCCAGATTTCCAGTCTTCGCGCCGCGACCACTACCTCCGTCGCGACCATGCCCTCCGTCGCGAAGGAGCGTCATCAGGTATATAAACCCTAACCCTAGCAGCCGCCGCATTTCACCCTTTTTCTCCCCTTCGCGATCTCTCTCACGGCCGGGCAATTGTTCGATCAAACCACCGTTTTTCTTCAAATTTTCTAGTGTAATTCGTCATACAAGGTACTTATATCCTTCCTCTACTCTTGAATTAAGTTTTTACATGTTAATTCCTAGTGAAATCGCACGGAATTGGTCCGAAACCTAGGTTTCCGATCGGGTTGTTGTAAATGTTGTTATTTCTTTGAATTGATGCTTGTACAAGTGAGATATAACACTTAGGAACATTATTGACTTAATGCATTGAGCTAAAACCGAGCAAAACAGGAGAAAACGAGCTTCCCGTCGGTCCGATTACCGCTCGCGATCGCGACGGTGGGGGTCCTCGCCACTCGAGGCTCAACGCGACCTGGACGCGACCAGGTCGCGAAGGCTGAACAGGGGCTGAATTTTTGTTCGTTTTTGCTATTTTTCTTGCTTGTTAAACTGGATTGATGATTTGTATAACTTGGAAATTTACAGAAATGGCGCGTAGAAGGGAGCAAAGGCAACAACCCGTCGAAAGGGACGACATCGCCTCACATCCATGGTTGCGATTCCCAAATACCATTCCCGCAGCTAGGAAAAATGTGTACGAGGCAAACTTGGAAAGATACAGAAGAAGGGATGTTGAGCCAGCCCTAGTATTAGACTGGAATTTTGCTAATACTATTAGGATTACTGCAGCACTTGACCAATATTTGGTCAAGACCAATGGCGCATATACCAGTTACGCGTGGAGAAACTTATTCCAGATCCGAGAACACAGCTACAAAGAGCTGATGCTGGAGTTTTTCTCCACGGTCACCTTCGATCCGACCGAGGAGGACATGTTTGTACGCACGGGTTTTTCCTTCCGACTTGGAGGGGAACCTAGGCAGTGCAGTATTGTTGAGCTAGGATGGAGACTGGGTCTCTATCCACATGGTGATTCTCGTACACCAGAGTTCAGAGAGTACCTGGCTCAATGCCTCACCAGCCCACCCGAAGAATTGGTCAATGAAGATTTCTGGGGAGAGATTGCTAATACTTTATATCTTCCCGAGACTGCAGTAGAGAGTGCGATCCGCTCTCCGATCCATAGAGTTTTACACCGACTTGTTGCTACCTCCGTCAATCAACGGAGGGGCAGCGAGAAGGTTCCAGCTGCAGATCTCTTCTATCTGTGGTGTCTTTTGACACCAGGGAGGCACTGCAACCTCCCGTACTCACTGGCATTCTTCTTGGCCCGTAAGGCCACAGGGGCTCGATCTTCTAGCCCCCTCTGCAGTGGTCATTTGATCACACGACTAGCTCACTCATATGGTATCACAGCATTACCAGCGATGCAGTCCATGACCCCGAGAGAACCAAGAGCCATAGGGCGTCAGTATCTGGAGTTGATGAGGGTGATCCGACAGGCAGGTCCACCAGGGACATTTGTGCTCGCAGAGCCAGAACAGGAGGAGCAGGCACCCGAGGCTGCTCAAGCACCACCTCCACCTCCCAGGCGCCGTCAGCGCCAGCGTCAGAGGTCTCCCGTGCCACCACAGGATCCAGAGCCCGAGATTAATCTCGGGACCATTTACCAGCAGATGCAGTCATGGCATCTAGAGAGCCAGACCCAGTACCGACAGATGCAGGATTGGCACCTGGCCAATCAAGTTCAGCAGCAGTGGGTGGCAGATTCCATGACCGACTTCTTCAGACATCAGGGATTTCAGCCGCAATATCCCTATCCAGGTACTGTTCCACCTGTACCTGATTGGTACAGGAGTAGCTATCCTCAGGGAGATGGGGCGGGGCCATCGGGTACTCATGACGATACTCATGACGAGGATGATGATGAGTGAGTTTTTATTTTTATTATTTTTTTAGTTGGTTTGAACATTTAGATACTATTGTGTTTTAATTACTGATTGGTGTGGATTTTAATTTTGCATGGTGTGATTTTTTTTTATGATTGTTCAGAATGACGTTTGTTTGTGTTGATTGATTACATTACAGAAGGTGATCTAACATGCTGGCAGTCAGTTCAGCGCCCAACGTATCAAATGATCCCGATGTCATTTAAAAAAAAATAATAAAATAAAATAATAATAATAAAATAAAATTTTCCAAAAAGAAATCAAAATGCGAAAAAAAAAACTCTATTTTGCTTGAGGACAAGCAAACCTCAAGTGTGTAGTATTTTGATAGTGTTTTATTTTTACAATAAAACACTATCATTTAAAGACTATTTTATCGCATAAAGATGCTCCGTGGCACACAAAAAACTATATTTTTGTGCAAAACAAAAGAATCCAAAAACTGCCTTAAAACATGCAAAATGCTTCTTCATAACAGATATGGTTCAGACAAATCCGTCTAACCTACCTCGTCTGTTAACCAAACAGTCATATTTCAATAAAGAATGCATGTTTTCACTCAATATCCAGGCAAAAGCTCACATTCCAACGGCAGCCCCTGATGCACACCACAGACTCCCAAAAGTCTGGCGGTTATAATAGATCTACTGTCGGGTCAATACTAGCCAAGCCAGCCATTTGTTTTCGCATAGAAAACATCTCACAAATCACGGGGAAAGCCTATTAAGATATCATTAATTCTCTCAATAGAATAATGATTAATTTGTCTTTCGTCCCCAGACATCCTCACAAAAATTGCAAGCTAACGAGAGAATATCTCATCTTTCATACACTCCGGAGCTGCTGGTGTGAGGAAAATACGAGGGATTTGTGTGCTAACATTTATGGCTTATTTTCAGGAACAAGACCCAAGAAACTCTTATAAGAAATCAAACCCGAGGAAGTGATGCTTCAAACTTCAGACCAAAAATACCAAAAACACATAAAAATTACAGCAATCACGACTTGACAGACCATGGGTCGCGACGTGAAGAGAAGCAAGGCAGAAGACCCAAAAAGCTACAGCACTCGCGCCGCGACGGAGGCTATGGTCGCGACGCGAAGACCTTGGACGCGAGACCAACCACTCCTTGATCGCGAGACTACCAACAAACGCACTAGCCAGACCAGTGGCCGACAAAAGTAGCACTAAGCCGCACCCTCGCGACGCGACGGGTCCTTTGGTCGCGACGCGAGCACTGTGCTCAGCCAGTATAAATAGAAGCTCTCTATGCACGGATTAAGACACCAATTTACTTCAATTCACTCCAATTCTCAGAAGATTACTCCAATTAGTTGTAATAGTTCAAAATATATCTTAGTTAGTTGTCTAGAACCGATAGATCATCTATCTCGGTTGTAATTCTAATAGTAATTCAAGACAATTCCGAAGGATAAACGCTCCAAGTTACATGTCAAGAACCACCAAGACCATCTCCACGATCATCATGGAAGGCTAATCTTTTCAGATTACTTCCGGTAATGTTATCCAACCTTTAGTATAGCATGTTTTTACTTTGATTCCGAACAAATGTTTTACTATTGTAACTTTTAAACTCTCATATCTTTGAATACAACTAGTGAATCATTTGTGTCTACTTCTACTTGCTATCATATTCTTAAGACATAGTATTACCATCATATTATTCGTGCCTATCTCACTTAAATAACGAGCTAAGACGGATAATCAGTTAATATACTTTGTGCCCAATTAATATGTTAATAAGTTGTAACATTACTATCATCTAGATAAAACATAATATTGCTACACCATTGTTTGTGCCCAATCTACTCAATTCTTAGACAAAGACAAATAATTGATTCAACATGTTATGTATTTACCTATGTAATAGTAATTGTCAGTAAACTGTAATTATGTCAAAGTAATTATATCGGAATCATTATAGTAAAACATGCGAAACTAATTGTTGATAACTAAACCGGAAGTAATTCTTCTCTATTCACAAGTTAAAATCTCAATAATTTTTACCTTCACCGTCAATATTTACTTTACAACTCATTAAAAGTTAACCACTAAATCCTTGGACTCGACCCCGCTTGCCCTATCTACGTAGTAAAAGTGGATTATAAATTGTTTTTGACGCGTGTGACGATAGCGTTGTCATGCAGTATGACAAGATGTCATATTTTGATTTTTTTTTTCTAGATATTTTTATCATTTTTTGTCACATCATTTCAATATATATTCTAAAAATATTTATATTTTAGGTATTAATTAGGAAATCAATTCGTAAAAGAATATGTCGCGAAACAAATGATTACTTTATGATAAAATTTTAGAAATTTGTCATTTAATGAAATGATTTCCATACATTGTTTTCATAAAGTATCATCACATGGTAAAAGATATTAACATTTACTTACAAAAAGACCATTAAAACTAAACAAATGCATCTGGTGATAAAAAGGTTAATGATCATATGTGTATAAAATATGTATAAAATAAAAGATTTAATGGAAACAAATGCATCTGGTGATAAAAAGGTTAATGATCATATGTGTATAAAATATGTATAAAATAAAAGATTTAATGGTCATATGTGTACAAAATATAAGATAAGTGGCTAAATATGTATTTAAAATAAAGTTCATTACTCTTACAAGTCATTTTCTCTTTATGAAATGGAAAAGGATAATTACCCATTTACGACATAAACTAAACAACAAAATCATTATTCATTCAATCTTTTTTACTTATTTCCATTTAACTTTTTATTAATTAACCCCTATAATATATGAGGATTACAAATCATATCTAAAAGTAATGCTGAAAATCTGCAATTTATTCTAAGAATGTGTTTGACATCTTCAAACAAAAGGATTCATTTCAAATTTTAAAAATGACCATTTTCACTTGTTATATGTTTTGCTGTAACAATAAATAATAACAAGGCCAGTTAGTACTAAATATTGGTTTGTTTCTTAGACAATTATTATTTACCCATGACTAGTTGTATGTAGTCTTATTAAGAATTAAAAGTAAAAAAAAATTATTAGTTTTATTCGGGTAAATTGGAAAAAAAAAAGAAAAAAAAACACTAAGTTTTTAAAAAATGTTGGTTTTGACACTGTGTTATTTTCTCCAATTAGGTCATTTAGTTTTCCAATTTGTTGCGATTTTGCCAATTTAACCGGCCAATCAGGTTGTCCGCTGACATGACATAGTTACATGTGACGCTGAAATGATATGATGACTTGACACAAGGTCAAAATCCAAAAAAATATAAAATATAGAGACTTAATTGCAAAAAAATACTGTATCAAAATCGAAAGAAATAAAATGTAGTGACTTCATTGTGAAGAAAGAAAAACGTACACCGTGTCGAAACTTAGTGTCTTTTATAATATGTATACCGTGCATTAAAATTTGTATATACTAAGAAAATTATAACTTTCTAAATGTTTTACTAAAAAAATAGTACGAAACAAAAAAAAACACATATGTAGCGGTCAAAAGCATATTGCGAAATAAAAAAAAAACGTATTTATGTTTCTAAAAGCATAGTAATACTTTTAACAGTATTATTTTACATCTAAAAACGAAAAAACATATTTGTACTTTTAAAATCGTATACATTTTTTTATGTTAAATTCGTATATGTTTAAAATCATATACATGTCGTAAGAATAAATTATCAATAAAAACAACGAGACAGAAGTGTATGAATATTCAATCAGTCGAATGATTATATTCAATGTAAAAAGATAGTGCTCCTAATCTTTATGATGAGAAACTATTAAGATCGTTACAAAGAATAAGGCGACTGTTAAAAAGTACGTATCAAACATCTAGGGCTAAGAGTGTTTTTATACTAGGATCTAATTGGATAAACACTTAATCCAATTAGTTACAGATAAGGATAAAAGCCCTATACATTTTCTATAACAAAAGATAAGTACGACAGTCTTCAGATAAGCATGTTGACTTCGTATCATTAGTCTTCGGATCAGCCTCTCACTTTGCATACCAACCTTAGGAACATAAGTACTTCGGATATCAAATCTCAACACAATCAGAATCCAAACATTCTCACCCTTTGTGGTGAAGATGACAGGTATCCGAAGTCTATATCATGTGAAAGGCTTTGGTCAGTTCCTTCCTTATTGCGATCCACCACTTCAGATGAGCAACCACCTCTTTCTTTGTTTCATCCGAATTCTCATTGTTCACTTCAACCCTTGCTATCATTCCTTCAATGAACGTTGTTGGAAATTTCTCCTTTTCGTCCATATCAAAGAACAATTTATTGAAGGCTCCCTTCTTCGTTAATCTGCCTTTGTAAACGACTCCCCACGGGTTTTGAAAAAATTTTCCATCATTGTATTTGCTTATTCCAACGAGTTCTTTATTGGCAGCAGGTACATTTTCATTAAACAACTTCGCAATCTCAAAATCGTAGTTTGAGAAATTTCTGAGATATGCACCCAAGAACCTTCCTATCAGCTTTTGACCTCGAGTAAGTGCTACTTGCTTGGATATCTTCGTTTGATTCAAGCTGTAGAAGCGTTCTACCAAAACAATGAAGTCGTTTGGGTTCATTAAAGGAAAATATGCAACTGTGAACTTGCTTTCAACTTTTTGTTCACCTCTTCGTACATGGTAGGTATAATTTTGATACACATCTTTGAAGAGTGTACCCATTTCAATCCAATCTAATCCAACAATCTTTGAAGAAGACCATACCTCAGTTTGATCAGCAGCCAAATTCGCATGGAATCTTGCTTTTTGCTCTTGAAACTTTCGTTTGTCTTTGGGATCAAACTCAAGATCAAACATGTTTATGGCGAACAGTTTCGGATTGAATGGAATGTCTAATTGTAATTCCGTTGAATTTTCAGTCTCATAGTATACAAGAGGCACTCTATCAAACATTTCTATTGCTGGGAAGGAAAGTGTCATTATCGTTTCGTATGTCCAGATTTTGTTGACCGGACCCAAGATAGCATTCTTTCCCATCCGATCTCTTGATATTGAATACAGATGCCTTAGCTTTTCATATTCCTCAGACTTTTGTTTCTTCTGTTCTGCTTTTGATAGCTCTTGCACAATCTTCTTTCCCTTATCAACAGAAGGACCTGCCTCAGGAGGTACTTGTGAACTTGTAGTTATTGTTGATGAAGCAAAAGGTGCAGAGCCCTGTCCGATTTTGATTCCACTGTGAATCGTTTGATCAAGCTGGAAGTGGATCCTGTTGTAATCGGAGTTGTTGTAGAGACGGTTGTGTATAATGGAGCTGAGGTAAAGCCAAAAAGCGGCTTTGTTGCTTGTGCTATTGTGGTGGTTGAAGTTTGAGTTAGTGGTGCGAGAGTTGTAATTGTTGCTGTTGGTACGAAGGTGGTAGTGGTTTGTCTTCTGGTTGGTCGAATAACCTTCTCCCCTTTGTGACGAAGGCATGGAGGGCTTCAGAGCACCAGGTAACCGACTGACCAGTGAGAGTAATGGTGCAATATCCTTTCGGATATAGTCAATGGTTTGAGACACCAAGATTTTCATCTGTTGTTGTGTGATGTGGTTTGCTTCTTTGTATGCGTGGAACTCATGCACCATTGGTTCGTACTTAGCAATTGTCTTTTTTGCAGCTTTAAGATCCGTCCGAAGGCTTGTTAATTGAACATCAAACTCCTCAGCGCTTCATTTGGATAGGGTGTCAACCAAAGTGGTCAATGAAGTAAGCTTAGCTTGGACTTCGGTGTGTGCAGAATTGAGCTTCGTAAGGACGTCTTTGAGTTTTTCATTTTGCTGATCCTGGAGATGCTGAGTTTTGTCTTCCAACAGCTTTTCAACAGATTTGCATCGTAGGTCTATTTTCTCCAAGACATTTTTGGTCATCTGTTTGACATCGTTTTCGACTAGTTTTACCGCTTCATCAATTTTCGTTTGAACTTTCCTAGTGATTGATTCCTCAAAGGAGGTAAGTGATGTCACCAGATCATCAGTGGTAACTGCAGACCCTTTTTCTGAAGTGTAAGTGGTCTGGGCTTGGATCAGAATGTTTAGTTTCGCATTGAGTTGTCGAAACTGTTTCATGGAGACGAGGCTGGTGTCTGGTTCATCATCATCTTCATCCTGGATATTGATTGGGGCCGTCTCAAAATAATCTTCCTCTTGTTTATCATGTTCATGGGAGGAAGGTGAATCAACGATATCATCCCTAAAGAAGGAATGCAATGGAGGTGGAACTTCGGTTGTTGTAGTGAAGATGGATGTGGTGGTTGTTTGCGGTGGAGATGGTGGATTTTTGCCGATCTGATCATCCGATGTGAGATGTGTGTCCACATTAGATGTGTTCACAGGGGTCTCAACATGACTTGTCTCCACATTAGATGTTTCAACAGAGGTCATATGTGTAGTTACCATCGGATTTTCAGTTGTAGTAAGCAATGGAGTTTCAGGCGGTACCGTAGAAGTTGTTGTTCTTGTTGGGGATGGAGGAATGATGGTATCATCCGGAATTGTGTGTTCTTCGTCTTCCTCTTCTTTTTCATCTTCGGATCTTGGAGTGGATGGTCTGGAAGATTGCGTAGGTTTCTTCCTCAATGGTTTGACAACATGAGTCTTCTTCCTGGTTGGCGTCTTCTTTGCGGGGACTTCGGATGGTTCAGCTTGTCCCTTACGTTTTCCACCCTTGGCCTTAGGAAGTTCGGATTCGATGACCCTTGTGAAGACTCGGAGGGGTGCAGGTGTGGTGATCGTCTTGTGATATTCGACCAAGGTAGGATTGTCGTCAGGAACCTTGCAGAACATCGCTTCCGGAATCTGAGCAATAAATTCCATTCTATCGTCTGAAGAGGAACTTGAGGGTATTTGGACTTGACTGAAATCGTGAACAGGTAAATCCGCAAGCACTGGTACCTTCTCATGGGCATAAACAGCTTGAACAATAAGCGCCCAAAAGCGTGTGGATGCGATGTCTGTGGCCCTCTTCGCATGATTCAGATAGGTTGTAAAGTCTATCCAAAGGATTGAGGCATAATCTACAGGGACATTGTAGTAAATACCATAGTGGATTTGAAGAAACGTGTAGGCGGCCGAATCGAGGCCTGAAGTCCTGCCAGAGAGACTTCGTAGAAGGATACCAAAGAAATAACCCCAGACTGATGGCAATTTGTTCTTCTTGAAGGAAATCATTGTTCATGTGATTGGGGTGTGGCCCATTTCATTTAGCATATTTAAGATTTCAGACTGAGAGGCCATTTGAAATCTTCCAGACAGCGATAGATGAAGGATTTTTGCAAATTGCTCTTTCTTTACTGTAACCGTCTTCTTCTTGCCATCGGCGGTGAGGATGTCAAAGGACACCGAGGAACCATCAGCATTCAGCCGTGCAGTATGGTGTGCCCTGTTCACCCAAAGCTTTGGAACTTTAGCAGTTGCAGTCATGGCATGTGATAGGGGTGAGTGTCGCAGGAAAATCATCAACAACGCCATGATGAACTACGCCACCCTACTTGGTTCCAGCAACAAGGCACCCATACTAATTCCTGAACATTATGATCAATGGGCTGATCGAATGGAGGATCACTTATCAGGCATTGATGATGATCTTCTGAGATCCCTGAAGGATGGGCTATTCACTGCTAATGTCCAGACAAGATTTGCTGCTAAATCCGGATAAACTATTACACCTCCGGTTGAGACTGAAGCCACTATTGCTCCGAATAAGAGAAAGATCGATAATGATAAACGGTACATGCGAGAACTAAAGAGTGGTCTGCCCCCTGCTGCATTCAATCTGATCCGAGGGTCCAAGTCTGCTAAAGAAATATGGGACAGATTGAAGATGCGATACGAAGGTAGTGATGTAATGAAGAAAAGAAAGGTCAACAACATTCTGGCTGAATACAGCAATTTCAAACAATTGGATAATGAAAAGATTGATCAGATGTTTGAAAGGTTTACTGACATTTTCTATGAACTGGAGAAACATGGAGTCTTGAAGACTTCGCATGAAACAAACTTTCGTTTCATGCAATGTCTCAGAAGGGAATGGAAACAAATCACAATGATGGTGAGGGCTCATGAGAAAATTAACTACTACTCACTTGAAGAACTCTACAATCTACTCAAATCATACGAGTATGATGTTCTAGATGAAGTTGGCGATCAACCCAATGCTGGTACTCTTGCCTTCGTCTCAAAAACAGAATCTGATGATATCAACGAAGTTGATGATGAAGCTGAAGATGATGAGGAGAATGATACAAAGACACTATACTCCAACAACAACAAGTTCTTTCAGAAAATACCACTGACCAAAACCAACTTCAATCGAAACTCTAACAATGGAAAACAGCAAACCAGACCGGTTGAAAACTCTAAACCAAAGTCTGAAACAACACCTCAGCCTGAAAAGAAGATGTTGGGTGACTCTGGATACGACTGCAATTACCACTTTGGAAAGAATCATCTAGCAAAAGACTGCATGCTGAGGAAGGCCAATGAGAAAAAGGAGAGAGTCAAAGACGAAGCTTACTATACGAAGAAACTGGAAGAGGTTCGGGCGAAGACACACAGCTTGTCACTTGTTGCTCCAAATAGTGGTGATGGCACCTACCAGATTTGGTCTTCTGGTTCTGATGATGATGAAATTCGCAAACCAACTCATGGGGCAATGTTCGCTGCTCACACTGGACATGGAATATGGTCTGATGATGAGAGTTCGGATGAAGAAAAGGAAACTAAAATCACTGGTGTCTGTCTTATGGCACAAGGAACAAACCTTTCATCCAATGCTCACCTTACAATTCCAGAACAGGTATCTCTTTTACTTCAAAACTTTAATGTTCCTGAATAACTCTTTATTAATGACCTTAACGAAATTACTTCTGACTGTCTGCATATGAATCAACTACTTGTTTCAGCAAATAGTGATGCGTGTTAGGCCAAGGAAGAAGTAATTTCGCTCAAGGGAAAGCTTGAAGGAATGCGTGGAGCAATCGAAAAGAGTCAACAGAGAATAGGAATTTTAGAAGAAAGTAGGGAACAATATGTGAAAAACAATGAATTATTATTGAAACAAATAAATATTTTTTGTGAAACTGCTAAAAGGTTATATGCATATATTACACGCATCTATCATTCTTCGGATATTGCTTTGGATCATCACAAAAAATTATTACCTCTTATTGAGTTTAAGTTAAAAGATGTAGATTCTCTGTCATACGAATGTGAATCTATTGTTTCTTCAAATGAATTACCAAACCCAACTTATGCTCATGGCGTTGTTCCTTTTGAAAATTTTTTGAGTTCTAATGATCTGATGAAAATAATGGATAAGTCTCTACACGCAATTACTCAAGCAATAAAAATTAATACTGAGAATGTACTTAATGCTTCTGATGATGAAACCGATTCAGACATTGAAGAAATAGACTGCAGTGATTTAATAAAACAATCTACTTCTACAGTCTGTTCTTTAAGTAAATCTGAATTCAGTGCAACTAAAGAAAACAACATATGCACTACTAAAGACTCACAGAACTCCTTGGATATAAAATTAAATCTTTTCAAATTTTGAATACTTCGGATAACTACTCAAAGTACAGTGCTGATAAAAGCAAAAGGCTTGTCGAACTGACATGTACGTATCCTAAGGTTCCCAACTTCAAAAACAATATTTTTATTAAACAAGGTGTGTCACTGGAAGAAAGTTGCGAACTAAACTTGCTTATAAAAGAAGACAATGCGAATGTCACATCCGAAGGTTTTTTCTCTTCTGATAAAATGCTAGAAAATACTTTAAATGATGAAAAAGAACTCAAAATTAATAAAAGAAAACAAGAAATGCATCAGATAAAGAACACCTTCGGACATCATAAAAGTTTTTCAAATAACAGAAGTTTTTCAAATAACCGAAGTTTTTCAAACAATTGCAGTTCTTCCAATAATCGACAAAATCGAAATTCTTCAAATCCAAGAAACTTCGCATCAAATAAAAATCAAACTCAAACCTCTGTCGAAAAACATAAACAATTTTATGACAACAGACGAAGGAAAAACTATCGTGACTCACAAAACAAAAAGAAGGCTTTTCAAAAAAACAAAAATCGATTTCAGTCAAAAAGAAAACTCAAAAGATTGCTTTTGAACCAGCGAAACCCAAATGTACAAACAATAAACATGAAAAACCAACAAAGAAAAATTTTACCAAGGGAAGCAACATCGTGGACACGTTTCACGTTTGGCTAGACAAGAACAAATATCTGTTCAAATATAAAAGTTTAACAATTCAAGATTTTAAAATTGCTTATGAAGAATGGCTATGCGAATCCACCAAATGTAGTACTTCATCTGGTAATCCTCTACTTTCAAAACAAAAATGGGTTCCCATAAAACCGAATCCATTATCAAATTCAAAACCAAAAGAACAAAAATGAAAACAAATTTTAAAATGGATAGCAAAAACCAAACCAACCTCTTCAATTAGCATTGCTTCCACTTCTGGCACCAAAAAGGATGATATGGTCGCCTCATGGCTCTATGATCCGAATACTTACCCTCAAGGACCCAAGCCATGTTGGGTACCTGAAATCTCTCTCTGAATTGTAGGTAATGATCGATGAGCAGTATGACAAAGAATGATATATCGACGGTGGCTGCTCACGACACATGACATGGAGGATAGAGTACTTACGAGATTTTAGAAGCTTAGAAGATGGATGGGATGTTAAGTTTGGTAACAACGAAACTTGTCCAATCAAAGGATATGGGAAAATTACTAATGGTAAATTTACAATCATTCGAGTTGCTTATGTAGAAGGACTCAAGCACAATCTGGTTAGTGTTTCTCAACTAGTGGTGGGAACTGGTCTAAAAGTCACATTTGATGAAAATGAAGCACCATCAAAAAGAAAAACACCAAGGAGGTTCTCCTAAAATCAAGGAGAAAAGGTGAAATGTTCCCACTTGATATGAAGCCTATCGTAGGAGTCCCTTCAATATGCTTACTTTCAAAAGCTCCGTCGGATATGAGCTAGTTATGGCATAGACGACTATCTCATCTGAACTTCAAGAATATCAACAAGCTGGTTGCACTCGATCTAGTCAGAGGAATGCCTACGTTAAAATTTGATAATGATACTTTGTGTGCTGCATGCGAGCATGGTAAGCAGAAACGTCAAGCTCATCCGATAATAATAGACTCCAAGATCACTGAACCACTTGAGCTGCTCCACATCAACCTTTGTGGTCCATCTTCGGTTGAATCTCTTGGATGAAAGAAATACATCTTAGTTATTGTGGATGATTTTTCACGCTTCACCTGGGTCATTTTTCTACGACAAAAATCAGACACACCTGCAGAGCTTATAGCCTTCATTAAGCAAATCGAACTTCACCTCAAGAAACCAGTAAAAGCAATACGTAGTGACAATGACACTGAATTCAAAAATCAAACAATTGACCAATATCTGAAGGAAAAGGGCATCACTCATAATTTTTCAGCCCTATACACTCCTCAGCAAAATGGTGTTGTTGAACGAAGAAATAGATCCTTATGCGAAGCCGCTCGTACCATGCTTGACTATGCGAATCTTCCGATGTACTTCTGGGCTGAAGCAGTTGCAACTGCATGCTTCACTCAAAATCGATCATTCATTCACAGGCGATTCAATATAACTCCAGATGAAGTCATAAACAAAAGGAAACCAAACGTTAAATTCTTCCATGTTTTCGGTTGCCGATGCTTTATCATGAAACTCAAACCTGGTACTACCAAATTTGAGTCTAAATCCGATGATGAAGTTTTCCTGGGTTACTCTCACTCTGCAAAGGCTTATCGCGTGTTAAATAAGACAACTAGGAAGATCGAAGAGACGTTTAATCTAACGTTTGATGATCACTATATCAAGAAATCTGACATACAATTTCCTTGATCGTCCATCTTTCCAGAAACTCTAACTGATGTAACTCCACTGGCATCTTTCAATCTTGACTTTTCATTTCTATTCGATGACCCTGACCATGCAATCCATGCTGAAACAAATGAAAATGATAGCAATGTGCCAGAAATCTCCAAGCTTACCGGTGATCAATTCACAAAAGAACCATCACCTCAAAAAGACGCTTCGGTTGAGGGGGAGTCATCTGACAAGCCTGCTTCGATTGAGGGGGAGTCATCTGACAAGCCCGCTTCGGTTGAGGGGGAGTCATCTGACAAGCCAGCTTCGATTGAGGGGGAGTCATCGGTCGAGCCTGCTTTAGTTGAGGGTGAGCAACCAATTCCTGATGAAATACCTGAAGACAATCAATCCACTTCGGAATATCCATCTGATACTGAAGAGGTGCATGGAGAAACATTACCAAAATATGATCCAGCCTACCCGCCTCTTGAAAAATGGACATGTGATCATCCGAAGTCTCAGGTACTTGGCAATCCAGATGAAAAGGTACTTACTCGTTCCCAACTCAAAGCAAAACAGCATGAACTGAATAAACGATCTGATTTTTGCATGTTCAGTGTTTTTATTTCCAAAATTAAACCAAAAAATGTAAAAGAAGCTTTTCAACACTCTGATTGGGTGGAGGCCATGCAGAGTGAGTTAGCCGAATTTGAAAGAAATAAAGTGTGGCGCTTAATTCCTATACCTGCTAACTCCTCTGTAGTTGGTCTAAAATGGGTTTTTCGAAATAAACTTGATACAGAAGGTAACATTGTCCGAAACAAGGCTAGACTTGTTGTAAAAGGGTATTGTCAACAGGAAGGAATCGATTATGATGAAACCTTCACACCTGTTGCAAGACTCGAGTCCGTCCGAATCTTCTTAGCTTTTGCTGCTCATAAAAACTTCGATGTTTTTCAAATGGATGTCAAATGCGCATTTTTAAACGGCGAACTCGAGGAAACAGTGTATGTGGAACAACCACCTGGCTTTATAAATGACAAATTTCCAAATCACTGTTATATCCTTGACAAAGCAGTCTATGGGTTAAAGTAAGCACCAAGAGCCTGGTACGAAACTTTAACTCAGTTTTTAAAACAATCAAACTTCAAACAAGGATCTATTGATCCAACTCTCTTTCGAAAGAAAGTTGGTAATCATCTCATGTTAGTACAAATCTACGTGGATGATATCATCTTCGGATCAACAGATCCTGCTCTTTCAAAAGAATTTGAAACCTTAATGAAAAGTAAATTTCAAATGAGTATGATGGGGAAGATAAACTTCTTTCTCGGATTACAAGTCAAACAAACCTCCGAAGGCATCTTTATAAACCAAGAAAAATACACACGAAGCCTGCTGGAGAAATTTGGAATGGAAAACTGCTCCAATGCGAAGGTTCCGATGGCTGCTGGTGGGGTCTCAACATGACTTGTCTCCACATTAGATGTTTCAACATATGTCATATGCGTAGTTACCATCAGATTTTCAGTTGTAGTAAGCAATGGAGTTTCAGGTGGTACCGTAGAAGTTGTTCTTGTTGGGGATGGAGGAATGATGGTATCATCCGGATTTGTGTGTTCTTCGTCTTCCTCTTCTTCTTCATCTTCGGATCTTGGAGTGGATGGTCTGGAAGATTGCGTAGGTTTCTTCCTCGATGGTTTGACAACATGAGTCTTCTTATTGGTTGGCGTCTTCTTTGCGGCGACTTCGGATGGTTCAGCTTGTCCCTTACGTTTGCCACCCTTGTCCTTAGGAAGTTCGGATTCGATGACCCTTGTGAAGACTCGGAGGGGTGCAGGTGTGGTGATCGTCTTGCGATATTCGACCAAGGTGGGATTGTTTTCAGGAACCTTGCAGAACATCGCTTCCAGAATCTGAGCAATAAATTCCATTCTATCGTCCGAAGAGGAACTTGAGCGTATTTGGACTTGACTGAAATCGTGAACAGGTAGATCTGCAGGCACTGGTACCTTCTCATGGGCATAAACAGCTTGAACAATAAGCGCCCAAAAGCGTGTGGATGCGATGTCTGTGGCCCTCTTCGCATGATTCAGATAGGTTGTAAAGTCTGTCCAAAGGATTGAGGCATAATCTACAGGGACATTGTAGTAAATACCATAGTGGATTTGAAGAAACGTGTAGGCGGCCGAATCGAGGCCTGAAGTCCTGCCAGAGAGACATCGTAGAAGGATACTAAAGAAATAACCCCAGACTGATGGCAATTTGTTCTTCTTGAAGGAACTCATTGTTCGTGTGATTGGGGTGTAGCCCATTTCATTTAGCATATTTAAGATTTCAGACTGAGAGGCCATATGAAATCTTCCAGACAGCGGTAGATGAAGGATTTTTGCAAATTGCTCTTTCTTTACTGTAACCGTCTTCTTCTTGCCATCGGCGGTGAGGATGTCAAAGGACACCGAGGAACCATTAGCATTCAGCCGTGCAGTATGGTGTGCCCTGTTCACCCAAAGCTTTGGAACTTTAGCAGTTGCAGTCATGGCATGTGATAGGGGTGAGTGTCGCAGGTAAATCACCAACAACGCCGTGATGAACTACGCCGCCCTATTGGTTCCAACAACAAGGCACCCATGCTAATTCCTGAACATTATGATCAATGGGCTGATCGAATGTAGGATCACATATCAGGCATTGATGATGATCTTTTGAGATCCCTAAAGTATGGCCCATTCACTGCTAATGTCCAGACAATATTTGCTGCTAAATCCGGAGAAACTGTTACACCTCCGGTTGAGACTGAAGCCACTATTGCTGCCAATAAGAGAAAGATCGATAATGATAAATGGTGCATGCGAGAACTAAAGAGTGGACTGCCCCCTGTTGCATTCAATCTGATCCGAGGGTCCAAGTCTGCTAAAGAAACGGTGCATGCGAGAACTAAAGGGTGGTCTGCCATCGGAACCTTCGCATTGGAGCAGTTTTCCATTCCAAATTTCTCCAGCAGGCTTCGTATGTATTTTTCTTGGTTTATAAAGATGCCTTCGGAGGTTTGTTTGACTTGTAATCCGAGAAAGAAGATTATCTTCCCCATCATACTCATTTGAAATTTACTTTTCATTAAGGTTTCGAATTCTTTTGAAAGAGCAGGATCTGTTGATCTGAAGATGATATCATCCACGTAGATTTATACTAACATGAGATGTTTACCAACTTTCTTTCGAAAGAGAGTTGGATCAACAGATCCTTGTTTGAAGTTTGATTGTTTTAAAAACCGAGTTAAAGTTTCGTACCAGGATCTTGGTGCTTGCTTTAACCCATAGACTGCTTTGTCAAGGATATAACAGTGATTTGGAAATTTGTCATTTATAAAGCCAGGTGGTTGTTCCACATATACTGTTTCCTCGAGTTTGCCGTTTAAAAATGCGCATTTGACATCCATTTGAAAAACATCGAAGTTTTTATGAGCAGCAAAAGCTAAGAAGATTCGGACGGACTCGAGTCTTGCAACATGTGCGAAGGTTTCATCATAATCGATTCCTTCCTGTTGACAATACCCTTTGACAACAAGTCTAGCCTTGTTTCGGACAATGTTACCTTCTGTATCAAGTTTATTTCGAAAAACCCATTTTAGACCAACTACAGAGGAGTTAGCAGGTTTAGGAATTAAGCGCCACACTTTATTTCTTTCAAATTCGGCTAACTCACTCTACATGGCCTCCACCCAATTAGTGTTTTGAAAAGCTTCTTTTACATTTTTTGGTTCAATTTTGGAAAAAAAAACATTGAACATGCAAAAATCAGATCGTTTATTCAGTTCATGCTGTTTTGCTTTGAGTTGGGAACGAGTAAGTACCTTTTCATCTGGATTGCCAAGTACCTGAGACTTCGGATGATCACGTATCCATTTTTCAAGAGGCGGGTAGGCTGGATCATATTCTGGTAATGTTTCTCCGTGCACCTCTTCAGTATCAGATGGATATTCCGAAGTGGATTGATTGTCTTCAGGTATTTCATCAGGAATTGGTTGCTCACCCTCAACAGAAGCAAACTCGACCGATGACTCCCCCTCAATCGAAGTGGGCTTGTTAGATGACTCCCCCTCAACCGAAGCAGGCTTGTTAGATGAATCCCCCTCAATCGAAGCGGGCTTGTCAGATGACTCCCCCTCAACTGAAGCGTCTTTTTGAGGTGATGGTTCTTTTGCGAATTGATCACCGGTAAGCTTGGAGATTTCTGGCACATTGTTGTCCTTTGCATTTGTTTCAGCATGGATTTCACAGTCAGGGTCATCGAATAGAAATGAAAAGTCAAGATTGAAAGATGCCAGTGGAGTTACATCGGTTAGAGTTTCTGGAAATATGGACCATTGAGGAAATTGTATGTCGGATTTCTTGATATAGTGATCATCAAACGTTAGATTAAACGTCTCTTCAATCTTCCTAGTTGTCTTATTTAACATGCGATAAGCCTTTGCAGAGTGAGAGTAATCCAGGAAAACTCCGTCATCGGATTTAGACTCAAATTTGGTAGTACCAGGTTTGAGTTTCATGATAAAGCATCGGCATCCGAAAACATGGAAGAATTTAATGTTTGGTTTCCTTTTGTTTATGACTTCATATGGAGTTATATTGAATCACATGTGAATGAATGATCAATTTTGAGTGAAGCATGTAGTTGCAACTGCTTCAGCCCAGAAGTACATCGGAAGATTCGCATAGTCAAGCATGGTACGAGCGGCTTCGCATAAGGATCTATTTCTTCGTTCAACAACACCATTTTGCTGAGGAGTGTATGGGGCTGAAAAATTATGAGTGATGCCCTTTTCCTTCAGATATTGGTCAATTGTTTGATTTTTGAATTCAGTGCCATTGTCACTACATATTGCTCTTACTGGTTTCTTGAGGTGAAGTTCGATTTGCTTTATGAAGGCTATAAGCTCTGCAGGAGTGTCTGGTTTTTGTCGTAGAAAAATGACCTAGGTGAAGCGTGAAAAATCATCCACAATAACTAAGATGTATTTCTTTCCTCCAAGTGATTCAACCGAAGATAGACCACAAAGGTCGATGTGCAGTAGCTCAAGTGGTTCGGTGATCTTAGAGTCTATTATTATCGGATGGGCTTGACGTTTCTGCTTACCATGCTCGCATGCAGCACTCAAAGTATCATTATCAAATTTTAACGTAGGCATTCCTCTGACTAGATCGAGTGCAACCAGCTTGTTGATATTCTTGAAGTTCAGATGAGATAGTCGTCTATGCCATAACCAGCTCATATCCGGCGGAGCTTTTGAAAGTAAGCATATTGAAGAGGCTCCTACGATAGGCTTCATATCAAGTGGGAACATTTCACCTTTTCTCCTTGATTTTAGGAGAACCTCCTTGGTCTTTTTCTTTTTGATGGTGCTTCCATTTTCATCAAATGTGACTTTTAGACCAGTTCCCACCACTAGTTGAGAAACACTAACCAGATTGTGCTTGAGTCCTTCTACACAAGCAACTCGGTTTATTGTAAATTTACCATTAGTAATTTTCCCATATCCTTTGATTGGACAAGTTTCGTTTTTACCAAACTTAACATCCCCTCCATCTTCTAAGCTTCTAAAATCTCGTAAGTACTCTATCCTCCCTGTCATGTGTCGTGAGCAGCCACTGTCAATATACCATTCTTTGTCATACTGCTCATCGATCATTACCTACAATTCAGAGAGAGATTTCAGGTACCCAACATGGCTTGGGTCCTTGAGGTTAAGTATTCGGATCATAGAGCCATGAGGCGACCATATCATCCTTTTTGGTGCCAGAAGTGGAAGCAATGTTAATTGAAGAGGTTGGTTTGGTTTTTGCTATCCATTTTAAAATTTGTTTTGATTTTTGTTCTTTTGGTTTTGAATTCGATAATGGATTCGGTTTTACGGAAACCCATTTTTGTTTTGAAAATAGTGTATTACCAGATGAAGTACTACATTTGGTGGATTCGCATAGCCATTCTTCATAAGCAATTTTAAAAACTTGAATTGTTAAACTTTTATTTTTGAACGGATCTTTGTTCTTGTCTAGCCAAACATGAAACGTGTCCACGAGGTTTCTTCCCTTGGTAAAAATTTTCTTTGTTGGTTTTTCATTTTTATTGTTTGTGCATTTGGGTTTCGCTGGTTCAAAAGCAATCTTTTGAGGTTTCTTGTTGACTGAAATCGATTTTTGTTGTTTTTGAAAAGCCTTCTTTTTGTTTTGTGAGTCACGATAGTTTTCCTTCGTCTGTTGTCATAAAATTGTTTATGTTTTTCGACAGAGGTTTGAGTTTGATTTTTATTTGATGCGCAGTTTCTTGGATTTGAAGAATTTTGATTTTGTCGATTATTGGAAGAACTGCAATTGTTTGAAAAACTTTGGTTATTTGAAAAACTTCAGTTATTTGAAAAACTTTGATGACGTCCGAAGGTGTTCTTTATCTGATGCATTTCTTGTTTTCTTTTATTAATTTTGAGTTCTTTTTCATCATTTAAAGTATTTTCTAGCATTTTATCAGAAGAGAAAAAACCTTCGGATGTGACATTCGCATTGTCTTCTTTTATAAGCGAGTTTAGTTCGCAACTTTCTTCCAGTGACACACCTTGTTTAATGAAAATATTGTTTTTGAAGTTGGCAACCTTAGGATACGTACATGCCAGTTCAACAAGCCTTTTGCTGTTATCAGCACTGTACTTTGAGTAGTTATCCGAAGTATTTAGAATTTGAAAAGATTTAATTTTATTATCCAAGGAGTTCTGTGAGTCTTTAGTAGTGCATATTTTGTTTTCTTTAGTTGCACTTAATTCAGATTTACTTAAAGAACAGACTATAGAAGTAGATTGTTTTATTAAATCACTGTAGTCTATTTCTTCAATGTCTGAATCGGTTTCATCATCAGAAGCACTAAGTACATTCTCAGTATTAATTTTTATTGCTTGAGGAATTGCATGTAGAGACTTATCCATTATTTTCATCAGATCATTAGGACTCAAAAAATTTTCAAAAGGAACAACACCATGAGCATAAGTTGGGTTTGGTAATTCATTTGAAGAAACAATAGATTCACATTCGTATGACAGAGAATCTACATCTTTTAACTTAAACTCAATAAAAGGTAATAATTTTTTGTGATGATCCAAAGCAATATCCAAAGAATCATAGATGCGTGTAATATATACATATAACCTTTTAGCAGTTTCACAAAAAATATTTCTTTGTTTCAATAATAATTCATTGTTTTTCACATATTGTTCCCTACTTTCTTCTAAAATTCCTATTCTCTGTTGACTCTTTTCGATTGCTCCACGCATTCCTTCAAGCTTTCCCTTGAGCGAAATTACTTCCTCCTTGGCCTGACATGCATCACTATTTGCTGAAACAAGTAGTTGATTCATATGCAGACAGTCAGAAGTAATTTCGTTAAGGTCATTAATAAAGAGTTCTTCAGGAACATTAAAGTTTTGAAGTAAAAGAGATACCTGTTCTGGAATTATAAGGCGAGCATTGGAGAAAGGTTTGTTCCTTGTGCCATAAGACAGACACCAGTGATTTTAGTTTCCTTTTCTTCATCCGAACTCTCATCATCAGACCATATTCCATGTCCAGTGTGAGTAGCGAACATTGCCCCATGAGTTGGGTTGCGAATTTCATCATCATCAGAACCAGAAGACCAAATCTGGTAGGTGTCATCACCACTATTTGGGGCAACAAGTGACAAGCTTTGTGTCTTCGCCCGAACCTCTTCCAGTTTCTTCGTATAGTAAGCTTCGTCTTTGACTCTCTCCTTTTTCTCATTGGCCTTCCTCAGCATGCAATCTTTTGCTAGATGATTCTTTCCAAAGCAGTAATTGCAGTCGTATCCAGAGTCACCCAACAGCTTCTTTTCAGGCTGAGGTGTTGTTTCAGACTTTGGATTAGAGTTTTCAACCGGTTTGGTTTGCTGTTTTCCATTGTTAGAGTTTCGATTGAAGTTGGTTTTGTTCAGTGGTCTTTTCTGAAAGAACTTGTTGTTGTTGGAGTATAGTGCCTTTGTATCATGCTCCTCATCATCTTCACCTTCATCATCAGCTTCGTTGATATCATCAGATTCCGTTTTTGAGACGAAGGCAAGAGTACCAGCATTGGGTTGATCACCAACTTCATATAGAAGATCATACTCGTATGATTTGAGTAGATTGTAGAGTTCTTCAAGTAAGTAGGAGTTAATTTTCTCATGAGCCCTCACCATCATTGTGATTTGTTTCCATTCCCTTCTGAGACATTGCATGAAACGAAAGTTGGTTTCATGCGAAGTCTTCAAGACTCCATGTTTCTCCAGTTCATAGACAATGTCAGTAAACCTTTCAAACGTCTGATCAATCTTTTCATTATCCAATTGTTTGAAATTGCTGAATTCAGCCAGAATGTTGTTGACCTTGCTTTTCTTCATTACATCGCTACCTTCGTATCGCATCTTCAATCTGTCCCATATTTCTTTAGCAGACTTGGACCCTCGGATTAGATTGAATGCAACAAGGGGCAGACCACTCTTAAGTTCTCGCATACACCGTTTATCATTATCGATCTTTCTCTTATTCGCAGCAATAGTGGCTTCAGTCTCAACCGGAGGTGTAACAGTTTCTCCGGATTTAGCAACAAATCTTGCCTGGACATTAGCAGTGAATGGCCCATCCTTCAGGGATCTCAGAAGATCATCATCAATGCCTAATAAGTGATCCTCCATTCGATCAGCCCATTGATCATAATGTTCAGGAATTAGCATGGGTGCCTTGTTGCTGGAACCAAGTAGGGCGGCATAGTTCATCACGGCGTTGTTCGCGTTGTAAGTCATTGAAGGATTAGATCGTTGCCGGAAAATTATCAACATTAAAATTCTCTGAAACACGGAAGTGCAGATTCTAGAAGAATTTGAATCTGCGAATCAAAGAAAATTGATTTTTAATCTCAATATCATATCAACAAGCAACCTGCTCTGATACCACTTGTAAGAATAAATTATCAATGAAAACAACGAAACAGAAGTGTATGAATATTCAATCAGTCGAATGATTATATTCAATATAAAAAGATAGTGCTCCTAATATTTATGATGATCAACTATTAAGATCGTTACAAAGAATAAGGCGACTGTTAAAAAGTACGTATCAAACATCTAGGGCTAAGAGTGTTTTTATACTAGGATCTAATTGGATAAACACTTAATCCAATTAGTTACAGATAAGGATAAAAGCCCAATACATTATCTATAACAAAAGATAAGTACGACAGTCTTCAGATAAGCATGTTGACTTCGTATCATTAGTCTTCGGATCATCCTCTCACTTCGCATACCAACCTTAGGAACATAAGTACTTCGGATATCAAATCTCAACACAATCAGAATCCTAACACATGTTTTTAAAAGCATACTAATATTATTAAAAGCATGCTTTGAAATATGTTATATTTTCACCGTTATATAAAATGGTATACGCTTTTTTTATGTTTAAAGTCGTATAAACCGACAAATACATTTTAAAAAAACGTTTTCTTATACAATGTATAAGCAATGTTTTTTTATATAATAATATTAGCAATGTTTAAAGAAACGTTTTTTTTAAACATATTTGCATGTTTATACAGTTTTAAAAATAATAAAAGGTATTTGAAAGTACAAATATATTTTTTACATTTTTAGAAGAAAAAACATACTTTTAAAAGTATGACTATGCTTTTAGAAACATAAATATGTTTTTTTTGTATCGTAATATGATTTTGACTTCTACATACGTGTTTTATTCATTTCATATAATTTTCTTAGTAAAACATATACAAAGTTATGATTTTCTTAGTATATACAAATTTCAATGCACGATGTACAAGTTACAAAAGACACTAAGTTTTTATAAAAATTCGATTTAAACATTGTGTTTTTTTTCGAAATTAAGTCTTTGTATTTTATTTTTTTCGATTTTGACATTGTATTTCTTTATTACAAATAAATCACTACATTTTATATTTTTTTTTCGATTTTTGACCTTGTGTCAAGTCTTCATGTCATGTCAGCGTCACGTCAGCAAAAACTGACACGTCACCATGCCACGTTAACACGCAATCTGGTTGACCGGTCAGATTGTCAAAATTGCAACAAATTAGAAAATTTAGTGACTTGATTGCTGAAAAGAATAACACAGTTTCAAAACACATTTTATGTAAGCGTAGTGTTTTTTTTTTGCAATTTACCCTTTTAGATAATGATAGTACTCGTCATTTATATTGGAAAATATTGTTTTATAAAACCGTGGTGTTTATTTCTTCCTATTCAATAATTCTTTCATACTCAGGTAATTGTATTCCAATTTTTTATAGGATTACAAACGTTGAGAAATCTTCAATCATACTATAGGCCTACCAAATAAATCTTTTTAAAATATCTCAAAATAACATTCACCTCCTAATTGAACATCTCTTGCACTTGAAAAGATGAATGTAAATATGTTTCCAAAATAGTATCCGCCATACTTTGAATAACAGCCTTTAATATTTTAATTGATAGTACTTATAATCTAAAAATAAAATAAAAATGATCTCCATTTAACTTTACATCTAATTATCCCACGGATCTTTCCAAAATATGACCAATCCGCCCGTTAGTGTGTACCAAAACAAATCGAAACAAAAAAAATATCGACATGAGATTGTTTCAGGACCATAATTAACGCAGAATCAAATCTTTAAGATATATAATTCATTAGTTTGTATATATATAGACTCCATCCTCTAATACAACGATTCAATCTCTTGAAAATTAATAAAATGGATGGCAATCTGGAAAACATTATAATCGCTTCATCTTCTGCAGAGGAAGACAACTCCATGGGAAACAAGACACCCACAATACGAAACTCCCAGACCAGGAAGCAACCACTTCAAACAGCCAAGAAGCGAAATATTGAAGAGGACATGGAGTGGGTCCCTAGCCAACAACCGACTGGTGCCGTTAAAAAGATTTGGAGTGAGAAAGATGAAATAACTCTACTTGAAGTTTTGAAGAAAAGAAGTGATAAGGGTAATATGAGTATATTATATAAGGCTGTCAAGAAACATTTGGATGCAGAATTTTTGCAATCCCAGGTGACTGATAAGGTCCGTAGGTTCAAGAAGAAGTTCAACACCTCAGAAAAAGCATTGCCGACAAGCAGTCATGATGCCAAGATTCACGAGCTTTGCAAAGAGATTTGGGGTGATATAAGTAAACCAGTCGTTGGTGGTCCTCATATGACCAAAAAGGAGTTTCAGGCGCGCTATCCACGAGTCAATGCAAGTATAGATGATCTGCCCCCGTATAACAACATGACAGACGAAGGTAAAAACGTGATAAAAGAATGCATGCTTTTTATTTCTCCAAAGGAAATTGAAGACTTAGAAGATGAATTGATGGATTATCACGAAGAAGAGCTTGAGCGCGCTACAAAACAAATGTTACTGAGTAACAAACAGTCGAAGTTGCTCCAGAAGGGCACAAGGTTTTATAACGAGGCACATCAAAATTAGGTGCTTCTCGGGTTTTTTCAAATTGCAGATGTATGGAAAAAATATGTAAAGAATTTTTTAGAAGCATTTAGTTGTTCAATCTATGATTTTATATTTCTATTCTAAAAACTATTAGAAAATAGACAAAATCGCAAAAAAAATGTACTCTTTATTTGTTATTTTGATGTGGTTTTGGTTAAAAAATGTTCAGTGATACACCATTGGTCCAATTTTGGATCTTTTATGTAATTTTGGTCCTATGATTGATATTTTTTATGCTTTTGGTCTACACCCGACCTGAAACAAAAATATATCCCTTAAGTAATACTTTTTTAATTAATTTAATTTAATTTATTATTTTTTTAATTGAAATATAAAAATCTCACCCACCTCACCCTCTCTCTCTCTACCAGACCCTTATTCCTCTCTCATCTCTCTCTTTTTCTCGATTAAGGTTCTTCCACTAGCCCCCTTCATCCTCCTCCTCCCCCCCACACACATCGGTCGGATGTGAGTTTTCCGATCTCCTTCCTAGGAGAAATTCGCTCGATGATTCGTAGAAGAAGTCAAGGGAGGTGAGATATTCCATCAGAGGCGGCATAATTTTCGACTAGGTTAAACCCCCCCCCCCCACCCTGATTTCGATCAAAATCTTTGTCTTGGTTGTCTTCGCACACACACATTATGGACGGTTCCTCCTTCAAGTGATAAAACTAGTACCAATGGTCCTTAGCCTTCTTGGGTTTGTTACAACAAATTAAAAAGAAGCTAATGGTCATTGGCCTTCCTGATGTTGGTGTCGATCGGATGGTAATAGAGATGACTATCAGGAGAAGGCGAGGTGGTGATCGGTTGTGTGGTGGTTGTGCAATGAACCAGAGGGTGACGTTGGGAGCGTCTAAATGAGATGATGGAAATATGGCGATGTATAATTGATCCTCGACAGTGATAGTGGGATTGAGTGATACCAGCGGTGTTGATGTCTTGGTTGGTGTAGCGGCTGCCAAAAGGAAGATGTTGGTGGTGTTGATGGTGTCAAGATGGTCAAGGGTGAAGGATGAAGCAGGTGAAGGTAAAAGGTGGGGCAAGTGGTTACGTCCATGAGAAATAGTGTGTGTGTGTGTGTGTGTTTGTGTTTGTGGGTGGGCCCACTTCTTACTTTTAATTAGTTAAAATCATTAAAATAGATATAAAAAATAAAAATTATTACAAAGCTCGAGCTCGGCTCGTTTAATATTTATTAATAAATTAATTAATATTTATTAATAAATTAATTAATATTTATTAATAAACTAATATATAAACAATTTTTAAAAAATTATTATATAAAATATACAGGCACGTTTAGGCTCGCGAGCCTAAATCGAGCTCGATAGCGAGGCTCCGGCTCGAGCTCGTTTAACTCGAGCTCGAGTCGATCCCGAGTAGCTCACGAGTAGCTCGACTCATTTACACCCCTAACTGGAGGTACAGGTTGAGCAATCGTTCGTGGTCCCATTTGGGCAGGTTGAATGCATCGCATGCGATCTGCAACTTGAAGAAGAGGCTGAAGTACACTCTTCAAGTTGTTCACAACGTTTGCAATGATCACTTCATTCGTGTTTTGGATTTCTACGGCAAATTGTTGAACCACAGTAGCAGACTGAGCAGCGGTCATTTCAACAATTTTATCTTCGGCTACCTGTAGTTCACCGACGAAGTGATCTTTGTATTGGGTGTTGAAGGATTGAGTTTCGGTGCGAAGGTCATCTAGGGACTTCTTCAGATTAGCACTCGAAGACTCAAACTTTTTAACAGCATCTGCAATCTTCTTTTCTGTAAACTCTTGCAGTGATTGACATCTTGCTTCAACATCACTCACAACAGCAGATAACTTTTGTTCAATAGCAGTCTGGATATGAAGTTGACTATCCAAGACTCTCTTTTCAAATTACAGTATCCATGTTTTTACTTTATTAGGAATGTCTGTCGTTGTTTCTTCGAGTTTATTCAGCACATCAGCTTCAGTAGGTTGTTCAGGATCACATCCTGTTTGACTTTTGAGAAGGACATCGAGCTTAGTATTGAGGGTTTTGTATTGTTTGATTAATAAAAAGTCCTCATCAGTCAGATTATCGTCCCCTGGATCATCTATGGAAATTGGATCCATATGAAAAGCTTCAATTTCCTCTTCTAAAGTTGCTGGTCTTTGATGTGAAGATGACAGAGGAATTCCAAAGCCATCTCGGATCTCAAATTTTGGTAGTGAGGTGTCAATACCAGAAGTGGAGAAAGTGAAAAATAAGGGATCAGAAGTGTCAAGAAATGGTTC
The DNA here is from genome assembly GCA_023525715.1 of Cichorium intybus. Classification (NCBI taxonomy): domain Eukaryota; kingdom Viridiplantae; phylum Streptophyta; class Magnoliopsida; order Asterales; family Asteraceae; genus Cichorium; species Cichorium intybus. Next base: position 428,136 of record JAKNSD010000032.1, read on the forward strand.
GGATGTTGTTTTTGTGGCGGTGGTTATGCCTTCGGATATGGGAGGGTCTTATGTGGAAGTAATGGGTGTTGTTGTGATGGGTGAAGATAATGGTGGTGTATCCGAAGAGGATGAAATAGGAGGAACATCAGAAGAACTGGTAGAGATTGTTGTGGTGAGAGGAGTAGAAGTAGTGAGGGGTTCGTATGTAAGAGGTTCTGAAGTAATGGCTTCTGATGTAATAGGTTTGGAGGTTATGGGTTCGGATGTTGGTTCAGATATAGGTGGTGTTTGTATGGTTGATGCGTGTGGTGCAGTAGTGGGTGGAGTTTCAGTTTGAGATGTATGTGGAGGTGAAGGTATATGAGTTTCATGGTTAGGTGGGGATTGGGGAATTTCTTCAGTTTCTTCTTCGTCAGAAATGGATTTGTCTGAATCCGAAGATTATTCAATAACTACCTTTCGTTTGATTCTTCGGGGGTTGGTTCGCTTGGGTGGTTGTTGTTCAGGGGCTTTTCTCTTCTTTATGACTTTCTCTTTCAGACCACTAGGACCTCCAGTGGTCTTCTTCTTACCCTTTGGCGTAGATACCCCTTCGGCTTGGTGTTCAGCAGCCAGGTTTCAAACAGGGTATGGCAGAATAAGAATGGTCCGGTATTTGTCTATCATTGTGTTGGGAAGTGGGACTTTGGAAATCATAGTGGGTGGAATTTGGGCACAAATACCGGTTTCATTTTCATCAACAGGAGGAATCGGAATGCTACCATAGGTCATAGTTTCAAGATTAAGATCGTAAGGAATAGCTCACCTTTGGTATGCCTCATCGAAAATGATTGCCCAGAACCTCGCATTAGAGATTTATATTCCCCTTTTGTTATGATTAACGTGGGAACAAAATTCAGCCTAGAGAATTGATGCGAAGTCCACCTCCACATCATAGTAAATTCCATAGAGAAGTCCCATAAATGTCTGGCTAGCAGAATCCTGACCCGAAGTGCGTCCAGATAAACATCTGAGGAAGATGCAGAAGAACAACTTACACAAGCTTGGAAGCCTGTTCTTCTTGAAACTTCCAATGGTCTTGATTTCCAGTGTGTAACACATCGTATTGAACATTCCTATAATTTCTTCACGAGTAGGAATGATGGGGTTTTCAGGTGTAAGGATACGAAGTGCTCTGGTAAGCCAATGTTCATTGAGAACGAGTCGTTTGATGGTATTGCCAGGCTGAATGGCATCATAGGTTATGTTTTCTGGTTGTTTTTCGGCATTGAGGTTAAGAATAGCTGTGTAATGAGCTCTATACACAAATGTAGCAGGAACAGCCGGGCTAGCAGTTAGTGCATATGCAAGAACGTTGTTTTTCAGGCATTCCACCAAGGCATCAAATGGTTCAGGGTATATGGTAGAATCAAAACGGAGAAGGTAGTTGGAGACTTGAGACTTGAGTACCGGGATCGACATACCTTCTTCAGGACTCTAAGATGAACCAGCATCATGAGGAGCAGCCATTGTTGGGGAGTTGAAAGGGAAGAAGACGATGAACAGTGAGAGGTTTTGAGAGTGTTTTGCAGAGAGAAGTTGGATGGATTGTTCGTATAAATATTGTAACGGTTTGAATCGTGGTATTTATACTGTTTGTGGTCCCAATGACATTAAATGCACGTGATGGAAGGTCAACTAAGAGCATGCACGCCAGCGACACAACGTCCCACTTTTTCTGCAAAACGGAACCGTCATTGTGTCAGTCATGATTAGTTTAAATTTCAAAAATGAACCACCATTGTGATTATTTTTTTGTTTGGATTTTGAAAAATTTATGGAAACAAAATTCCATAATAATTGAACGGTCATTCATTGATAGAATCTTAGCTTTCTAAAATTATTTCTCTTAAATATCATTAATCATTAGACATTAAATACCATCGGATCAAAGAAGATATTTAAGGATATGTTTTAACAAAGTGATGTTGGGTGTAAAGTTCTACATTTATGACTTGGTGACATTAGGAAAGCCCAATTATGTTTGCGGGCTTGTACATTGGGGTTATTAGTTTGCTAGACTACAAATAGTGTTTTCAGGAATTGTAAGTCCCAAAAAACTAGATCTATGAACGGTATCAATCAAATCGCTTGATTGTGCGGAATCCAATCAAGAAAAAGTAACGAAACAATCAAGAAGACGCAATAAAACCTTCAATGCACACGTTCTATTAATTAAACGTCTAGTACATAAGGTTTGATGATGATCAAATGAACACTATTCTCTCTATCGCATAAGCTCCTTTATTCGACCAACAACCAATGATAATGACGGCTACATGATCCTTTTATACCTACGTTTCACACCTAAAACCCTAAGCCCACTCAAAGCAAACCCACCGAAAACCAGCAATAAGCCCAACCGAAATCCTATGGATTTTGGTCATGACCACCGAAATCCTAGGGGATTTCGGTCCCTGGCCGAAAACCCAAGGCAGCCCAATAAATCTTGTTTTACGCCTAATTTAATGCCAAGTATAAACCAACAATTTTATGTCCTAACAATCTCCCCCTTGGTTTACTTCTTGTATTGATCTTCAGGCTTCTCTTAATCTTGACATTCAGTTGAACACTGCAGCAACATTTTAATAATCTCCCCTACACGTGTAATGGGTGTAGATGTTAATAACTTTCAGCACTTGCAGAGACAACTTCATATTCGGAATGGACTGTCTTCAAATATAGCTTTGAACGCGTATTGGGTAAACGGGCTTCAGCATAGGTCTTGAATCATCACATCCAGTTTTTTATTTGACTTTGACTGGAACATGGAGTCTGATTCTTCATCTTCTCTTCTAGATCACAAAAGGTGTGAATGTAGCAACAGAAGCTGTTTGAGGAGGAATTCAACGCAGCCTGTCACATGGAATTATGCTTCACCTTTTCTTTGGGGATAGAATGTCTGTGTCGAAACTCTCGAACTTCACTTTTGCCGGAGCTTCAGGATAGGAACGATGACCTCAAATCCTGTGGGTCATAGAGTTATTCAACTCTCACCATAGTTGTTCAATGACCCAGCCTTGGCTCAGGAAGAGACTTCTCGCAGTATCTGTGTAAACCCGGAGGAACGCACTGTGATTGTTTGAGTATCGGAGAACTACTCGTGGCACTTTTGATTTTGGCCCCTACATATCCTTGATCAAAGATCTCAATGCAGTTGACAAGTCAACAAGTTGACTTGGCTCTTGGCGAGACGTTCAACGGTATCCAAACACTTACTAAATCAACAGGTATCAATCACAAACCCGTTTGGTGCGGAATCCCAAACATGTAATCGAATCAAATCAATAAGAACGGATTACTATCAACCTTCATTGCACTCTTTGATTAAACAAAAGACTAGTACATAAGCTTCTTTATTACTTGAACAATGAATATTCTCTCTAGACTTGCACAAGTTCCAACTCTCTCGTCACTTACAAATGACGGCTACATATAGCCTTTATACCTATGCCTAACCTTGCTAAAACCCTAAGTCCATCAGCAGAAGGCCCACCGAAAATGATACAACCCAGCCCACCGAAATCCTGAAGGATTTCATTCAGATCACAATTGAAAACCCATGGTTTTCGGTCCAGACCGAAAACGTGATCTAGGCCATTACTTTCTTTTTTAAGCCCAACAAACTCTATTTTATCTCAATTAAATGCAAAGATTAAGCCACATAAAATATGACCCAACAATCTCCCCCTTGGTTTAATGCTTTCATTTGCCTTCAAGCTCTATCTTGATTTTGACTTTCAGCTCTGAGCTTGAACATGGCTTGTCTATGGTCGGACTGTCTTCAGACTTGATCTTCAATGCACGGTCGGTGCAAGGCTTCAGCATAGGTCTTGAATCAGCACATCCATCTTTTGATTTGACTTTGATTAGCATGGAGTCTGACTATTCACATCTTCACTTCTCGATCACTAAAGGTGTAGATGTAGCAACGAACTGATTGAGAAGGAATTCAACGCAGCTTGTCATATGGAGTTATGCTTCACCTTTCTTCGGGGACAGAATGTTTGTGTTGAAACTCTCGAACTTCACTTTTGCTGGCGCTTCAGGATAGGAAGGATTACCGCAAATCCTGTTGGTCACAGAGTCATAAAACTCTCACCACAGTTGTTCAAGGACCTAGCCTTGGCTAAGGACGAGACTTCTTGCAGTATCTGTGTGAACCCGAAGGAACTCACTTTGATTTTTTGAGTATTAGAGAACTACTCGTGGCCGTTTTGATGTTGGCCCCTGCATATCATTGATCAAAGATCTCAATGCAGTTATCAAGTCAACAAGTTGACTTGGCTCTTGGCGAGACGTTTAATGGTATCCAAACTCTGCGAAGTGTACCATCCTGGTGCCAATATTGGTTCCGATGAAGTTGTTGAAGTCTCACAGCTGTTGTGGTAATCAACAGCGATCACTGACCCAGAGTTTCGACTCTAAGTGGTTTAGCTCAAAGTGTCTAAAAGTTTGTGTTATAGAAAAATTTGAGGTTGGTTAGAGAGAGAAGTTGTTAGTGCTTCAAACTCATTGTGGTGTACCAATGAGAATCATCAGCACAAGTTGTTTTGTCTCAGCAGTGAGTGGTATAGCTCAGTGCGTCGTCGACGGGCAAGGAATGTCTTAGTGATTCACGGTGATAGTGAAACACATCTTTGACATGAGATTTGGATCTGTATTCTTGATTGGTGTTGATCAGGAACATTGACGATCGAGCAAATTGTGTAAAGAAAAATATTTTTGTATTGTTAAATATTTATGAAAATGAAAGACAAAAGGAAAAACATATTTTTGGATTTTTTGAATTTTAGAAAATTTTTTGTTGTTTTTAATTCTCCCCCTAAATTTGTGCATAGATGAGAATGAACGAAAATGCACAAATTTAACTAGAAACAAAAAGGGAAATATACAAAAATTCACAAAAAATTGATTTTTTAGTCATCGAGGAGAAGTTCAAAATTCAACATACCGTTAGTTACGATCCCTATTTGTGATCCTTCCTTTCTCCCTTCCCGCAAAGGAACCATACTCTCCATTAATGATTTGAATGTCCTTCAGTAGAGACATGTCTCCTTACATGTGCCTGGAACAGCTACTATCAACAAACCAGGGTCTGCTGATATTCCTCCATAGCTGCTCCTGCACATGATGCAGGATTAGTTCGTCTTGGGAACCCAGTCCATTTTGAAACTTGGTTTACCACTACTATCCACACATGCCACTTTCTCCCATGGCATATCCTCTTTGTCAGATAAGAGTGAAGAGTTAGCAGGAGTATTTGATGAATTTGAAACGAGGCCTTTGGGTACCCATCGGTAGTTTGGCTTGAGTCTCTTGTAGTTTGACCAGATGCGTACATCAAATTTCGATTTTGAAACGGGACTCCCCCTTGACTTGTGCTTATGTTGCAAATGTGAGCTTGAGGACAATCCTTGAGATGAGTTCGACTTTACCGATTTCCATTTAGTGGAACCGTCTCTTGACTTAGTCCTTTTGTCCTTGGGGGCCTACTTCTTGGCCTTGGCTTCCTTCCAATCACCATCTCTTGATTGAGACCTTGAGGGCTTTCTTGTGGAAGATCTCCTTCTTGACACGTTCTGCCAGCATCGTGTATAGAAGGGAACGTATGGACGATGTGGGAAATTTCGGGCTATGTGACCTGCAATCCCATAGTTAAAGCACATTTGTCTTTTCAAATAAATGAGATTGTGACTTGGTCCTTGTCCAGATTAGTTTTTCAAGGAATTTCCACAAGTACAAGCACAAGCACATTTATTGGGACTAGGTCTTGGCCCAAAAGGAACTTCACCTGCTTTTATAAACTTTTGTGGTTTGAATTTTTTAACATTAGGAATTTTTTAATTCAAAGCATCACCACAAGAATTTGCAGAATCAGAAGCAACATTTTTAGTGCAATTGTTAGAGACAGCAGAAGATGAAACATTAGTAGCGGCCACATTTGTTGGATTAGGTGTCTAAGCCATGACTAATAATTAGTATTTATCTAATTAATAGTAGCATAGTCCATTTGGGTTGCCCTCATAGCAGGAGGTTTGGTAGAAAGTTCGGTAGAGAGAAAGATTAATTTATTATCTGATTAATAAATCAATAGAAATTAAATATATGGTTTATTAATATATTAAAGTGATAATATATTAATTAGAAACTATATTAATTAATTAGAAACTAATCTGAAATTAATTTGGTGATTAATTGGATTAATTAAAGGTGCAGGGGCTGAATTGTAATTATTCAATAGTTGAGTAGTAACAGTTCTGGAAGGCTAGATAGTTGGTGATTTTAAGGATATAATTATCCTTGAAATCGAGATATATATATATATATATATATATAAAGGATAAAAAGAGTTTGAATTAAATGATAAATGGTTTATCTCGTTTGAATTCAAAAAGGTTTATCTCTAAGGTTTATCTGGTAACCACTTGAAACCTATAAATAGGGGTTCCTGGCCACCCTCATTCTGCGCCATTTTTCCCTCTGAATCTCTCTGGAATTTTCGATCTCCTGCTCCCTGGGTGTGACTTCATTTGAGGCAAGATAATTTTGTTGTTTCGCTTCCAAGAAACACTAAAAGGTTAGTTTTTCTAATTCTCTTTCCTTAGTTTATTTTTCTGGGCCTTTTAGGATTTTGTTATATGTTTAATTAGAAGAAAACATAGATCCTCACAGGTTGCATGTGAACTTAGGTTATTTAGTTCATAGTTGCAGAAAACCTTCCAGTGGTATCAGAGCTTTTTGGTCGTTTTTGTTGTTAAACTGCTATAATTGTTATCCTTAAAATTAGGGTTTAATGTCTTTAAACCCTAATATGGCCAAATTGAAATTAGGGTTAGGGTTTTGAAAACTCTAGCCCCTCCCCTCCTAGTTGGCGATTTCCTATTGGGGTTTTTAGAAGGTATTCTATTTTTGGTAACTTTAATTTGATTAATTAAATGGATAACCTTAAACCCATTATTTGAAATCAAAAATTAAGGGGTTTAAGATAGGTTTAAATTAATTTGATTAATTTGGTAAAACCTATCTATATTTGAATTAATTTAATTAATTGGTAATTAAAAGATAATTCAAGGATTTAATTTAATTTAATTTAATTGTTTTAAATTGGCGAAAAATTAAAAGATAAATCCTAAAATATTTTAAAAGTTTTAAAATATCAAATTTAATTAATTTAATTAATTGGTTAATTAAATCGATTTTTAAAGGTTTAATTTAATTTTAAATTTAATAGTTTAAATTCCAATAAATTAAAAGATAAACCGAAAACATTTTAAAAGGTTTAAAATTCATCTTATATATATTATAATTAAAAGTTAATATTATATGTATAAGATATAATGGTTAGTCAAATCAATAGTAGGCCTTATTCACGAAGCTGATCTATAAAGTGGGTATAAGGAGACTGCCTATAAAATGGCGGTCTAATGGATGTCCACTCTCACCCACCACTCGCCTGATCAGTGGAGGGTCGTTAGCCGAACGGGTTTGATAGGACCGCCTAATCTCATTAAAAGTATAATGATATTATTCAAAGTATTAGAACAATTTAATAAAATCCTAATCTAGTTACTTTAGGAAAAATGTGAATTGGTGCTAACCCATGAAATTGCACATTGCACTTTATGAAACATTGGTGGAGTGTGTGTGGTTTACCGGCACGCCAATTGGGGTTCATAAGAGTTGCAATGGGTTTCTCGGGTGTTATCATTATTGATGGAGCATGTGTGGTTTACCGGCACATCAATTAGAGATGGTAACTGATCCCGAGAGTACCAAGCTAATTTGCATGGTTATTCACACCCGGTTTGTGATCCTCGGTATCCCAGTCACAAACAGTGGGGCACATCGGAGATTAAAACATGCCATTGAACAGTTCATTAAATCTCAAAAGAAACTAGGAATTCCATTTTAATAAGATTATCTTTCCGCGGTGGAATTGGCTGAATCGTCATTCGCCTACCTTATAAAATTTACAATATTGATTACGGCATCCCTCTTCGAGATTGTAAATTGTTATTGTAGGATCCTAGCCTTATAATTATTATTGGGTTATTATAAGGATTATTATATACATCTAATTAAAACTATCTTCTTTTATAGATGTCTTCTGCTGATCAATCCGCCCCCCACTCTAACTCCAATGTTACCTCTATCTTGTCATTGTGCTCCAAAATGACGTTGGACGGCACTAACTACAATGACTGGATCCGTAACATCAAGATGGCTCTAAGGTTTGAACATAAAATGTATGTTCTAGAAACCGAGCTTGTTGATATTGATCCTGATACTGCTACTCCCGAAGAACTCGCCCAATACACAAAACATTCTGATGATGCAACCAAAGTGGCTTGCATCATGATAGCTACTATGAACCCAGAATTGCAGAGAATTTATGAAGACTACTGGCCCTACGAGATGCACAAAGAGCTCCCGGAAAAGTTCCGCAAGCAGGAGCGCATCGAGAGGCGCAAGGTGGTCAAAGCCTTCACCAACGGGAAGCCAAGGGATGGAGAGTCCATCTGCAACCACGTGCAGAGGATGCAAGGATACGTGGAGAGGCATAGAAAGCTTGAGATGCCAGTCCGATTTAGCTGTAGACATAGTGCTGAATTCTCTTCCTAGTTCATATGACCAGTTCACACTGGCGTATCATTTGAACAACTCTTAGGCCACTCTGGCCGAGTTGCATCGCATGCTCCATACTGCTGAAGACGGGATGAAGGGTAAAAGTGTACCCTCAGTTAGCCAGCCCGTCTTGGCAATTGGTGGTGGAAAGGGGAAGAAGAGAAAGGGCCCTCCAAATCAGAATTGGAGGGAAAAGGTCAATGCTGGGTCATCCAGCAGTGGCTCGAGACCCAAGGCTTCTGGCGTTCCGCACAATGCCAACCCCAAGGAAGCTGACTGCTTCTACTGCAAGAAAAAGGGCCATTGGAAGAGAAGCTGCTCGCGATACTTGCAAGATTTGAAAGATGGCAAAGTGAAGCCGTCTTCAGCAGGTATATTCACTATCTCTAAAAACTCACCATCTTCCAGTTCTTGGGTCCTTGATACAGGATGTGGTTTTCACATTTGTTTTGATTTTCCGGGCCTAAAGGAAAGCAGGGAGGTGGAGCACGATAGACTCAACCTGATCATGGGCAATAGGAGATCGTCGCCTGTTACCAAGATCGGAATTTATAGTTTAGTGCTTAGTAGTGGTGTTTGTTTAGAACTTTTGAATTGTTGCTATTCGCCAGAAATGGCAAGAAACATTATTTCCTTTCATGCATTGTTTAGACAAGGTTTTCAGTTTGCTTTTGATAATATTAATGGTTCAATTTCTGTTTTTCAAAATGGTACTTCTATTTTTACTGCTTTACCTTGTGATGGTGTGTATGAAATGATACAATGTGTTGACAATTTAGGACATAGTGTAAACTTTATTGATTCTTCTAGTGGTGTAGAAAAGGCGTGCTTGTGGCACTGTCGTCTTGGGCACATTAACAAGAAACGCATCGCCCAACTCTAAAAGGATGGAGTGTTGGAATCATTCGACCTCAAATCGGATGATGTATGCGAATCTTGTCTTTTGGGCAAGATGACTAAGTCACCTTTCAAAGGGTCCTTTGAAAGAGGTGAAGGTCTGTTGGACATAATACACACAGATATGTGTGGTCCCTTCAGATCAACCACAAAGGATGGCACACGGTTCTACGTGACCTTTACCGACGATTTTAGTAGATACGGGTATATCTACTTAATCAAAAACAAGTCAGACACCTTTGAAAAGTTCAAAGAATTAAAAAATAAAGTTGAAAATCAATTGGGCAGGAAGATAAAGATGCTCAGATCCGACAGAGGTGGTGAGTATCTTAGTATCGAATTCCTAGGACACCACATTTGAACGGTGTTGCCGAGAGGCGTAACCGAACCCTGTTGGACATGGTCCGTTCCATGATGAGTCGAGCTTCACTTCCCATCCACTTCTGGGGGTATGCCTTAGAGACTGTCGCCCACATCCTCAATCTTGTCCCAACTAAGAAGGTTGCTAAAACACCTCATGGGATGTGGACGGGGAAAGTTCCCTCGTTAGCACATATCAAAGTCTGGGGTTATGAGGCTTTCGTTAGACGAGAGACTCATGACAAACTTGCAGAAAGAAGCGAGAGGTGTATCTTCATTGGATACCCCAAACAGTCTTTTGGATACTTGTTCTATAGACCAAGTGAGGACGTGGTCTTTGTAGCTAGACGAGAAGTCTTTTGAGAGAGAGAACTCATATTCAAAGAGGACAGTGGGAGTACCATTGATCTTAAAGAAATTCAAGAGACACCAGATAATGCAACCTTAGGAGAAACTAGCAACCAACAAGAGGAAGAAGTTCCTGTTGGTCCGACTGATATATCCTTACCTCTTAGGCGATCCAGTAGAGTTAGCATGCCACCCGAGTTTTATGGATTCCATATAACTACGGATGGGGACACGTTTGTCAGTGATAGGACACTGAGAAATCTGGATGAGCCAGCTAACTACCGGGAAGCAGTGGCGGGCCCTAAGTCTTCCAAATGGAAAGAGGCAATGGACAGCGAGATCAAGTCCATGTATGCCAATCAAGTTTGGAACTTGGTTGACAATGTACCGGGTCGAAAGACAGTCGGGTGCAAGTGGATCTTCAAGAAGAAGACCGACATGGATGGAAAGGTACACACTTTCAAGGCAAGACTGGCTGCGAAGGGCTTTACTCAAACCCCAGGGATTGACTATGACGAAACCTTCTCACCAGTGGCCAAGATAAAGTCTATTAGGATTATGCTGGCCATAGCTGCATTTCATGACTATGAAATTTGGCAGATGGACGTCAAAACCGCTTTCCTTAATGGGAAGTTGACTGAGGATGTTTACATGAATCAGCCAGAGGGTTTTGTCGATGCAAAGTATCCTGATAATGTGTAAGCTTGAGAAATCGATCTACGGATTGAAACAAGCTTCTCGCAGCTGGAATCTTTTTTTCCATGAGAAAGTCAAAGAGTTTGGTTTCTCTAGGAGCGAGGATGAGTCCTGCGTATATGTCAAGGCTAGTGGGAGTATAGTCACCTTCCTGGTGCTGTATGTTGATGACATACTGCTCATGGGAAACGACATTCCAACCTTGCAAGATGTCAAGTCTTGGCTTGGAAAGTGTTTTGCCATGAAAGATCTAGGAGAGGCTGCCTATATTCTCGGGATAAGAATATTGAGAGATAGGAAGAAGAAACTAATTGGACTTAGTCAGAGTACATACTTGGAAAAGGTACTAAAGAGGTTTAGTATGGAAAATTCCAAGAAGGGAGAGCTACATATCCAAAGTAATGCTAAATTGAGTAAGACTCAAAGTCCAAGTACAGACGAGGAGATAGCTGACATGAGTCGGGTACCTTACGCTTCGGCTGTGGGGTCGATCATGTACGCTATGACGTGTACTCGACCTGACATGGCTTTTGCCTTGAGCATGGTCAGTCGGTACCAGGGAAATCCTGGAAGGGTACATTGGACAGCTGTCAAGAACATACTCAAGTATCTACGAAGGACTAAGAACTTTGTTTTAATCCTTGGTGGCAGTGATACCTTGAGAGTTGACGGGTATACAGATGCCAGCTTTCAGACAGATAGAGACAATGGTCGGTCTCAGTCAGGCTGGGTTTTTCTTTTGAATGGGGGAGCAGTGACTTGGAAAAGTTCCAAGCAAGAGACGGTGGCTGATTCTACTTGCGAATCAAAGTACATAGCAGCGAGTGAAGCGGCAAAGGAAGCGGCTTGGCTGAAGAACTTTATCGGTGACCTTGGAGTAGTCCCGAGTATTCAGGAGCCCATGGAACTATTCTGCGATAATGAAGGAGCGGTTGCTTTGACGAAGGAACTGAGAGATCATGGAAAGTCCAGACACATTGACAGAAAGTACCACTACATAAGACATAGAGTAGAAGAAGGTCACCTCCTTGTGAAGAGGGTATCATCAGAAGATAATCCTGCAGACCCCTTGACGAAGGCTCTGAGTAGGATTAAGCATAATCAGCATGCGCGGCACATAGGATTGAGAGATGATATTAGTTTTTGTAATTAGATAGGATTTGAAACTTATTGCAATATAAATGTAATTGACTTTGGTGATTTAATAATATAGTATTGTTGATGAGTATTTGATACTGCCTTTTGTCGATTGTTTATTATTGTGTTTCATTTTTGCATGTTTACTTCCTAAGTAATTTTATATTATTCAAATGTCCACAGTCACTCATACTTTTAAGGAGTAAGTATGAATGAAGGCTGTCATAAATTGTTCTGTAGATTGTCTAAGGAGTTAGACATAGCAATAAGATTGCTACAATATTTATGAGTACTTAGAAATAGGGATTTAAGTATTGGATAAACCCACGCTCAATAGATTGCTTCATGGATTACATCACGAGCAATGTTGAGACGATAACATCCTTTGATCTTTAAGTAGAGACATATAAGTTATGTTTTACCAAGTGGTTGTTCATTGACAATGCAAAAACGCATAGGTAACACGATGTTATAAAACGTGTTGTTGTGAATGATTTGACTAGTAAAAGACATAAGTATATGAGTCAAAGCTTATTCGTCCCTTGACCCTGTCGGGAAACAGATATCTGTAGGCCTCTCGATGATTTTGAAGTTGACTGAAACGGTTGGCCAACCAAGACCAAATTGATATGGTCGATTAGTAGTCTTAAAGTCATATGCAAATCAGAAATCGGGAAATAGAGAATCAGACCAGGATTGATCTTAATCCATGTCTTGAGTCTGAAAAATATCTTATTGGACGAAGGATCATCTGATCACTTATCTATGGACAGAACTGACCAGATCAGAGTTCGGCAGCGGTTTGTAGGAAGCTACAATTGCTGATTAATTAGAGGCTAAATTGGTAATTATAGTCATAGACTTATCCAAGTGGGAGACTGTTGGATTAGGTGTATAAGCCATGACTAATAATTAGTATTTATCTAATTAATAGTAGCATAGTCCATTTGGGTTACCCTCATAGCAGGAGGTTTGGTAAAAAGTTCGGTAGAGAGAAATATTGATTTATTATCTGATTAATAAATCAATAGAAATTAAATATATGGTTTATTAATATATTAAAGTGATAATATATTAATTAGAAACTATATTAATTAATTAGAAATTAATCTGAAATTAATTTGGTGATTAATTGGATTAATTAAAGGTGCAGGGGCTGAATTGTAATTATTCAATAGTTGAGTAGTGACAGTTCTGGAAGGTTAGATAGTTGGCGATTTTAAGGATATAATTATCCTTGAAATCGAGATATATATAAGGGATAAAAAGAGTTTGAATTAAATGATAAATGTTTTATCTCGTTTGAATTCAAAAAAGGTTTATCTCTAAGGTTTATCTGGTAACCACTTGAAACCTATAAATAGGGGTTCCTGGCCACCCTCATTCTGCGCCATTTTTCCCTCTGAATCTCTCTGGAATTTTCGATCTCCTGCTCCCTGGGTGTGATTGCATTTGAGGCAAGATAATTTTGTTGCTTTGCTTCCAAGAAACACTAAAAGGTTAGTTTTTCTAATTCTCTTTCTTTAGTTTATTTTTCTAGGCCTTTTAGGATTTTGTTATATGTTTAATTAGAAGAAAACATAGATCCTCATATGTTGCATGTGAACTTAGGTTATTTAGTTCATAGTTGCAGAAAACCTTTCAACATTAACATCAATCTTAACTTCATCTGATGTGCCTGATTTATCAGCTTTATTATGAGCAAGTATGATCTGATCATAGTCTAAGGCTGGAGTATAATTGTCATTAAACGGTGGTGGAACATTTTTGTACCCCAGACCTTCACCATGCTTGTTTGTCCACTTCAGCTGGTGCTCAATCATTGATTCAACTACCGCACTTGATGCATAGAACTTTTTGATATTAAAATCAGCATCTTTGAATTTGGCTTTTAATGCGTCAAGCTCGGCAGTCAATTCGGCAATCGTCTCATTAGCAAATTTAAGGTGACAACATTTTATACTATATTCTTCTTGTAATTTCTTAAAATCTGATGTCTTGTCTTCCAACTTTTCTTGGAGAGGTTTCAGTTTCTTTTTGACATTGTAAACATCATTCGTAAGATCAAATACTTCCCTAACCAGACGGTCATTGTGTTCACGATATTTGTTGATTTTGTTTTCACAATTCTAAGTGCATGTATTTTCGCACCCGTCTTTTGTCGTGGTGGCCATTTTTGAAAATGTTTGAATTGATCGATAAGCCTTTAAAATGCCAAAATGTTGATCGAAAACTCCAAAAAGTTTCACAGAAAACCCAAAATTTGACCAAGTTCGAAATTTTTGACTTTAGTTTTGACCGAAAACTTAGACAAACCGAAGACACCTTAACCAAAAACCCCACCAGACAGAAAACCAAGGATTTCTGCCGAAATCAGCTAGCCGCCACCGAAATCCACCGAAAACCAGGAAACCCTAGAACCTACACAGAAAACTCAAGTTGGGCTTGACCGAAATCACAATTAGGCTGACCAAAAACGTCAAACCCTAACCGAAAACGGAGCCGCTGCCACCGAAAACATTCAGATCTGACCGAAAACACCAATTTCAGATCTAGAAATGCCGTTCATACAAAAAAAAACGTCGTTTTTGCGAAAATTTGAGTTTTTGAAGATCAAAAAACACGATTTTTCAAGAACAATGATGAACACGAAGAACACCAAGCACCCAAATCTTCAAAAACGGTCCAAAAGCTCCAAGATCTTCAAAGGTTTCGAAAAATATGATACCAAAATAGCCAAAAAAATGAATTTTTTAGGCTCTAATACCAATTGTAAGTCCCAAACATTCACTAAATCAACAGGTATCAATCACAAACACGTTTGGTGCGGAATCCCAAACGTGTAATCGAATCAAAACAATAAGAACGAATTACTATCAACCTTTAATGCACTCTTTGATTAAACATAAGACTAGTACATAAGGTTCTTGATTGCTTGAACAATGAATATTCTCTCTAGACTTGCAC
Organism: Cichorium intybus; assembly: GCA_023525715.1. Lineage (NCBI taxonomy): Eukaryota > Viridiplantae > Streptophyta > Magnoliopsida > Asterales > Asteraceae > Cichorium > Cichorium intybus. The sequence continues at coordinate 443,190 of JAKNSD010000032.1, forward strand.
AAGTTCCAAAACAACCAACCTCTCTCGTCACTTACAAATGACGGCTACACATAGCCTTTATACCTATGCCTAACCTAGCTAAAACCCTAATCCCATCAGCAGAAGGCCCACCAAAAACGATACAGCCCAGCCCGCCGAAATCCTGAAGGATTTTGGTCAGATCACAACTGAAAACCCTTGGTTTTCGATCCAGACCGAAAACTTGGTCCAGGCCATTAATTTCAACTTTAAGCCCAATAAACTCTATTTTTAGTCCAATTAAATGCAAAGATTAAACCATAGAAAATATGACCCAACAGGAATTTAAAATCCCTGCGGATGGCAGCTTCAGTAGTCAACAGCATAAGGCTACGAACCTCTTCGGACTAATCAATCAATAAGTCATGATCATCACAAAGCTGCTGTGTGATGTCATGTTTCGATAGACGGGGAAGCGAACACTCAATCAGATATGGATTTCTTTCATATCTCATAACCAGTTTCCACTGGCGAAGCCATTCCACATAGTTCAAGCCAGTCAGCTTGTCCATATTCAATAGGTACTTTCTGAAGCTCTCAGAAATGGGTGTTGGCTGAGGAGGAGAGTTGACGCTGGCTTCAGACATCTATAAAATCATAATTTATTAGTTTAATTTAATCTTTTTAAATAATTACCCAATTATTATTTAATAAGGCTAGGAACCAAAATTCCCCAACTATGGTGTGAAGAGGGATTCTGCAATCACAACATAAAGGACATTAATGTAGATATACTTTTATCAATTTCAATCTTATGAAATTCCTAGATCTGTGAGTGACACGCCTAGGTCGTCGTGCGGTCAAAAATAAGAAAAACCTAACACACACTAGTATAGCGGTAGTCAGGGTCGATCCGCAGGAGTTACGTGGTTAGGACAAGACGATAGTATACCAACTGTAGTGTCACTCTACAGCCAGCGGTATTGTTTCTACTTTTCCAAAAATCAACTAAAAACACAATTCCAAGATCAATGCCAAAACCTAACTCAAACATGAACTAACTAAACCAAACCAAATCCTAGACTAATGTTACTTACTGAAATCAGAAACTAAGTCCAAAATCTAGAAGCAACAAACAGTTCCAAACACATCAACAAGCATTCAAACATCCAAAATACCGAAAAATGCAAATAAACCATAAACCGAATGATTAACTTTTATAAATCCAAATCAAACATCAAACCAATATCCAAACACTCAATATCAGATCTGACAACTAACTAATACTACTGAAATCAGAAACTATAAATCTAAACAAACATCGAGTAATCGACGGAAATCCCGATTGCGGAATACCTCGATACCGAGTTGATAAAACAAGAGAAAAACTAAATAACTAACCAAAATGTTGATTCCCACTGAAAAACTGACGAAATAGTACCTTTGGATCCCTCCTTCGCGTCCCGGGATGAGTGAAAAGTCGGACGGGACTCCGATATTTATAGTTGTGCGAAATTAGGGTTTCTGCGTCGCGGCCACTTAGAATCCGCGACGCGCGTGTTGCCTTATCCCGACTTTTCGGAGTTTAAAACTCAAAAACGCAGATTTTATGATTTTTTGACATTAGCGTCGCTAATGTGGAAATTAGCGTCGCTAATATTGGATCTAGAAACTTCCACGCGCGCGTTCGAATTTTGAATCTGAATTTTTTCCTCCTGCGAACATTAGCGACGCTAACTATAAAAGTTAGCGACACTAATGTGTCCAGACTTCTTTTTCTTGTCCGTTTTGCTCCGTAACTTCTCTAGAATTGCACTAAAACCCCTTCATTTACATTAAAAATATTTCCAAGCACCTTGGCACAAAAGTAAGTGATATTAGCCAATTAATAAATATAAATTAACTAAAACACGGCTAAATAACGCCTAAAATACTTGATATTACTAGGCGTTATCAAACACCCCACACTTGTGCCTTGCTTGTCCCCAAGCAAGAGAGTTTTTAACAGGTTTTAACTAAGACTGAAACAATTTTTGAATGTGTTTAGTTTCAAAGCTTATTGTCCCCAGAGTTAGCATGAAATAGTTCGTGAAAACATAATTGGAATATTCTTTGGAATTCATGACTTTCTAGAGAACCCTTGATTACAAATTTTCTGTCCACAATGAAGTGTACGTACTCATTCAGATTCTAAAGGCCATTAAGGAATTGTCCATGACTTTCGATGTTGTTCGTGTAGCGAGCTTTCAGAAATACCATCCCAGACCAGATGATCTTAGGTGGTAAGGTGCGTAAGGTCCACCCATTTTAGACCTACCGGCTCGAACAACAAAGGCCACTGAGTGACAGTTCCTTCCTAAATTCCAACCCTAAAACACTCCAATCGTCTAACTCATAAAACTCAACTTATTTGACTAAACTAATAGCATGATAACAACTAAACAGTATTTCTCGAAAAATACCAATGCTAAAAACATTCACAAACCATTCGTTTCGAAATTACAACCTATTGAAAATTTTGAAAAAGTTGCTAAAAAATTTTGAAAATCGGTCATTTTCCGCAAAAATTTTCAAAAACACACTCTTTCGACCGTCCACACCCCATACTTAAAACCGTACAACGTCCACGTTGTACAAAAAAAAAAAATAATTTTAGAACTAGGGAGAAAGAGTTACCCCTTAGGAACGGCGAATTGCTTGATTGTCGGGACCATTTGTAGCAGAGTTGATTGTTCACGTCATTCACGATGAAATCCGGGAGTCGGGGCGCAGAAGTAAACACGCCGGCATAACACGAGTGTAGGGGTACAGTGACCCCACACTTGCATTATGCAACTCCATCAGTTGGTGCAGCAATCACAGTTTGGCAGATACTAACAAAAAATTGCAAAATACACCAAAGAAAATTATACATTGCGAGTTGTTGTCCTTGCTGATTCCTCATCTCCGCGACGCCGAAGTGTCAAGGCCGCGACGCGTAGACGCGATGAAATCCGGTGTCTGTCGATCAAGTTTGAATGTCCGCGGCGCGAGATGAAGATGACCGCGTCGCGAGTATGCACGAAAAGCCCCAAATTTTTCGATTTTTCAATTTTAGTCCGTTTTTCAAATTGATTGCACCAATATGTTCCTAAACTAGAGACTAACAAAAGCCCTAAGTTTAATTTCAGAAAAACAAGCTAAAATTGCCCTAATTTCTCATTTTGGTCAAAAACCCCAATTATGAACCCTAGATTTCTTGATTTTTGAATCCGACCTGTTTTTATCAAATTGAACACACCAATAGCATCCTAGACTAACCATTAACAAAAGCCCTCTGTCAATTTCACGAAAAACAAGCAACAAAGCCACCAAATCGGGTAAAAACCCGAAGAACCCTAAAACGAGCCCTAATTTCACAAATTCTGATTTTTTGCATGTTTTCATCAAATTGAAGGCATAAATAGATAGCTAGGGCAGCGATTAAGAAACCCTAGGTGTCAATTTTTCGAAAAACAAACAAGAAGTCCGCCAATTTATCGATTTCGCAGAAGAACCCTAACCGAGCCCCCAATTTCGAAAATTCCTGAATTTGTGTTGTTTTCATCAAATTGAATGCATCATTCAGTAGCTATGGGACCGATTAAGCGACCTAGGTGGTAATTGCATAAAAAACGAACCAGAAATCGTTCGATTTGAAGATGAAGGTCCGGTTTTCCGAAAAACCCCAAAAACGGCCCTAATTTTCGTTTTTTCCATTCGTGACTTGTTTTAGCTCAATTGATTATGCCAATATGTTGCTAGAGGGCCGATTAACAAACCCCAAGCCTCAATTTGATGAAAAACACCACAGAAATCATCCAATTCGAGCCGATGGGTTCGGTATACCGAAAACCCCAAAACGGCTCAAAATCCTCTGATTCGAGCGACATTTTGCGATGAGGACGATGGAGAAGTGTTCAGATACGTCCCTTGAGTGCTTAATCAGTGCTTGGTCGGAGAAATTGCGCAAAAACCAAAAAAATCTGGCGAGTGTGTGCGTGTTTGATTCGACAGATGCGAAAAGGGGAGGGCTGGGTTCCAACATTAGCGACGAGGATGAACAAAAAGCGTTGACCCGCGTTGACCATCACTAATATTAAAATTAGTGGTGCTAACTTGTGATTTTTCCATTTTTTTTTTCGCGTTTTTCCGTATTTTTAAAACCCGTTCGCCCACCCTACACTCGAGTTATGCCAGGCAATTTTGAAAAATTTTCCAATTGATATTTTGACAAAATAAGAACTAAAAATTAAAAACAAAAATTAAAAATACTTACCGAATTGCCGGGTTGCCTCCCGAAAGCGCTTCTTTATTTGGTCTTTTAGCTGGACCGTTTTTCTGCGGCTACGGTGGGTCATACACCATTTGACTCCACTGAATTTCAGTTACCACCGTCCCCTCGCTGATCCCGTACTCTAATTTCCCCGGGTCAAATGGTTTACCGGTTCCTCTGCTGCTGCCCGGTTGCCGTTTTCTGATTAATTCGCGCGAATGTTTGGAAGTTGCTTTAAACCTCCAAGCTCGGTCCTTCCTGCGGTGTCGCTTCAACATCATCGGTTTAACGTGGAGCGCGCCCAGTGCTTTTCCCAGTAATTGTTTTGCAGTTTTCATTTTGCTTGCGTCTCGCGTGCTATCTTCAGTTTGCAATTTTGGCTTGCAGTACCAATAAAGGTTTTCCAATCGAATGGGATCGGAAGGCAACACATTGAGATGCTCCCGAATGTCCTCATCGATGGTATTGATCACATCTAATTTTCCATTCATGAATGGATCATGAGTGGTGATAAAACCATGTTTCTTATTTGCAAAAACCAACTCGTCAGTATCATCTTCTTGATCATCGTCCAACAGGTGGATCGGGACCAAGAGTGAGCGACTGGTTTGATCTGGTGGTGGTACAACTTCACTCATCACCAGATCCTCACTTTCAAACTTCTCAAAATTTTTAAAAATTACAGGGTCGGGGGTAATATTGTAATCTACACCCCCTTCCCTAATAGTATCAAAAACTTCAACAGTTTCGGGACCTGCTAGGCTGGGATCTGTACTGTCACTTACAGTCCCCTCCACAACATCCTCATCAACCAAATCGTCTGGTGATAGTACAGATTCACACATCACCAGATCAACATTTTCAAAAATATCAAAATCATCAGAAGCTGTTGAGTTAGAGGTAGCACTGTCACCTACAACCTCTTTCTCAACAACATTTTCGACCATCTCAGTAGTCTCTTGACTTTCCCACGGTGTATGCCCTTCCATCACATATTCAGGTGATGCAAGTTCACACACATTATCATTGGTATAAAAATCACTCACCTCCGGTTCTGGCGAAGGTGGTGAACATTTCCAACTTTCCTCTAACCTATCTAAAGAAGCTTGCACTTTTTCAAGAGCTTCAGCCTGGTCCTTCTGCTCATGGTAGTTGTTATACATGAATACCCAAAGTTGGGCCCAAGTTACAGAATTCTCAGGCTGAGATGACTCCTCGGTCCGCCATCCATTGTCATCGAATGATCCGTTGTGGCAATCATCCTCGTAATAGTTGTCGGCCGGATTTCCATAATACTCATACTGATCCGGGTACATGTAATCACCCATCATAAGGATGTACGCATACCAAAAATCAGCAAACTAAAATCAAACATCAAAAGAAAAATACCACTGATCGTCTATCCTAAGCGCACAACTCCCCGGCAACGGCGCCAAAATTTGACACGCCTAGGTCGTCGTGCGGTCAAAAATAAGAAAAACCTAACACACACTAGTATAGTGGTAGTCAGGGTCAATCCGCAGGAGTTACGTGGTTAGGACAAGACGATAGTATACCAACTGTAGTGTCACTCTACAGCCAGCGGTATTGTTTCTACTTTTCCAAAAATCAACTAAAAACACAATTCCAAGATCAATGCCAAAACCTAACTCAAACATGAACTAACTAAACCAAACCAAATCCTAGACTAATGTTACTTACTGAAATCAGAAACTAAGTCCAAAATCTAGAAGCAACAAACAGTTCCAAACACATCAACAAGCATTCAAACATCCAAAATACCGAAAATTGCAAATAAACCATAAACCGAATGATTAACTTTTATAAATCCAAATCAAACGTCAAACCAATATCCAAACACTCAATATCAGATCTGACAACTAACTAATACTACTGAAATCAGAAACTATAAATCTAAACAAACATCGAGTAATCGACGGAAATCCCGATTGCGGAATACCTCGATACCGAGTTGATAAAACAAGAGAAAAACTAAATAACTAACCAAAATGTTGATTCCCACTGAAAAACTGACGAAATAGTGTCTTTGGATCCTTCCTTCGCGTCCCGGGATGAGTGAAAAGTCGGACGGGACTCCGATATTTATAGTTGTGCGAAATTAGGGTTTCCGCGTCGCGGCCAATTAGAATCCGCGACGCGCGTGTTGCCTTATCCCGACTTTTCGGAGTTTAAAACTCAAAAACGCAGATTTTATGATTTTTTGACATTAGCGTCGCTAATGTGGAAATTAGCGTCGCTAATATTGGATCTAGAAACTTCCACGCGCGCGTTCGAATTTTGAATCTGAATTTTTTCCTCCTGCAAACATTAGCGACGCTAACTATAAAAGTTAGCGACACTAATGTGTCCAGACTTCTTTTTCTTGTCCGTTTTGCTCCGTAACTTCTCCAGAATTGCACTAAAACCCCTGCATTTACATTAAAAATATTTCCAAGCACCTTGGCACAAAAGTAAGTGATATTAGCCAATTAATAAATATAAATTAACTAAAACACGGCTAAATAACGCCTAAAATACTTGATATTACTAGGCGTTATCAAACACCCCACACTTGTGCCTTGCTTGTCCCCAAGCAAGAGAGTTTTTAACAGGTTTTAACTAAGACTCAAACAATTTTTGAATGTGTTTAGTTTCAAAGCTTATTGTCCCCAGAGTTAGAATGAAATAGTTCGTGAAAACATAATTGGAATATTCTTTGGAATTCATGACTTTCTAGAGAACCCTTGATTACAAATTTTCTGTCCACAATGAAGTGTACGTACTCATTCAGATTCTAAAGGCCATTAAGGAATTGTCCATGACTTTCGATGTTGTTCGTGTAGCGAGCTTTCAGAAATACCATCCCAGACCAGATGATCTTAGGTGGTAAGGTGCGTAAGGTCCACCCATTTTAGACCTACCGTCTCGAACAATAAAGGCCACTGAGTGACAGTTCCTTCCTAAATTCCAACCCTAAAACACTCCAATCGTCTAACTCATAAAACTCAACTTATTTGACTAAACTAATAGCATGATAACAACTAAACAGTATTTCTCGAAAAATACCAATGCTAAAAACATTCACAAACCATTCGTTTCGAAATTACAACCTATTGAAAATTTTGAAAAAGTTGCTAAAAAATTTTGAAAATCGGTCATTTTCCGCAAAAATTTTCAAAAACACACTCTTTCGACCGTCCACACCCCACACTTAAAACCGTACAACGTCCCCGTTGTACAAAAAAAAAATAATAATTTTAGAACTAGGGAGAAAGAGTTACCCCTTAGGAACGGCGAATTGCTTGATTGTCGGGACCATTTGTAGCAGAGTTGATTGTTCACGTCATTCACGATGAAATCCGGGAGTCGGGGCGCAGAAGTAAACACGCCGGCATAACACGAGTGTAGGGGTACGGTGACCCCACACTTGCATTATGCAACTCCATCAGTTGGTGCAGCAATCACAGTTTGGCAGATACTAACAAAAAATTGCAAAATACACCAAAGAAAATTATACATTGCGAGTTGTTGTCCTTGCTGATTCCTCATCTCCGCGACGCCGAAGTGTCAAGGCCACAACGCGTAGACGCGATGAAATCCGGTGTCTGTCGATCAAGTTTGAATGTCCGCGGCGCGAGATGAAGATGACCGCGTCGCGAGTATGCACGAAAAGCCCCAGATTTTTCGATTTTTCAATTTTAGTCCGTTTTTCAAATTGATTGCACAAATATGTTCCTAAACTAGAGACTAACAAAAGCCCTAAGTTTAATTTCAGAAAAAACAAGCTAAAATTGCCCTAATTTCTCATTTTGGTCAAAAACCCCAATTATGAACCCTAGATTTCTTGATTTTTGAATCCGACCTGTTTTTATCAAATTGAACACACCAATAGCATCCTAGACTAACCATTAACAAAAGACCTCTATCAATTTCACGAAAAACAAGCAACAAAGCCAGCAAATCGGGTAAAAACCCGAAGAACCCTAAAACGAGCCCTAATTTCACAAATTCTGATTTTTTGCATGTTTTCATCAAATTGAAGGCATAAATAGATAGCTAGGGCAGCGATTAAGAAACCCTAGGTGTCAATTTTTCGAAAAACAAACAAGAAGTCCGCCAATTTATCGATTTCGCTGAAGAACCCTAACCGAGCCCCCAATTTCGAAAATTCCTGAATTTGTGTTGTTTTCATCAAATTGAATGCCTCATTCAGTAGCTATGGGACCGATTAAGCGACCCTAGGTTGGTAATTGCATAAAAAACGAACCAGAAATCGTTCGATTTGAAGATGAAGGTCCGGTTTTCCGAAAAACCCCAAAAACGGCCCTAATTTTCGTTTTTTCCATTCGTGACTTGTTTTAGCTCAATTGATTATGCCAATATGTTGCTAGAGGGCCGATTAACAAACCCCAAGCCTCAATTTGATGAAAAACACCACAGAAATCATCCAATTCGAGCCGATGGGTTCGGTATACTGAAAACCCCAAAACGGCTCAAAATCCTCTGATTCGAGCGACATTTTGCGATGAGGACGATGGAGGAGTGTTCAGATACGTCCCTTGAGTGCTTAATCAGTGCTTGGTCGGAGAAATTGCGCAAAAACCAAAAAAATCTGGCGGGTGTGTGCGTGTTTGATTCGACAGATGCGAAAAGGGGAGGGCTGGGTTCCAACATTAGCGACGAGGATGAACAAAAAGCGTTGACCCGCGTTGACCATCACTAATATTAAAATTAGTGGTGCTAACTTGTGATTTTTCCATTTTTTTTTTCGCGTTTTTCCGTATTTTTAAAACCCGTTCGCCCACCCCACACTCGAGTTATGCCAGGAAATTTTGAAAAATTTTCCAATTGATATTTTGACAAAATAAGAACTAAAAATTAAAAACAAAAATTAAAAATACTTACCGAATTGCCGGGTTGCCTCCCGAAAGCGCTTCTTTGTTTGGTCTTTTAGCTGGACCGTTTTTCTGCGGCTACGGTGGGTCGTACACCATTTGACTCCACTGAATTTCAGTTACCACCGTCCCCTCGCTGATCCCGTACTCTAATTTCCCCGGGTCAAATGGTTTACCGGTTCCTCTGCTGCTGCCCGGTTGCCGTTTTCTGATTAATTTGCGCGAATGTTTGGAAGTTGCTTTAAACCTCCAAGCTCGGTCCTTCCTGCGGTGTCGCTTCAACATCATCGGTTTAACGTGGAGCGCGCCCAGTGCTTTTCCCAGTAATTGTTTTGCAGTTTTCATTTTGCTTGCGTCTCGCGTGCTATCTTCAGTTTGCAATTTTGGCTTGCAGTACCAATAAAGGTTTTCCAATCGAATGGGATCGGAAGGCAACACATTGAGATGCTCCCGAATGTCCTCATCGATGGTATTGATCACATCTAATTTTCCATTCATGAATGGATCATGAGTGGTGATAAAACCATGTTTCTTATTTGCAAAAACCAACTCGTCAGTATCATCTTCTTGATCATCGTCCAACAGGTGGATCGGGACCAAGAGTGAGCGACTGGTTTGATCTGGTGGTGGTACAACTTCACTCATCACCAGATCCTCACTTTCAAACTTCTCCAAATTTTTAAAAATTACAGGGTCGGGGGTAATATTGTAATCTACACCCCCTTCCCTAATAGTATCAAAAACTTCAACAGTTTCGGGACCTGCTAGGCTGGGATCTGTACTGTCACTTACAGTCTCCTCCACAACATCCTCATCAATCAAATCGTCTGGTGATGGTACAGATTCACACATCACCAGATCAACATTTTCAAAAATATCAAAATCATCAAAAGCTGTTGAGTTAGAGGTAGCACTGTCACCTACAACCTCTTTCTCAACAACATTTTCGACCATCTCAGTGGTCTCTTGACTTTCCCACGGTGTATGCCCTTCCATCACATATTCAGGTGATGCAAGTTCACACACATTATCATTGGTATAAAAATCACTCACCTCCGGTTCTGGCGAAGGTGGTGAACATTTCCAACTTTCCTCTAACCTATCTAAAGAAGCTTGCACTTTTTCAAGAGCTTCAGCCTGGTCCTTCTGCTCATGGTAGTTGTTATACATGAATACCCAAAGTTGGGCCCAAGTTACAGAATTCTCAGGCTGAGATGACTCCTCGGTCCGCCATCCATTGTCATCGAATGATCCGTTGTGGCAATCATCCTCGTAATAGTTGTCGGCCGGATTTCCATAATACTCATACTGATCCGGGTACATGTAATCACCCATCATAAGGATGTACGCATACCAAAAATCAGCAAACTAAAATCAAACATCAAAAGAAAAATACCACTGATCGTCTATCCTAAGCGCACAACTCCCCAGCAACGGCGCCAAAATTTGACACGCCTAGGTCGTCATGCGGTCAAAAATAAGAAAAACCTAACACACACTAGTATATCGGTAGTCAGGGTCGATCCGCAGGAGTTACGTGGTTAGGAAAAGACGATAGTATAGCAACTGTAGTGTCACTCTACAGCCAGCGGTATTGTTTCTACTTTTCCAAAAATCAACTAAAAACACAATTCCAAGATCAATGCCAAAACCTAACTCAAACATGAACTAACTAAACCAAACCAAATCCTAGACTAATGTTACTTACTGAAATCAGAAACTAAGTCCAAAATCTAGAAGCAACAAACAGTTCCAAACACATCAACAAGCATTCAAACATCCAAAATACCGAAAATTGCAAATAAACCATAAACCGAATGATTAACTTTTATAAATCCAAATCAAACGTCAAACCAATATCCAAACACTCAATATCAGATCTGACCACTAACTAATACTACTGAAATCAGAAACTATAAATCTAAACAAACATCGAGTAATCGACGGAAATCCCGATTGCAGAATACCTCGATACCGAGTTGATAAAACAAGAGAATAACTAAATAACTAACCAAAATGTTGATTCCCACTGAAAAACTGACGAAATAGTGCCTTTGGATCCCTCCTTCGCGTCCCGGGATGAGTGAAAAGTCGGACGGGACTCCGATATTTATAGTTGTGCGAAATTAGGGTTTCCGCGTCGCGGCCAATTAGAATCCGCGACGCGCGTGTTGCCTTATCCCGACTTTTCGGAGTTTAAAACTCAAAAACGCAGATTTTATGATTTTTTGACATTAGCGTCGCTAATGTGGAAATTAGCGTCGCTAATATTGGATCTAGAAACTTCCACGCGCGCGTTCGAATTTTGAATCTGAATTTTTTCCTCCTGCAAACATTAGCGACGCTAACTATAAAAGTTAGCGACACTAATGTGTCCAGACTTCTTTTTCTTGTCCGTTTTGCTCCGTAACTTCTCCAGAATTGCACTAAAACCCCTGCATTTACATTAAAAATATTTCCAAGCACCTTGGCACAAAAGTAAGTGATATTAGCCAATTAATAAATATAAATTAACTAAAACACGGCTAAATAACGCCTAAAATACTTGATATTACTAGGCGTTATCAGTGAGAGTCATTGATCGAGGTCAATGACATGTTTAATCTCAGATTATGCTCTTCTATTTGTGACTGGGATGTCGAGGATCACAAATAAGATGTGAATAACCATGCAAATTGCTTGGTAACCTCAATGTCGTTTATCATCTCAATTGATGTGTCGGTAAACCACACACGCTCTATCAATAATGATAAATTAGGAGATACCCATTACCACTCTTTATGAATCCCTATTAATGTATCGGTTAACCATATACGCTCCGCTAATGATTCACAAAGTGTAATGTGCAACTTCATGGGTTAGCATACTTTTCACATTTTCCAAAAGTAACTAGATTGAGATTTTATTGAAGTTCTAGTACTTTTGACTAATAGCATTATACTTTTAATGAGATTAGGTTCGTCTCATCAAATCCGTTCTCCTAACGACAATCTACTGATCAAGGGAGCGGTGGGTGAGAGTGGACACCCATTCAACCGCCATTTTATACCCAGTTTCCTTATCCCCCCCCCTTATAGACCAGTTTTCTGAATGAGAGGCATACTACCGATTTGACTGACTTAATCTTATATATGTAATTATTAAATTTTAATAATAATATATAGAGTAAATTACAAAAATGGTCCCTGTGGTTTGGCCCAATTTTCAATAAGAGACCAACTTTTAAAAAATCAATTTATAGGTCCACAAGGTTTGATTTTTCTTTCAATAAGAGTCCAAAGGCTAGTAAAATGACTAATTACCCTTTCTATTTTCTTTTTCATTTTTCTTTTAATATTTTATTTATTAAATCATTTAAAAAAATAAACCCAACCCATCCCACCCCTCCCCCCCTCTCTTTTTATCTTGCATGAACTTTCACTCGACATCTGGGACCCTTTCAAAGATTTCCCGATTTCATCTTTGTCTAACGTTTCAACGGAAACCTCCGCATTGGTAAACACCCGTGTCGATGGGAAGGAAACCCCAAAAGCCCATGTGTTCAAGGCAGATCTTCTTGGGATCAAGAAAGAAGAAGTCAGGGTGGAGGTAGAAGACGACAAGATCCTATTCGTCTGACGTTTCGGATAAAATTTTTCTTTCATGTTACCCGCTGACCTTGCTGACAAGCTCAAAATCCCGCTAACCTTGAAAGTTCATGCACCTGACGAGAAAGTGAAATCAGAATCAGAAAGCTTTGTGGTTCCAATTTGCCGGATAAAATCACGATGAAGAAGATTAAAGGTACGAAAATTTGGCATATTGCTCCTCTTTTTGAATCAAAAACCCAAATCGGTGATATATGTTTTTTTTTCAATCATTACGTTTCATTTCTTATTCTCAATTCTGTGTTTCTGTGTGCTTGGCCATGATTTCTTGATGAAGAAATAGAAAAAATTCATTTGAAACATCTTCAAACATTGTTACCTCAAAGATACATATCAAGTGTTCGACAAAATGGCAAAGTGAGCCTTGGATTTCAAGCGTCTCAGATGCAATACACAACAACAACGGTCCCGATACATCCACTTCCCACCTTCAACTGGGGGCGAGTGTCAATGTTCTGCTCAGGTATCTTTATGATAAATACAAAAATGAAGAATTGGAACCTGCGAAAATAATGTTACAACTGGCAGATCAGTCTATGAAAGTCTCACGGGGAAAATTAACGAATGTGATTGTCAAGGTTGGTGATTTCTTCTATCCTGTAGACTTTTTGGTAATGGAATATGAAAGTTTGGAAGACGCACCTGCACTGATCTTAGGACGGCCATTTTTAGCCATAGTCGGGGCTGTGATGGACTGCAAGACGGGGGACATGGACATCTCCTTTGGGACACGAAAGCATAGGTTGAATATGTTTGGGTGCCCGATAACCTTGCCACCAGGGTATGATAGTCAATACCTAAACAACAAACCGTTAATGGCACCAAGGGTGAGTGGTAAAGGTAAGAATCGAGCACAAGAAAATGAAAGCGAGGATGAAGAGATTCTTTGGAGAGCAAAAGGACATCCGCTGGCCTCAGTCGATAAAATGCAACTGTTAGATATGATAGAGATGATGGAATTGAAACACCAACAGTACGAAAAAGACACAAGATGCAGGGAGGCAAAGGTTTTTCAGATCTTGGACGCTCGGCAGCAGTGTATCTGCCAGGTAAGCGATCGCATGACGTAACTCACAACGCTACTTGCGACATTGGTTCATGATTTTGCGCCAGAAATGAAGTGGATGGTACCGGAAGAAGACAAGGAAGAATAAGAAGAAGTACGTCTGGCTGAAGACGTTAAACTTACCGCTTGTTGGGAGGCAAGCCATCTGTAAATATGTTAGGTTCTTTGTTTTTAGAAATAATTAAGAAAATTTAATCATCATCATTGCAGGAATTCATAGCACGAGGCAAGTGTGGGGTCAAACAGAAGACATTGAAAGAATTGAAGGACGCGACGCGTCATAGATAAAAGCGCATCGCGTGTACGCAAGGTAACCCGATGCACAAGGGTTCTTTTGGATACGCGCGACGCGCATCGCCTTTACGGGCGTTGCTGAATACGATCAGACGAAAACCGCCATTAAAGGTATGAAATCCCTCGTCGCACCTCACACACACACACCAACGTTGCGAAAAACAGAGCACCGATCAATCACGTATTTTCCTCGCATTCTTTGTGTTTCCTAGTTTCTATTATCGAGGTATGTCATTTAAACTCATTTTTGCAAGTTGTTACATCCGTTTGACGTGTGAAATTGATCGAATTAGTCGAGGTAGAAAAACATATAAAAATCGGCAATGCCGACTTGTAGGGTGTTGTTGCATTTGCAAAATCTTCACCCTAGAGGGGCTAGTCGATAGTTAGGGTGCCTTGTGATTGCTTGGGATTGAATTAAACAGGTGATTTTGATGAGTTTTGGAAATCTTTTTCGCAACAGACGTACGACGCGACGCGCGTATCGGGGCGACGCGCTGGAAAATCTGCGGCGTGCAAGGACTAATATATTAAAGTGATAATATATTAATTAGAAACTATATTGATTGATTAATAATTAATCAGGAATTAATTGGATTAATTTCTGTGGTATTAATTAGATTAATCAGGAAGTCAGGGATTAAATTCGTACAAATTCAATAGTTGAATTGCGGCGCGTGGCGCGCCAATGTATAGGCCGCGGCGCGCATACGAATAATCCGGAAAATTGCTGACGGCTAGGGTTTATTGTTTCCCTATAAATAGGGACCCATAGACCTCATTATCAAGTGCTCATTCTATTATTCTCTCTGGAATTTTCGTGACCTTCCTCTGGCTCCCTGGGTGTGATCTCATTTGAGGCAGGACACTTGTGCAGCTTAGCTTCAAGATTAAAACTAAAGGTTAGTTTTCTGATTTATTCTTTTAGTTATTTTTGTTTGGCATTTAGGAATTAGTTACATGTTCAAAGTAAGAAAACATAGATCTTTTCTAGGTTGCATATGAACTTAGGTTATTTAGTTCATGGTTGCGGAAAACCTTCAGTGGTATGAGTGCATTTGGTTGTTTTCTTATTGAACTGCTGTAATAGTTTTCCTAATATTTAAGGTTTATTGTTTATAAACTCTTTGGGCCTGATATGGATTTAGGGTTTGGGTTTTAGAAACCTTTTCCCCGCCCCTTGGTAATTTTCGAAAATAGGCATTAGGGTTTTGGAAGGCTTTCTATTTTTGGTAACTTTAATTGTTTAATTAAATGGATAACCTTAAACCCAGTTTGTTATGAATTCGATAATTAGGGGTTTAAGATAGGTTTAAATTGATTTGATTAATTTGGAAAAACCTATCTACATTTGAATTAATTTAATTAATTGTTTAATTAAAAGATAATTCAAGAGATTTAATTTAATTTTAATTTAATGGTTAAATTTCGAAAATTAAAGGTTAAATCCTAAAATATTTTAAAAGGTTTAAAAATATCAAGATTTAATTAATTTAATTAATAGTTTAATTAAAAGATAAATTAAATCAAATTAAAGGTTTAATTTAATTTGAAGTTTAATAGTTAAATTTTAGGAAATTAAAAGATAAACCAGGAATATTTTAAAAGGTTTAAAATATATCTTATATATATTATTAAAAGTTAATACTATATGTATAAGATAAATTGGTTAGTCAAATCAATAGTAGGCCTCATTCACGAAGCTGGTCTATAAGGTGGGTATAAGGAGACTGCCTATAAAATGGCAGTCTAATGGGTGTTCACTCTCACCCACCGCTCGCCTGATCAGTGGAGGGTCGTTAGCCGAACGGGTTTGATAGGACCGCTTAATGATTAAAAGTATAATGATCAAAGTACTATAACACTTTACAAAATTCCCAATCTAGTTACTTTAGGAAAAAAATTTGAATTTGATGCTAATCCATGAAATTGCACATTGCACTTTATAAAACGTTGGTGGAGCGTGTGTGGGTTACCGGCACACCAATGGGGGTTCATAAAGAGTGGCAATGGGTTTCTCGGGTGTTATCATTGTTGATGGAGCATGTGTGGTTAACCGGCACATCAATTTGAGATGGTAATTGACCCCGAGAGTACCGAGCTAATTTGCATGGTTATTCACACTCGGTTTGTGATCCTCGGCATCCCAGTCACAAACGGTGGGGCATATCCGAGATTAAACATGCCATTGAACAGTTCAATGAATCTCACAGATCTAGGAATTTCATTAGACTGAAATTGATAATAGTTATCTACCTTAATGACCACTGTGTTGTGATTACGGCATCCCTCTTCACAACATAGTTGGGGTGTTTTGGATCCTAGCCTTGTTAAAGAATAAATTGGGTAATTATTTAAAAGGATTAATTAAACTAATAAATTCAAATTTTATATATGTTTGAAGAAAGTGTCATTCTCCTCCTTCCCCTCCTTCACCCATTTCTGAGAGCTTCAGAAAGCACCTGTTAAAATATGGTAAGGCTGACTGGCCTTGACTGTGTGATATGGTTTTGCAATTAGAGAATAGTTCTTAGTTTTGCTGGCGAACCATATCCGACTGAGTGTCCGCTCCCAAACATGGCATCACACAGCAGCTTGTGATGAGCATGACTCCTTGACTATTGAGTCCAAGGAAGTTCGTTGCCTTATGCTATTGATCATTGACCCCGAGTTCTGCAGGGATTTAGAATTCCTAGGGTCAGATAAGTTAGCACAGCTAGTTGAGGAAAGGTTCCGAGAACTGGTTGAAAAAGGAGAACGAACTAGGATCTTCAAAGAGTTTGAAGTTGCAAGCTAGTATGAAGCAGCACCAGTTTGCATGTTCCCAAGTTTGAGGGATACATAGGCGAATAGTATAAAACTGGTTTCCCCTTGTGATCAGGAGTTAAGTATTAGCTTGACTCGCTGATCCGTTCATCCAAATGAACAGGAAGGGTAATCGGATAAGACAATCATGGAAATGCATTCAATGTCGACTCTAAATGAGTCGTTCATGGAGAAGCATAGTTCTATTGATTCAGCTGTTTCAGGATTAAGTCCAGTATTAAGATGCATCAAGAAATGATCCAGATCGTCTGGACCGATTGTTCGATGTTTCAAACTGGGAATCCATAAGGTTGGACACAGTCACAGAAAGATTGAAAAAATGCTCTAAAGCCAAACCGTTTGGCAAACTCAGTAATATCTTAAAACTCAGAATACCTGATCCTCATTTCCTTGATACAGGATGTGTTTCTCACATTTGCTCTGTATGCACGGACTCTGTAGGATGCGGGATGTTGTCGCACAGGAGCATATTCAGATTGGGTATGGAGCTCGTGCATTTTTGGAGTTAAGCTAGATATTTGTTCTTGTTATTGGTTTACAGATACATTTAACATAGATTCGCATTGTACATTGTTCTGAGGATAATTCTGTTTTAATGAAATATTTTTTTAAAACATGATTGTTTTAATTATCCTCGAAATGTTGTGTGAATGTGTTAATGACATAAATGGTAATAACTTGAATGTTGATACATCCAATGGGATTGGACTTATAAATTGTGTTCTTTATGATTGTTAAAGTGAATTTTATGAGAATCACTTCAACCAAAGGTCCAGTTGGACAGGACTTTGGAATCATTTGACTTAGAGTCACATGATGAATTGAGTGCTTAATAAAATTAATTGTGGCAAGAAAGGAATCACCCAAAGATCCAATGGATAGGATTTTAGAATCAGTTGACTTGGAGTCAGGCGATGATTGCATGTCTTGAACAATATTAACAAAGTCATAAATTTACATGGAGATGTAAAGGTATTAAGATTTTGAGCGACATACACATAAGTTACTGTGTATTGCTCGAATCTTCGAACAGAACACGATTAGTTATGCTTCAAAATATTTGCCAAATAGTTTGACAAATATAGCTTCGCTTATCGGAATAAGCGATTGATTGGAACCTTGAAGTGTTCAAGGATTTCAAAGGAAGTATAAGATCAACAGAACCTGAATGACTACACAGACTGAGAAAATGTTTCACAGTTTATCCTCTTCCAAAAATACTAATGGTTATAAATTGTGTTGATACATCCAATGGGATTGGACTTATAAATTGTGTTCTTTATGATTGTTAAAGTGAATTTTATGAGAATCACTTCAACCAAAGGTCCAGTTGGACAGGACTTTGGAATCATTTGACTTAGAGTCACATGATGAATTGAGTGCTTAATAAAATTAATTGTGGCAAGAAAGGAATCACCCAAAGATCCAATGGATAGGATTTTAGAATCAGTTGACTTGGAGTCAGGCGATGATTGCATGTCTTGAACAATATTAACAAAGTCATAAATTTACATGGAGATGTAAAGGTATTAAGATTTTGAGCGACATACACATAAGTTACTGTGTATTGCTCGAATCTTCGAACAGAACACGATTAGTTATGCTTCAAAATATTTGCCAAATAGTTTGACAAATATAGCTTCGCTTATCGGAATAAGCGATTGATTGGAACCTTGAAGTGTTCAAGGATTTCAAAGGAAGTATAAGATCAACAGAACCTGAATGACTACACAGACTGAGAAAATGTTTCACAGTTTATCCTCTTCCAAAAATACTAATGGTTATAATGTGTCTTTAGGGAAGATGATGGAGCATTGATCGAAATAGTTTTGATCCTCGATGTATAAGATACATTTCTGATTAGTATTTCAATGAATTAAATATTCAACCAATCAGACCGCAGAAACCATATTCCGACCATATCTTAGACTAAGTGGGTTATGTCGACACTATCTGAAATGTAAAGCTGGGATCATCCCACTAGTACATAGAAAGTCTAGGGTCATGTAGCTTTCGTCGGAATCTCATGACAAGCCTGAAACTGATCAGCGGATGTCGTTTTCATTGGCCATCCCGGTTATCCTTTGGAAGAAGAGTCCTTTTAGAAAGAGCTCAATTTCTAAGGAAACAGTAGGAGTAAGAATAATACTGAATGAGTTCAGGGATTAGCCAAGTGAAAGAACCTTTTAGTCACCACTGGGCCTTGACCAGGAATTGGATTCTTAATCCTGACATATCCTCTCTTCGCTTGACCAGTAGTTATTGTCACCGTCATAAGGAGTTATGATCTGGGTGATATACCGAGTAGTGGTAAAACACTAAAGATGGTACGGATAAGTAATCCGACTACTGGAAGCATTGGTGAGCCCGGTTGCTGCCAAATAAGAGAACCTTACCGCGAGACACAGTCTATGTGACAGTTTGATTGATCTTTACAACTGGTCTAGTAACCGGTGGGAGTAATTGAATCATCAATGAAGGGAACATAGAAATGTACTTACAAAACATCTGATTGAATGAGTCATCACTTGGAGTCAAGCAATTGATTCTGAGAGAAGCACTCTCAATAGAAGATGTAATCCGAGAGGATTCTGCGTGGCATAGTGTGAGTCGCTAGTGGAGCGTGTGTGGTTTACTGGCACACTAATAGGGACTCACATAGAGCATGCCATTGCCAAAGGTACAAGGCCCCGGGATTCGTCCCATGGGCATCTCGCAAGAAAGGATATTCGGATTCTCAAAATAGGCCAAAAGGTTTGGATTTTATGAATAGCCTGAAAGATTTCCTTTAATATGTCGGAAAGGTTTGGATTTCGGTTTCGCAAAATGTGCCAAAAGTTCTGGATTTTGTAAATAGTCCGAAAAAAGTCATATAAGCGTGTCAAAGCCAGTGGGAGTATTGTTGGTATCTGCTATCGCATATATGTGGGTTACATACTGGTTCTAGGAAACGTCTCTTATCATTACAAAGTGTAATGACTTGGTGTTAAGAAACGGTTCGCTATGAAAGACTTTAAGAGATACAACATACTCAGGTGGTTGTGAACATCTATTAGATAGATCAGAATTCTGCCAATGTGATCTTGATGAGATTCAAGATGCATAACCCAAGGAAAGGAGTTTCCTGTCATTGCAAAGTGTAATGAATTGGCATGAAAGAAACAAAGAAGGTGCAGCATACTTACGTAGTTCATAGACATCTATCAGATAGATGAGACTGACAGTATTGACTTAGCCGTTGAGAATATGATCTTGATGGGATTCAAGATGCATAAGAAAGAGTCCCCGAAAGGAAATGGTTTCCGGAAATCATGACACAAGGATTATTGGTAATCTTAGGATTCCGAAAGGGCTTGGAATGAGATTACATCAGGTTCCTCAAGCCTCTTAGACAAATCAGAAGTCTTATGAACATATCCTGATGACTTAATGCTTAGAGCATTGTAAGTTGGATTCAGGATATTACCTGGCTGAGAATACTCAATGGATTTTTTGAACAGACGTGAGAAATCACTGGGAAATGATTAGGGTGATTGATTTGAAAGGGTTTTCAAATCGGTAATTGTTTACACTAGAACGTGGTGCTGTAGGACTTCATGGTTAAAGAATTTCGTTGGTTTCTGATGGAGCGCGTGTGGTTCACCGGCACATCATGACACCTCGAAATTGTCTTAGGGTGTAGTCATGTAGACTAAAGACCCGAGAACGATGGGCAGTCACGGTACACATCACCAGAATGGAGTTGTGAGAGAGAATGACAGAATGACAAATTGAGATATCATCGTAAGAGTATCCGATAGGATCATCTGCAATAAAGTGTATAAGTGTTAGACACTTGGATACATAGAAATAGTGAAAAGGTCATAGACATAGATATGAAAGGCTTGAATTGAAAGTTTAAAAGAGAATAAGAAACCGATAATAGTTATGATAAATCGGACTTGGTGATTACCTCGTGGAGACTTGGTAATAAGCAGGAGTAGCTGCCAGTCAGATTTTATGTTTCG
Source organism: Cichorium intybus (assembly GCA_023525715.1). NCBI lineage: Eukaryota > Viridiplantae > Streptophyta > Magnoliopsida > Asterales > Asteraceae > Cichorium > Cichorium intybus. The sequence continues at coordinate 464,177 of JAKNSD010000032.1, forward strand.
CTTTTGCATGTTTACTTCCTGAATAATTGGATTATTCAAATATCCACAGTCACTCATACTTTTAGGGAGTAAGTATGAAGGAAGACTGTCATGAATTGGTTTGTAGATTGTCTAAGGAGTTAGACATTGCAATAAGATTGCTGCAATGTTCATGAGTACTTGGAAATGGAGATTTGAGTATTGGATATACCCACGCTCAATAGATTGCTTCATGGATTACATCACGAGCAATGTTGAGACGATAATATCTTATGGTCTTAAAGTGGAGAGATATGAGTTATAATTTGCAAGGCGGTTGTTCATTGATAGTACGAAAACGCATCGGTAACTCGGTGTTATAAAACATGCTGTTGTGAGTGATTTGTCGGGTAAAAGATATAACATATTAGTCGAAGCTTATTCGTCCCTTGACCTAGATGGGAAACAGATATCTGTTGGCCACTCAATGATTTTAAAGTTGACTGAAGTGCTGGCCAACCAGGACTAAATTGATGCGTTCAATTAGAAGTCAAATAGTCATAAGCAAAATCGGAAATCGGGAAACAGTGTGTCATACAGAGATTGATCTCAATCCATGTATCATGTCTGAAAATATCTTGTTGGACGGAGGATCATCTGATCACTTATCTATGGACAGAACTGACTAGGTCAGAGTTCGGTAGCAGTTTCTAGGAAGCCACAATTTGCTGATTAATTAGAGGTTAAATTGGTAATTATAGTCATAGACTTATCCAAGTGGGAGACTGTTGGATTAGATGTCTAAGCCATGACTTATAATTTGTATTTACCTAATTAATTGAAGCAAAGTCCATTTGGGTTGCCCTCATAGCTGGAGTTTTGGTAGAAAGTTCGGTAGAGAGAAAGGTTGGTTTATTATGGGATTAATAAATCAATAGAAATAAAAGATATGGTTTGTTAATATATTAAAGTGATAATATATTAATTAGAAACTATATTGATTGATTAATAATTAATCAGGAATTAATTGGATTAATTTCTGTGGCATTAATTAGATTAATCAGGAAGTCAGGGATTAAAGTCGTACAAATTCAATAGTTCAATTGCGGCGCACGGCGCGCCAATGTATAGGCCGCGGCGCGCGTACGAATAATCCGGAAAATGGCTGACGGCTAGGGTTTATTGTTTCCCTATAAATAGGGACCCCTAGATCTCATTATCAAGTCCTCATTCTATTATTCTCTCTGGAATTTTCGTGACCTTCCTCTGGCTCCCTGGGTGTGATCTCATTTGAGGCAGGACACTTGTGCTGCTTAGCTTCAAGATTAAAACTAAAGGTTAGTTTTCTAATTTATTCTTTTAGTTATTTTTGTTTGGCCTTTAGGAATTAGTTACATGTTCAAAGTAAGAAAACATAGATCTTTTCTAGGTTGCATGTGAACTTAGTTTATTTAGTTCATGGTTGCGGAAAACCTTTCACTTCTGCCTTTCATCCACCGCACCTGGACCCATCCCGACAGGGCGTTTTACTTTCATGTGCCAGGGCTGGGACAAACTTATGGCCACTGCGGAGGACGTTGTGTACAAGGAGCTCGTGCTCGAGTTCCTTTCTACTTGCAGCTACACTCCAGGATCGAGGGAGCCACGATCCCAGCTGATCCGATTCAGACTAGGAGGGCAGAGTCGAGAGTGCACCTTACGAGACTTTGCCAGATGCACCGACCTTTATACTGAGGCGGAGATGAGTGGTGTTCACTTTACACCCTTTTTCACCACTTGCTTCAGGGATCAGCCTCAGAGGGAGGCAAATGCGGTTATTTGGGCAGCGATGTCCAACGAGATGTTTGAGGCTGTTTCAGCCAGGGAGAGCCAGCTCCATGATCCACTCCATCGATTGATGCACCGAATCATGTCTACCTCCATCATGTAGAGGAGGGGATGCGAGAAGGTGTTTCGAGAGGACATCTACTACATATGGGTCCTTTCCGACCCAGGCAGGTATCTCAACCTGCCATTCGTGCTGGCAGTTTCACTTCCATCGAGGGCGGCTGGTTCGATCGCCAAGAGCCCCATGGACGGTGGGCACTTCATTACCCGCCTGGCCCGATCATATGGCATTCTGACGGCCGAGGTTCTTGCTGGTCTGGCCTAGATCGAGCCCACACAGGCATCGGTACGATATTTTGAGCTGATGGGGATCATCCACCAGCCGCGACAAGGCATATATTTGAGCGGATGCCACGATTGAGGCAGTTGGCCCCCAGTCAGAGGAGGAGGAGCGACCCGCCCAGCGCCGAAGAGAGAAGGCACCGATTCAGCCACCACCACAGACACAGCCGCCACCACAGCGCCCAGACGTGCATGCTGCTTTGCAGGATCTGCGAGAGAGGATGGCATTTTTGGAGGAGCAGCAGGCATGGATCGGAGATGCACTACTCATGCTCCTCACTCAGTCTGGACACCATCCACGACCCTTCCCCACCAGAGCCCACGATGATGAGGCTAGTCCATCCGACACCCAGCATGATGACTGATTGTACTTTTCGTTTGATCTTTTGAAACATTATACATAACCTGTTACTATCTTTTGTCCTGTATCTTTTATGTTTGTTCTGTTTGGATTTAGTTTGTTTTGCGAGTTTGTTTGTGCAAGTACCAATGGAAAATCTAATGAGGAGTTGTTTCAAGCAAGTGTGGGGTCATTGTACCCCTACACTTGTCATTTCACCGGCGTGTTCACTGTTGCGCCACAACTCCGGGAATCTGAATCGTGATGTACATGTTTTTGTATCCTATGACAACTAGTTCCAACAAGCAGCCTACCGTCTAAAGGGGTAACTCTTTCTCCCTTATTCTGAAATATTTTGATGTACAACGGGGACGTTGTACGGTTTTAAGTGTGGGGTGTGGACGGTCGAAAGAGTTTATTCTTGAAATTTTTGCAGAAAACAAGTAATTTTAAAAAAAAAATAGCAATTTTTCTAAAGTTTTAAGAGATTGTAATTTTGAAACGAATAGCTTTTGAATGTTATAGCTTGGTATTTTTCAAGAGATACTGTTTATGGTAAGCAAGCTATTGTTTAGTCAAATAAGTTGAGATTTTAGGAGTTACAAAAAATATTTGGATTTGGAATATTTGAGGATTGGAATTTAGGAAGGAAACGTCAATCAGTGGCCTTTGTTGTTTGAGCCGGCAGGTCTGAAACGGGTGGCCCCGAAAGGGAACTTATGCACCTTACTACCTAAGATCGTCTGGTTTGGGATAGTATTTCTGAAAGCTCGCTACACAGACAACATCGAAAGTCATGGACATTTCTTTAATGGCCTTTAGAATCTGAATGAGTACGTTTGCATGTGCATACTAAAAATTTGTAATCAATGGTTCTTTAGAAAGTCGTGAATTCCAAAGGGTATTCTGGTCATTTTTCATAAAAATCATTTTCAATCTAACTTTTGAAACAACATACTTTGAAACTAAAAGCATTCAAAAATGTTTGAGTCTTTATTATAATTTGTTAAAAACTCTCTTGCTTGGGGACAAGCAAGGCACAAGTGTGGGATGTTTGACAACGCCTATGAATATCAGGTATTTTAATCGTTGTTAGGCCCTATTCTTGGTGAAATTATATCATTTATATATTGGTATTACTCACTTTTATGCTAGTACTTGTATGCAAGAAAAAGATGAAGACAGGGACTAAGCATGGACAAAATGAAAGAAGTTTGGATAAACACCATTTCAGTCGAAACGACACGTGCGCCGTAACCAAAGAAGCACGCGTGACGCAAAAAGTCAAAGATGAGGCGGTGAATTAAAATTCAAAGTGTGAAATACGGGATAATGGATAAGACGCGACGCGGATCCAAGCCCTGTGCGCCGCTAGGACCACCTTGATCCGCTGCCATCGTTGATTCCCTTTAGCAGCGTGAAAAATCGTTGATGTTGCTTCCCTTGCTGCCATCGTTCCACCCCCTCTCTTACTCAGTCGATTTCTGTCTCTGTAACCCTCGTGAACCCTCTCTCTCTCGTCCACTAATTTGATTCACGCACAAAAAGAGGTGCGATTTTGGTGTTTCTGATTTGGATGAACACGTCCCTTCTCTGATTCCCGTTTTCCCCTTTCTCCTTTCTATTTCTGTTGAATTTTACGCACATAGGAAAGAAACGCAGCCCATAGATGGTTTTGACCAGTCAAATTCGAAAAAGACCATATTGCCCTTAATTCCATGCCTTGGATAAAATTCCAGCATTTTGTCTGATTTTTCCAAACTTTACGCCACCATAAGTTCTACACACGTTATCGGGATTTTATAAACTTTATACCTTTAGAAATGTGGCAATGAGCTTAACAACTTTCCCCTACTGGCTTAATTATGAATCTCTATAGATGTTCCGTTACAGACCCTTAAACATGGCCCTTTGGAACTTTTTTGTCACTTTTTGGTCATCTTTGACCTGTCATAACTTCTTTGTTATAACTCCAAACGTCCCGAATCTTTTTCCTGTATTCTTATTACATCAAAATCTACAAAAGTCTACTTGACGACTTTTGCGCAATTCCTTGTGGATTTTTATATATTATTTTTTTTAAAGTTTAACAATTAATCTTTTCACTTTTGCCCCCAATTTCCCATTCTTGTCCTCGAGTCTTTAAATAAAGTTTCCAAATTAAGTAATACTTCATTATAACTTAATAAAATGATTTTAAAACATAAGTTTCTATATTTTCCACTTCTTTGACCATTTTGCCCTTTTAAGTAAATTTAAATTTATTTGGGCATCGAACCTCTTAATGTCAAGCTACTTAGTTTTAAGTCTTTATTTCATATATTAAAATTTTAGGTTGTCACAACTATCTACCCCTTAAAAGGATTCAGTCCTCGGAGTCACTCCATGGGAAGGAAATTAACTTGCAACTACATAGTTCCACGTGAACCTGAACTGGTACTAAGTCTTCAACAAAATGCTTGTTTCAAGTCCTTATTGTCTTGTACAGTCCTTATCCCACTCATCCCTAACCAATTTCATCCATTATGTAACCAGATTACTATGTTAATTGCCATTATACTCATAAACCATCTTGCCAAATGTTACATCACCTTTAGATAACCATATCATGATGACAAGTTGTAAATCTCATCACAGTCCATGAAAGACCTTTCAAGTTATCTTCATCTTGATGTTAGTTCTAGCTTACTTACAAAACAATCTTACTCACCCAAAATGATCATAACACGCTCTCATAATAAACTTCATAAATTGTGAATTAATAACTTACATCTTGAACAGTTGTCTTCAGCTATTGAGTATACATGACATTATGCCTTAATAACATAATATACACTCTCCAACAATGACCAAAAGTTGCTACTATAAACTTGTTGAACTACCCGTTCATAACGACTTCCTAACCTCAAAATACTACATGGAAAGAATGGCATACCTTCATTAAATTAACTTGTTGCAAAATCTTCGCATGTCTCAATTTCCTTCTTGATCTTCAAAATCCAATAATCATGCTTAAACACACTAAGAATAATGAGTTTTAATATACTACGCCTTGCTTCGTGATCTTCACTTTCCAATTCAAATCTTTAATCAAGATTTGACAACTTTAATCAATTTTTCATTATTATTTTTTTCTTATAGTCACTTTATAATTAGGCAAAATACTTAAAATCTCATAATGTTTAACACTTTTCCACTTTTCATTTCTTTCCCATTTGGGTAACTTACTTTGTTATATTACTCATTATAGCATTATACTTATGACTTAACAATTTGTTCCAATCATTAGGTACCTTTACTTGTCATATTTCCTTCGAGTTTGGAAGTCACGACTTCCCATTTCTTAATTTTTATTCTTTCTGCTTATTTTTATTTTCATTTTTGTCTTTGATCCCTTATCTAGTACTTAGTTAAGTACTCTACCTTCATTTTTCAAAATAACATATTTAATCATAGCTTTTGTTACTCATACTTAATCCCCTGGTTGTCCATGGGAGATATATCATGCTATTTCCTTCAATTTTTCTTCTTTACCTTTTCATACAACCATTGGATTTGTCTCAAATTACGAACCCAGCTCATTTCCGTTTACATTTTCAGCTAAGTTCTTTCATACTTCTTTCTTATATGAGTTTTATTCATATATGTAATCATATTTTTCAATCTTTCTTCACTTCGCTCATTGTGTTGACACAACTAAAACCCTTATCTCATAGTCCTAATTCGTTTCCGTTAGACAACGGAATCCTTAATTACTCAAACTTGAAAACTTGTATAACATATTTATATTTCTTTTGTTTCATATTTCCTTAACTGATTTGCATATTATACCGATCGTACTTTTCTTAGTGTTTACCTTCATATTTCATATTATTCTTGTTCATATACTTTATAGTGGTAACCCATTCATATCATGTATCCTAGTTGTCTTAATTGTTCATTTTGAGTTTTCCCAACTCCATGGTACCTATTCATAATATTATCTTTATTAATTTCAATCAAACTTTAATAGTTTCATTCATAATTGATTTTATCACATAGGTACATCAGTCCTATGTCTTTCAAACCTTCTTTCTCATTTTCCCTACTCCCTACATGAATCCCTTACCAGATTCCCAATATTACTTTGTGATTCCACCAAACTCAAATACATTTCCTGTGGTTATGATAGTACGGGCCCATATTATTATAACCACCTAAAAATATTTGTTTCTGGTATCACCACTAGGTCTCCTGGTCCACTGGTTCAAGTTAACTTATAACTCCATATCAATCTTACTTTATCTTAGATTTATCGGCTTAACTATCCTATAGGTCTACAACCTATCTTAGGATCTTAGGTTCAACAACCTATCTTACGATACATCCTATATTAACCCTTACTTTCTTACTTACGGTATTATCTTAAGTCCATAGTCTCACTTAAATCTCACACAGTTTAAGCCTAGGTTCGAGTCTCGACACCTAATTCGCTTAAACTATGGCTCTGATACCAAATTGTAACACCCCATCTTTCATACACCTTATTTGGTGTATTAATTTATAAAAACATGGTGAAGTAAAAATTTCATTCTTTTAAAAACTTTTTCTTTTAACCAATAAGACATTGTTTAAAACTTTTGGTCCCAATAAAAGAAATTACGTAAAAAGATATTTAGACAACATTGGGGGTTACAAACTCATATCAAAACAACCATAGTAAAGCCTTTAACAACTCAAAGTTATGTCCCGTATTAAACTAACATTTCTACCGAAAATTCGGCATGACCTTTGGGCAATATGGACAAATCCATACTGACCCGACTCAATAAAACAACCCAAAAACAATACGGGACATAACACAACTTTATTGTACAACTACAAGGAATTCTAAACCATAATAAAACATCTCTCAATTACATGACAAACTATACCGCAATTAAGATACTCTATCTTCTAAACATCTCTTCTATCTATACTCCTCATATCAGCTTCTAACTCTTTTCATTCTATCATTTGCTAACCAGCATTCTGTTCCTGAGTACATAGCATTTTAAAACAAAAATACGTAAGACATAAATGCCTCGTGATATACATGGGTTTTAGACTCAATGAGTTTAAATCAATTTGAATATCATTTGCTATTAACAAGTAAAGAAAACCTTTTCCTTCTTTTAAAACCCTGCAAACTCCACTGTTATGTCAAAACAATAAAACAAAAGTTCATTGTTATAATCATTAAAACAGAAATCATTACTTATCATCCAAACAAAAGCTCATTGTTAAAACTTCAAATACTTTAGCTTAAAATGTCAAGTAAGCAATTCATCATAAGCAAACATAATTCAGCTACTTTCTTAACCAGTATAGACCAACTGTAATTCATGAATATTCATCATCATTTGGCTTTATACGGGTTTCCTCGTATCCCTTTCCCTCCCCGGAATAGAACCAATCTATCCGTGAGGGCATGCTAGTTCCCTTTCCCTTCATGGAATAGAACAAATCTATCCATAAGGGCGTGCTGAAGACAACTACTTCGCAACAAGAGGTACCATCCCAGTAGTGTCTGTTGACCCCCCTTCTTGCAGGTAAGGTCCTTGTCCGGACATCTCTCACATTTCTTTCATTTAATTCATATTTCAATTTTTACTATTATTAATTCATCACAAGTTGGTCTCTTTGATAAACATCTTTCAAAACATGTAAAATCGCTTCAATTCTTCAACATAAAGCAGTACTTTTAAATCAACTTTAAAAATCATTTGTCAGACTATTAGTCATAAAACATTTAGCATAAAAACATTTAACAGTAAAACAAAACTCATTGCTATGTACCCAGAAAAGTCCTCATGTACTCACCTCGGTAGCTAGGTATGTCTAGCTACAAAGATCCACTAGCTCTTGACTGTAATTGCTTCCAACATCTTTCAACCTCTATTAGTTATTAAAAGGTTAGAACCAATTACACAACTAAACACATAACATGTGTTAAATCATATATAAACTATTTCTAACATCCTCTAATTCCAATCCAATCATTAAGTATGATTCTTAAAGCATATTAGCCATTTTGGACATTTCTACCCCTGTTTGTCCCAATTTGGCAAATTATATATTTCTTGAATTCTACTAAGTTGTTTTAATGATATTCAACTTTATTACTTCTTTATAAGTTCCCTTCGATGATTAGATGTCATAACTTCCTTTAGTTTTCTCCTTTTGTGTCATTTTGCCAAATATAATTCAATAAAGTTTCTAAATATAGAAACCATTATTAATTATAACATTTTCCGTTCAACTAACACCCATATGTACTCAACATTTCATAATGTCATTCCAATTCACTTTTATGTTCTTTTACATACTATTTCTACTTATATTAGATTTTTCCCATCAAGGTTGGAATCCATGATTCCATTCCAATTACCTTACTGTATCCTTCAAGAATAACTCTTGTTTGTATTGCACAATCTCACATTATATAAACAGGTTAATAATTCTAACATGTGTATAATATTTATAAACGTTCAAGTGTACCACACATTTCAAATCAATTTCATATCTACAAAACTTGTCCAAATCTTGCAAATTTTATCAATAGCACTTCAAATTGGTGTCGTTAGATCTATTCGTACACACCAAGATTTAACTCCATCATTCTATAAAACTTTTATGCACAAATCTAACGTAACACTCAAAGTTTGACTAATAAAAGACTAAAACTGTCCAAATATCAATTAATCAATTTATATGTACTTATTTCTTTGTAAATTTCAACTCAATCTCAAATGTTCTTCCCATTTTTCAACAATATGCATTCAAAGAAATCCAATATCAACATCAGATTCACCATCTCTTGTGCTCTTTAACTCACAATATGACAAATATCATTCATCAAGCTTCAAATCCAACATGCATAAGAACTTTCAAGCTCATTTAGCTAGGGTTCTAGAGAAATTAGAATACCTTTCAATCAAATCTGTCGAGGACCACAAAATTCTAAAATTTGAGTTGAAGCAATCCAAAAATCGGACTAAGGGAGGTCATCTCCTCCTCTTGCCGCCGCTAGGACGACCTTGATCCGCTGCCATCGTTGATTCTCTTTAGCAGCGTGAAAAATCACTGATGTTGCTTCCCTTGCTGCCATCGTTCCACCCCCTCTCTTACTCAGTCGATTTCTGTCTCTCTAAGCCTCGTGAACCCTTTCTCTCTCGTCCGCTAATTTGATTCACGCACAAAAAGAGGTGCGATTTTGGTGTTTCTGATTTGGATGAACACATCCCTTCTCTGATTCCCGTTTTCCCCTTTCTCCTTTCTATTTCTGTTGAATATTACGCACATAGGAAAGAAACGCAGCCCATAGATGGTTTTGACCAGTCAAATTCGAAAAAGACCATATTGCCCTTAATTCCATGCCCTGGATAAAATTCCAGCATTTTGCCTGATTTTTCCCAAACTTTACGGCATCATAAGTTCTACACACATTATCGGGATTTTATAAACTTTATACCTTTAGAAAGGTGGCAATGAGCTTAACAACTTTCCCCTACTGACTTAATTCTGAATCTCTATAGATGTTCCATTACAGACCCTTAAACATGGCCCTTTGGAACTTTTTTTGTCACTTTTTGGTCATCTTTGACCTGTCATAACTTCTTTGTTATAACTCCAAACGTCCCGAATCTTTTTCCTGTATTCTTATTACATCAAAATCTACAAAAGTCTACTTGATGACTTTTGCGCAATTCCTTGTGGATTTTTATATATTATTTTTTTTAAAGTTTAACAATTAATCTTTTCACTTTTGCCCCCAATTTCCCATTCTTGTCCTCGAGTCTTTAAATAAAGTTTCCAAATTAAGTAATAGTTCATTATAACTTAATAAAAGGATTTTAAAACATAAGTTTCTATATTTTCCACTTCTTTGACCATTTTGCCCTTTTGAGTAAATTTAAATTTATTTGGGCATCGAACCTTTTAATGTCAAGCTACTTAGTTTTAAGTCTTTATTTCATATATTAAAATTTTAGGTTGTCACAACTATCTACCCCTTAAAATGATTCCGTCCTCGAAATCACTCCATGGGAAGGAAATTAACTTGCAACTACATAGTTCCACGTGAACCTGAACTGGTACTAAGTCTTCAACAAAACGCTTGTTTCAAGTCCTTATTGTCTTGTACAGTCCTTATCCCACTCATCCCTAACCAATTTCATCCATTATGTAACCAGATTACTATGTTAATTGCCATTATACTCATAAACCATCTTGCCAAATGTTACATCACCTTTAGATAACCATATCATGATGACAAGTTGTAAATCTCATCACAGTCCATGAAAGACCTTTCAAGTTATCTTCATCTTGATGTTAGTTCTAGCTTACTTACAAAACAATCTTACTCACCCAAAATGATCATAACACGCTCTCATAATAAACTTCATAAATTGTGAATTAATAACTTACATCTTGAACAGTTGTCTTCAGCTATTGAGTATACATGACATTATGCCTTAATAACATAATATACACTCTCCAACAATGATCATTAGTTTCTACTATAAACTTGGTGAACTACCCGTTCATAACGACTTCCTAACCTCAAAATACTACATGGAAAGAATGGCATACCTTCATTACATTAAATTGTTGCAAAATCTTTGCATGTCTCAATTTCCTTCTTGATCTTCAAAATTCAATAATCATGCTTAAACACACTAAGAAGAATGAGTTTCAATATACTACGCCTTGATTCGTGATCTTCACTTTCCAATTCAAATCTTTAATCAAGATTTGACAACTTTTATCAATTTTTCATTATTATTATTTTTTTTCTTATAATCACTTTAGAATTAGGAAAATACTTAAAATCTCATAATCTTTAACACTTTTCTACTTTTCATTTCTTTCCCATTTAGGTAACTTACTTTGTTATATTACTCATTATAGCATTATACTTATGACTTAACAATTTTCTCCAATCATTAGGTACCTTTACTTGTCACATTTCCTTCGAGTTTAGAAGTCACGACTTCCCATTTCTTAATTTTTATTCTTTCTACTTATTTTATTTTTCATTTTTGTCTTTGATCCCTTATCTAGTACTTAGTTAAGTACTCTACCTTCATTTTTCAAAATAACATATTTAATCATAGCTTTTGTTACTCATACTTAATCCCCTGGTTGTCCATGGGAGATATATCATGCTATTTCCTTCAATTTTTCTTCTTTACCTTTTCATACAACCATTGGGTTTGTCTCAAATTACGAACCCATCTCATTTCCGTTTACAACTCAATCTCAAATGTTCTTCCCATTTTTCAACAATATGCATTCAAAGAAATCTAATATCAACATCAGATTCACCATCTCTTGTGCTCTTTAACTCACAATATGACAAATATCATTCATCAAGCTTCAAATCCAACATGCATAAGAACTTTCAAGCTCATTTAGCTAGGGTTCTAGAGAAATTAGAATACCTTTCAATCAAATCTGTCGAGGACCTCAAAATTCTGAAATTTGAGTTGAAGCAATCCAAAAACCGGACCAAGGGGGTCATCTCCTCCTCTTGCCGCCGCTAGGACCACCTCGCCGCCGACCAGCCCTCGCCGGCGATCCGCTGCCATCGTTGATACTCTTTAGCAGCGTGAAAAATCGCTGATGTTGCTTCCCTTGCTGCCATCGTTCCACCCCCTATCTTACTCAGTCGATTTCTGTCTCTCTAACCCTCGTGAACCCTCTCTCTCTCGTCCGCTAATTTGATTCACGCACAAAAAGAGGTGCGATTTTGGTGTTTCTGATTTGGATGAACACGTCCCTTCTCCGATTCCCATTTTTGGATTTCAGTAGCTTCACTTGGTATTTTTATGTTTTCTTGTTTATTTCAATATTTCTTAGTTTTAGTTCTAGCTTGATTTCAGCGATTCTGAAGTGTAGAATCTGTTGGGACAAGTTAAGTTTGGATTATTTTCGGAGTTGGAACGTTGTAGTTTCTAGAATTGACTTTGGTTAATGATAATCATTCAGTTTCAGTTATATTACATGTTTTTCGGTATTGTTTATGTTTGGATGTTTATTTGAATGGTTTGGATTGTTTGTTGCTTCTGATTTTTCTGGAATCAGTAAGTAAGTTTAGTTTGAAGTTTGGAATAGTTTAGTTTAGTTTATGTTGTTTTAATTTTCGGTATTCGATTTCATTGGTTTTCGGGAAGTGAAGGAAACACCGCAAAATATAGCGTGACACTGTAGTTGGTCATTCTGACACTATATCTTGACTGTCAAACTCCTGCGGATCGACCCTTACTGCTACTATACTAGTTTGCGTGTGAGGTTTTATTTTCTATTTTTGACCGTATAACGACCTAGGCGTGTCAATAAGTCATATGACATATAACTGCTATATTGAACTCTTGATATGATAAGCCTTTTATCATACAATTCAACTTACTTATCATTACCATAATTAACTATATACCCATATATATATTTTCGATATATATATATATATATATATATATATATATATATATATATATATATATATATATATATATATATATATATATATATATCGTTCAAATATATGTACTGTATATTTATTTATTGCCCAACTATTGAACAATTATAATTCAACCCTTATTCTTTTAATTAATCTAATTAATCCCAAAATGAATTGTAATTAATTTTTGATTAATCATTAATCAAATATTATGATTTCTAATTAATATATTATTCTCATAATATATTAATTAATCAATTCCCTCTCTTTTTGTAAGTTATCTTGTCCTCTGCTAGGTTTTGAGGGCAACCCAAAAGGACTATGTTGCCATCAATCAAGTATACTCCTAAATTATAGTGATGGCTTAGACACATAATCCAACAGAGGAATGGTACTTTAAGACAGAATTGGAAGGGAAAGGCCCATGCCGGCTCATCTAGCAATGGCCCAAAGGCCAAGCTCAGTTCTGACATTCCTCCCGTCCCAAATCCCAATGAGGCTGATTGCTTCTTCCTCAAAGAGAAAGGGCATTTGAAACGAAGTTTCCCAAAGTACCTGCAAGACCTCAAGGATGGCAAGATAAAGTCGTTATTTGTAGGTATATACACTATTTCTAATAACTCATCATCTTCTCGTTCTTGGGTCCTTGATATAGGATGTGGTTTAAACATTTGTTTTGATTTGCAAGGCTTAAAAGAAAGTGAGGAGGTGGAGCACGGAAGAATAAACTTGATCATGGGTAATAGAAGATCTTCTCCTGTTACAAAGATTAGAGTTTATAGTCTAGTGCTTAGTGATGATGTTAGTTTAGAGTTAATTAATTGTTGCTACTCGTCAGAAATGACATGAAATATTATTTCTTTTCATGCATTGTTCAGACAAGGTTATAGATATTCTTTTGATAATATGAATGGATATATTTTCAGTTTATAAAAATGGTGTTTTTATATTTGAAGATTTACCTTGTAATGGTGTGTATGGAACTGTGACATGTGTAGACAATTTAGGCAATAGTGTATTTCAAGTTGATTCTTCTAATGGTATAGACAAGGCATGCTTGTGACACTGTCGTCTTGGACACATTAACAAGAAACACATCACCCAACTCCAAAAGGATGGAGTGTTGGAATCATTTGCCTAAGGTCAGATGATACATGCGAATCTTGTCTTCTAGGAAAAATGACAAAATCACCTTTCACGATATCTTGTGACAGAAGTGAAGATTTGTTGGATCTTATACATACGGATGTGTGTGGACCCTTCAGATCATCCACACGGGATGCTAATCGATTCTATGTGACTTTTACAGATGATTACAGCTGATATGTGTAGCGTCCCAAATATTATAATAAATTTTTCGATTTAAAATAGTATAAATTCGTAAAACAGGTTACTCAAATAAAATAATCCAAATTAAAACTTAATATTTAAAACATATCAAAACGTATCTAACAAAATATTTGTAAACATTATCCAGCGGAAGACTTAATCATTGAAACCTCGGATGTGGTACAGTCGCGCCGTGCTCCAAGCTCAAGCCAACGATTACCTGAAAAACAGTTAGGGTGAAAGGTTAAGCACAAAGCTTAGTGAGTTCCCCAAAAATACCACACGATCCATCACATAAACATCGTCATCGACTTTCATCGGCAAACATCGTCATCGGCTTTCGCTGGCAAACATCGTCATCGGCTTTCGCCGGCAGTCATTGTCATCGGATTTTGCAGGCAAACATCGTCATCGGCTTTTGCTGACAATCATCGTCATCGGCTTTCGCCGGCAAACATCGTCATCGGCTCTCAAGCCGGCACTGTCGGCCCATAGTCCGGCAGTCATCAACTTTCGTTGGCAAACACGTAAAGCACAAATAATCAAATTATTACACAAAGTAATAAAGACTACCTACGTATGCAAAATTACCCATAATATAGTGGACTAACCTGATTCGTGACCTCAAGCTAGACAGTACCCGACACGAGTGCCCTCAGATCCCGACAATACGCACTTCCTAACAATGATAAACCCCACTTGAACTTCCTAAATCTCAAACAGGATATCCTCTAAGACCGGTATCCAAAACCCTCAAGTTTGACCAAAAGTCAAACTAGTCAAAAAGTCAACGGTCAAAGGTCAAGGTCAAAAAAAGTCAACAGGCACAGTTAGCGCCGGAACTCCTCAAACTAGGGAGCCTCATAACCCCTTTTTCTGCGCCATTATACTCTCAATTTCTCTCTGGATTTTCGTTCCCCTCTCCCTAGCTCCTGGGTGTGATCTCATATGAGGCAGGACACTTGTGCTGCTCAGCTTCAGGATTAATTCTAAAGGTTAGTTTTTCTGATTTATTTCTTTAGTAATTTTTCTGTTGGCCTTTAGGAATTATTTATATGTTCAAAGTTAGAAAACATAGATCCAATTTAGGTTGCATGTGAACTTAGGGTTTTAGTTCATAGATTTGCAGAAAACCTTTCAGTGGTATCAGAGCTATTTGGTTGTTTTCTAGTTGAATTGCTATAACTATTTTCCTAAAATTTAGGGTTTAAAGCTTATAAACCCTAATTTGAGGCCATTTCGATTTTATGGATTAGGGTTTTAGAAACCCTAGCACCTCCCCTTGCAATTTTTGATTTTGTGCATTAGCGTTTTAGAAGGTTTTCTATTTTTGGTAACTGTGATTATATAATAATTGGATAACCTTAAACCCATTGCTTGCTATTTTTGAAATTTAAGGGGTTTGAGATAGGTTTAAATTAATTTGATAAATTTGTGACACCTATCAGGATTTAATTAATTTAATTAATTGTTTAATTAAAAGATAAATTAAATCATTTAAGGTTTAAATTTAATTTTAAAATTAATTGTTAAATTTTCGAAAATTAAATAGATATACCAGAAATATTTTAAAAGTTTAAAATACATCGTATATATATTATAATTAAAAGTTAATATTATATGTATAAGATAAATTGGTTAGTCAAATCAATAGTAGGCTTCATTCACAAAGCTGATCTATAAGGAGGGTATAAGGAGACTGCCTATAAAATGGCGGTCTAATGGATGTCCACTCTCACCCACCGCTCTCTTGATCGGTGGAGGGTCGTTAGTCGAATGGGTTTGATAGGACCGCTTAATCTCATTAAAAGTATAATGTTATTAATCAAAGTACTAGAACAGTTTTATAAAATCCCAAATCTAGTTACTTTAGGAAAAATGTGAAATAGATGCTAATCCATCAAATTGCATATTACACTTTATGAGACATTAGTGGAGTGCGTGTGGTTAACCGGCACACTAATAGGGGCTCATAAAGAGTGGTAATGGGTTTCTCATGATTTATCATTGTTGATGGAGCGTGTATGTGTTGGATTAGGTGTCTAAGCCATGACTAATAATTAGTATTTACCTAATTAATAGAAGCACAGTCCATTTGGGTTGCCCTCATGGCTGGAGGTTTGGTAGAAAATTCGGTAGAGAGAAAGGTTGATTTATTATGGGATTAATAAATCAACAGGAATTAAATATATGGTTTATTAATATATTAAAGTCATAATATATTAATTAGAAACTATATTAATTAATTAGGAATTAATCCGGAATTAATTGGATTTAATTTGGGGATTAATTAATTAATTAAAGGTGCAGGGACTGCAACTGTATTTATTCAATAGTTGAGTAAGTGACAGTGTGACAGTGGCTAGTAGTTGGCGAAATTAAGGAATGATTATCCTTAATTTCGAAATTGATATATAGATAAAAAGGAATTTGAATTATAAGATAAAAGGTTTATCTTATTTGAATTCAAAAAGGTTTATCTCTAAGGTTTATCAACTGGCCATTTGAAAGACTATAAATAGGGGTTCCCAGGCACCACATTGAATTCGCCAATTCTAATAGCTCTCTCAAGGTTTTCTATTTTCATATACCTCTGGCTTGGGTGTGACTTTCATTTGCGGCAGGATAATTTTGCTGCTCAGCTTCCAAGAAATAAAGGTTGGTTTTTCTGTTTTGATCTTTAGATTCTTTTATTGGCCTCTAGGTTTTTGTTATATGTTCAATTAGAAGAAAACATAGATCCTTATAGGTTGCATGTGAACTTAGGTTATTTAGTTCATGGTTTGCACAAAACCTTACAGTGGTATTAGAGACGGTTTTGTTTTCTTGTTGAATTGCTATAACTGTTTTAGGGTTTAAAGCCTATAAACCCTATTATATATCAAAATCGATTTATAGGATTAGGGTTTTGGAAACCCTAATCCCCCCCCCCCTTGCTAAATTTCGAAATCGGCCTTTAGGGTTTTAGGAGGTTTTCTATTTTTGGTAACTTTATTTGTTAATTAAATGGATAACCTTAAACCTTTTCCTTGAAATCGAAATTTAGGGGTTTAAGGATAGGTTTTAATTAATTTGATTAATTTGGATAAACCTATCTTCATTTGAATTAATTTAATTAATTGTTAATTAAAAGATAATTCAAAAGGGATTTAATTAATTTTAAATTTTCGAAAATTAATAGAAAAATCCAGAAAAATATTTTAAAATGTTTAAAATATTTAGATTTAATTAATTTAATTAATTGGTAATTAAAATTGATTAAATCGATTTTTAAGGTTTGATTTAATTTAAAATTTAATTGTTAAATTTGGTAAAATTAAAGATAAACCTTGAATATTTTAAAGGGTTTTAAAATACATCTTATATATGTTATTAAAAGTTAATATTATATATATGAGATAAATTTGGTTAGTTAAATCAATAGTAGGCCTCATTCACGAAGCTGGTCTATAAAGTGGGTATAAGGAGACTGCCTATAAAATGGTAGTCTAATGGGTGAACACTCTCACCCACCGCTCGCCTGATCAGTGGAGGGTCGTTAGCCGAACGGGTTTGACAGAACCACTAAATCATTAAAAGTATAATGATCAAAGTACTAGAACCTTTACAAAAATCCCAATCTAGTTACTTTAGGGAAAAATGTGAATTTGATGCTAACCCATGAAATTGCACATTACACTTTATGAAACGTTGGTGGAGCGTGTGTGGTTTACCGGCACACCAATGGGGGTTCATAAAGAGTGGCAATGGGTGTCTCGGGTGTTATCATTGTTGATGGAGCGTGTGTGGTTTATCAGCACATCAATTTGAGATGATAATGGACCCCGAGAGTACCAAGCTAATTTGCATGGTTATTCACACCCGGTTTGTGATCCTCGGCATCCCAGTCACAAACGGTGGGGCATATCCGAGATTAAACATGCTATTGAACAGTTCAATATATCTCAAAAGAAACTAGGAATTCCATTTATAATAAGATTATTTTTCCGCGGTGGAATTGGCTGAATCGTCATTCGCCTACCTTTATAAAATTTGCTTATAGATTACGGCATCCCTCTTCTATGTTGCAAATTGTTATAGTTGGATCCTAGCCTTATTTTATATTGGGTTATTATAAGGACCGACAAGTATCTAATTAAACTTACCTTCTTTTATAGATGTCTTCTGCTGATCAATCCGCTCCCCAATCAAACTCCAGTGTTCCCTCAATCCTCTCACTGTGTTCCAAGGTTCAATTGAACGGGAAAAACTACAATGACTGGATTAGAAACATCAAGATGGCTCTGACGTATGAGAACAAAGAGTATGTTCTCGAGACCAAGCTTATCGATGTCGACCCTGAAACTGCTACTCCCGAGGAAATTGCCTCGTACCAAAAACATTCTGATGATGCGACCAAAGTGGCCTGCATCATGATCGCCACAATGAACCCCAAATTGCAAAGGATATATGAAGACTACTGGCCCTTTGAGATGCACAAGGAGCTGGCGGAAAAGTTCCACAAGCAAGAGCGCATCGAAAGGTGCGAGGTAGTCAAGGACTTCACGAACAGCAAACCTAAAGATGGAGAGTCCATCTGCGCTCATGTGCAAAGAATGCAAGGTTACGTGGAGCGGCTTAGAAAGCTTGTAATGCCTGTACCGGAGGAGTTGGCCGTTGACATAGTGCTTAACTCCCTACCGAGTTCTTATGACCAGTTCAGGCTGGCCTATCATTTGAACAACAATCAGGCTAACCTGACTGAGCTGCATCGCATGCTTCGAGTTGCTGAAGACGGGATGAAGGGTAAAAGTGTACCCTCGGTTAATCAGCCCGTCTTAGCCATTGGAAGTGGCAAAGGAAAGAAAAGGAAGGGCCCTCCTAAGCAAAATTGGAGGGAAAAGGTTCAGGTCGGGTCATCCAGTAATGGCTCGAGAACCAAGACTTCCCACATTCCTTGTGTGGCCAACCCCGATGAAGCCAATTTTTTTTACTGCAAAGAGAAGGGCCATTGGAAGAGAAGCTGCCCCAAATACTTGCAGGATGTCAAGGATGGGAAAGTAAAGCCATCGACAGCAGGTATATACACTATCTCTAAAAACTCACCATCTTCTAATTCTTGGGTCCTTGATACAGGATGTGGTTTTCACATTTGTTCTGATCTGCAGGGCCTAAAGGAAAGCAGGGAGGTGGAGCACGGTAGACTGAACTTGATCATGGGCAATAGGAGATCGTCCCCTGTTACCAAGATTGGAGTTTATAGTTTAGTGCTTAGTAGTGATGTTAGTTTAGAATTATTTAATTGTTGCTATTTTCCAGAAATGGCAAGAAACATTATTTCATTTCACGCATTGTTCAGACAAGGATTTCAATTTTCTTTTGATAATAAAATTGGTTCTATTTCTGTTTTCAAAAATGGTATTTTGATTTTTACTGCTTATCCTTGTGATGGTGTGTATGAAACTGTTGAATATGTTGACAATTTAGGACATAGTGTAAATTATATTGATTCTACTAGTGGTGTAGAAAAGGCATGTCTGTGGCATAGTCGGCTCGGGCACATCAGCAAGAAACGCATCGCCCAACTCCAAAAAGATGGAGTGTTGGAATCATTCGACCTCAGGTCGGATGATGTATGCAAATCTTGTCTGTTGGGCAAGATGACTAAATCACCTTTCAAAGGATCTTTTGAAAGAGGTGAGGGTCTACTAGACATCATTCACACGGATGTGTGTGGTCCATTCAGATCAACCACAAAGGATGGCACGCGGTTCTACGTGACCTTTACCGACGATTTTAGTAGATACGGTTATATCTACTTGATCAAGCACAAGTCGGACACCTTTGAAAAGTTCAAAGAATTTAAGAACGAGGTAGAAAATCAATTAGGCAGGAAGATAAAGATGCTCAGGTCCGACAGAGGCGGAGAGTATCTAAGCATCGAGTTCCTAGACTATCTAAAGGAATGTGGAATAGTTTCGCAGTTGACACCTCCCAGGACACCACAGTTAAACGGTGTTGCAGAGAGGCAAAACCGAACCCTGTTGGACATGGTTCGTTCCATGATGAGTCGAGCTTCACTTCCCATTCACTTCTGGGGGTATGCCCTAGAGACTGCCGCCCATATCCTCAATATTGTCCCTACTAAAAAGGTTGCTAAAACACCTCATGAAATGTGGACAGGGAAAGTTCCCTCGTTGGCACATATCAAAGTCTGGGGTTGTGAGGCTTTCGTTAGACGAGAGACTCAAGACAAACTCGCAGAAAGAAGCGAAAGGTGTTTCTTCCTTGGTTATCCCAAACAGTCCTTTGGATATCTATTCTACAGACCGAGCGAGGACGTGGTCTTTGTAGCTAGACGAGCGGTCTTTCGAGAGAGAGAGCTCATATTCAAAGAGGACAGTGGGAGTACCATTGATCTGGAAGAAATTCAAGAGTCATCAGATGACGCAACCTTAGGAGAAACTAGCAACCAACATGAGGAAGAAGTTCCTGTTGGTCCGACAGATGTATCCTTACCTCTTAGGCGTTCCGGTAGGGTTAGCATGCCACTCGAGTTTTATGGGTTCCATATAACTTCGGATGGGGACACGTTTGTCAGTGATAGGACACTGATAAATTTAGATGAACCAGCTAACTACCAGGAAGCAGTGGCGGACCCTGAGTCTGCCAAGTGGAAAGAGGCCATGGATAGCGAAATCAAGTCCATGTATGACAATCAAGTTTGGAACTTGGTTGACAACGTACCGGGTCGAAAGACAGTCGGGTGCAAATGGATCTTCAAGAAGAAGACCGACATGGACGGAAAGGTACACACTTTCAAGGCAAGACTGGTTGCGAAGGGTTTTACTCAAACCCCAGGGGTTGACTATGACGAGACCTTCTCACCAGTAGCCAAGATAAAGTCTATTAGGATTATGCTGGCCATAGCTGCATTTCATGACTATGAAATTTGGCAGATGGACGTCAAAACCGCTTTCCTTAATGGGAAGTTGACTGAGGATGTTTACATGAATCAGCCAGAGGGTTTTGTCGATGCAAAGTATCCTAATAAGGTGTGTAAGCTTGAGAGATCAATCTACGGATTGAAGCAAGCTTCTCGCAGCTGGAATCTTTGTTTCCATGAGAAAGTCAAAAAGTTTGGTTTCTCTAGGAGCGAGGATGAGTCCTGCGTATATGTCAAGGCGAGTGGGAGTATAGTCACTTTTCTGGTGTTGTATGTCGATGACATACTGCTCATGGGAAACGATATTCCAACCTTGCAAGATGTCAAGGCTTGGCTTGGGAAATGTTTCGCCATGAAGGACCTAGGAGAGGCTGCCTATATTCTCGGGATAAGAATATTGAGAGATAGGAAGAAGAGACTAATTGGACTTAGTCAGGGTAGATACTTGGAAAAGGTACTGAAAAGGTTTAGTATGGAAAATTCCAAGAAGGGAGAGCTGCCTATCCAAAGTAATGCAAAATTGAGTAAGACTCAAAGTCCGAGTACAGACGAAGAAATAGTTGAAATGAGTCGGGTACCTTACGC
The DNA here is from genome assembly GCA_023525715.1 of Cichorium intybus. Lineage (NCBI taxonomy): Eukaryota > Viridiplantae > Streptophyta > Magnoliopsida > Asterales > Asteraceae > Cichorium > Cichorium intybus. The sequence continues at coordinate 485,966 of JAKNSD010000032.1, forward strand.
TTCGGCTGTAGGATCGATCATGTACGCTATGACGTGTACTCGCCCTGACGTGGCCTTTGCTTTGAGCATGGTCAGTCGGTACCAGGGTAACCCTGGAAGGGCGCATTGGATAGCTGTGAAAAATATACTCAAGTATCTACGAAGGACAAAGAACATGGTGTTAGTCCTTGGTGGCAGTGATACCTTGAGAGTTGAAGGATATACAGATGCTAGCTTTCAGACGGATAGAGACAGTGGTCGGTCTCATTCAGGCTGGGTATTCCTTTTGAACGGTGGAGCAGTTACTTGGAAAAGTTCCAAGCAAGAAACAGTGGCTGATTCTACATGCGAATCAGAGTACATAGCAGCAAGTGAAGCGTCAAAGGAAGCGGCTTGGCTGAAGAACTTTATCGGTGACCTTGGAGTAGTCCCGAGTATTCAGGAGCCCTTGGAACTTTTCTGCGATAATGAAGGTGCGGTCGCCTTGACAAAGGAACCGCGAGATCATGGAAAGTCCAGACATATCGACAGAAAGTACCACTATATCAGACATAGGGTAGAAGAAGGCCACCTCGTGGTAAAGAGGGTATCATCGGAAGATAATCCTGCAGATCCCTTGACAAAGGCTTTGAGTAGGATTAAGCATAATCAGCATGCTAGGAGCATTGGATTAAGAGATGATATAAGTTTTTGTAATTAGATAGTTTGTTGAAACTTGTAACAATGTTATTGTATTTGACTTTTGTGATTTAATAATAGAGATTTATTAATAAGTAATGGTTTACTAATTTTGTCAATATATATCATTGTGTTTCATTTTGCATGTTTTACTTCCTGAATAATTGGATTATTCAAATATCCACAGTCGCTCATACTTTTAGGGAGTAAGTATGAAGTAAGGCTGTCATGAATTGGTAATAGATTGTCTAAGGAGTTAGACATTGCAATTGGATTGCTGCACCATTCGTGAGTACTTGGAAATGGAGATTTGAGTATTGGATAAACCCGCGCTTAATGGATTGCTTCATGGATTTCATCACGAGCAATATTGAGACGATAATATCTTTTGATCTTTAATCTAAGACATATGAGTTATGATTTACTAGACGGTTATTCATTGATAATACGAAAACGCATCGGTAACTCGGTGTTATAAAACGTATTGTTGTGAGTGATTTGTTTGGTAAAAGACATAAGTATATGAGTCAAAGTTTATTCGTCCCTTGACCCTGACGGGGAACAGATATCTGTAGGCCTCTCGATGATTTTGAAGTTGACTAAAATGGTTGGCCAACCGGGACTAAATTGGTAGTCTAAGAGTCATATGCAAATCGGAAATCGAGGAACAGTGATTCAGACCAGATTGATTTTATCCATGTATTGAGTCTGAAAAATATCTTGTTGGATGGAGGATCATCTGATCACTTATCTATGGACAGGACTGATTAGATCAGAGTTTGGCATTGGTTTCTAGGAAGCTACACGTGCTGGTTAATTAGAGGCTAAATTGGTAATTATAGTCATAGACTTATCCAAGTGGGAGACTGTTGGATTAGGTGTCTAAGCCATGACTAATAATTAGGTGTCTAAGCCATGACTAATAATTAGTATTTACCTAATTAATAGAAGCACAGTCTATTTGGGTTGCCCTCATGGCTGGAGGTTTGGTAGAAAATTCGGTAGAGAGAAAGGTTGATTTATTATGGGATTAATAAATCAACAGGAATTAAATATATGGTTTATTAATATATTAAAGTCATAATATATTAATTAGAAACTATATTAATTAATTAGGAATTAATCCGGAAGTAATTGGATTTAATTTGGGGATTAATTAATTAATTAAAGGTGCAGGGACTGCAACTGTATTTATTCAATAGTTGAGTAAGTGACAGTGTGACAGTGGCTAGTAGTTGGCGAAATTAAGGAATGATTATCCTTAATTTCGAAATTGATATATAGATAAAAAGGAATTTGAATTATAAGATAAAAGGTTTATCTTATTTGAATTCAAAAAGGTTTATCTCTAAGGTTTATCAACTGGCCATTTGAAAGACTATAAATAGGGGTTCCCAGGCACCATATTGAATTCGCCAATTCTAATAGCTCTCTCAAGGTTTTCGATTTTCATATACCTCTGGCTTGGGTGTGACTTTCATTTGAGGCAGGATAATTTTGTTGCTCAGCTTCCAAGAAATAAAGGTTGGTTTTTCTGTTTTGATCTTTAGTTTCTTTTATTGGCCTCTAGGTTTTTGTTATATGTTCAATTAGAAGAAAACATAGATCCTTATAGGTTGCATGTGAACTTAGGTTATTTAGTTCATGGTTTGCACAAAACCTTACAGTATGGTTAACCGGCACATCAATTAGAGATGATAAATGACATTGAGGTTACCGAGCATATTTGCATGATTATTCACATCTAGTTTGTAATCCTCGGCATCCCAGTCACAAATAGTAGATCATATCCGAGATTAAACATGCCATTGAACAGTTCAATGAATCTCACAGATCTAGGAATTTCATAAGACTGAAATTGATAAATGTTTATCTAACTTAATGACCATTATGTTGTGAATACGGCATCCCTCTTCACACCATAGTTGGGGTATTTTGGATCCTAGCCATGTTAAATAATAAATTGGGTAATTATTTAAAAGGGTTAATTAAACTAATAAATTCTGTTTTTTATAGATGTCTGAATCTAGTGTCAATTCTCATCCTTCTCCTCCTTTACCTATTTCTAAGAGCCTCAGAAAGCACCTGTTAAATATGGAAAGGATGACTAGCCTGAACTATGAGGAATGGCTTCGTAATTGGAGACTGGTTCTTGTTATTGCTGGCAAGCTACATCTCATTGAGTATCCGCTCCCCGTTCCACCGAAACATGTCATCACACAAAGACTTTATGATGAGCATGTCTTCTTAATTGATGAATCCGAGGAAGTTCGTGACCTCATGCTATTGACCATTGACCCCAAGTTCCGCATGGATTTTGAATTCCTAGGGCCATATGTGTTAATACAACTGGTTGAGGAAAAGTTCCAAGAACCGGTTGAAGAGGAACGAGCTAGGATCTTCAAAAGACTTGTAGAGTGCTGACACGCGCAGAGGTCGTCGTGCGGTAAAAAATAAGAGAAAACCTAACACACACTAGTATAGCGGTAGTCAGGGTCGATCCACAGGAGCTTCGTGGTTAGACTAGATGAGAGATTACCAACTAGTAGTGTCACAGCTACAGTCGGAGGATCTGGTTTCTATCTTCCTAATCACTAGCAAATGAGACAATGATCAAACACACCAAAGCCAAGCTAAGCTATGCTCAAATGAACCTAGTCACTTTCTGAAATCAGAAGTACATCTCTGAATCAGAAGCAATCAAAGGCATCCAAACTAGCAAAACAAAGCAAAGCATAAACTAGCCACTAGCTAAAGTCCTACTGAACAGTACTAGCCAAGGTTTAATGCTTACAAACTAACCTAATTAGCTATTGATTTCAGCTAAGAAAAACAGTCCTAACAAGGTCTAAACACAATTCAACAATCAAAACCAAACACAAACATCTACAAACACCGAAATACCAACATTAAATGTAACCAAATGATTTCATTCACCAAACTGAGTTCCAAACACAAAAACAGTAACCAAATGTTTCTAAAACAGAAACCTAAGTGCTCAAAGTTAGTGGTTGTCACCCCCAAAGACTTTAGCTACAAAAACTACTTGTTACTAAAGGAAATTAAATCCAAAAACATAAAATACCAATTGTGAGTCTTCTGAAATGAAATCCTGGAGTCAAAGAGCTTCAAGGTCGATTTTACACCCGGTCTTTGCTAGGGTTTTTGGCTGGAAATGCATCTATTTATACTTGCAAATTTCCCGCAGTCGCGCCGCGCAGAAGTGAAATCCGTGGCACGCGTACTTATCTTTTCCCGTTTCTTCGGCATTTGAATGTGTTCCACCGCCTTAAGCCCGCGTCGCGCATGGTTAATTCCCGCGGCGCGCGTACGAGTTCTCTTGATTTTTCATTCCTTCCCAACTTCTTCCTTTTGCACGCTTTTAGTCCCTGTTTCCATTCTTTTTCTCCAAACAAGTCCTGGCACGAAAAGTGAGAATACCCAGACATATTTTATATAATTTTATCAAGAACAGGGCTCAACAACGCCTAAAATACTTGATATCACTAGGCGTTGTCAAACACCCCACACTTGTGCCTTGCTTGTCCCCAAGCAAGAGAGTTTTTAACAAATTATAATAAAGAATCAAACAATTTTTGACTGTGTTCAGTTTCAAAGTTTATTGCTCTTTGAGTTAGAGTGGAATAGTTCGCGAAAACATAATTGAATTGTTCTTTGGAATTCATGGCTTTCTAGAGAACCCTTGATTACAAACTTTCATTCCACAATGAAGTGTACTTACTCATTCAGATTCTAAAGGCCATTAAGGAATTGTCCATGACTTTCTATGTTGTCCGTGTAGCGAGCTTTCAGAAATACCATCCCAGACCAGACGATCTTAGGTGGTAAGGTGCATAAGGTCCACCCATTTTAGACCTACCGGCTCGAACAACAAAGGCCACAGATTGACTTTTCCTTCCTAAACTCCAATCCTAAAACAGCTCAATCTTCTAAACTCGTAAAACTCAACTTATTTGACTAACTAATTGCATGATCACAAATAAATAGTATCTCTTGAAAAATACTGATGCTATCACAATCACAAACCATTCATTTCAAAATTGCAATTCATTAAAAATTTTGAAAAATATTGCAAAATATTGAAAAATTGATCATTTCTGCAAAAATTTCAAAAAAAAATTCTCTTTCGACCGTCCACACCCCACACTTAAAACCGTACAACGTCCCCGTTATACAAAATTATTTCAAAACAAGGGAGAAAGAGTTACCCCTTTTTGGACGATAGACTACTTGGTGCTCAATATCATAGGTATAATTGCGTACAAATGGATCCTTGATTTCGTATTCTGGAGTTGTAGCGCTACAGTGAACACGCCGGTGGTCGAGACAAGTGGAGGAGGCACGGTGACCCCACACTTGTCTGAGACAACTCCTTCTCAAATTGGTATAACATGCATAACTTAACAAACAAATTAAAAACATACATGACAGAAATAAAATATACAGATAGAAATGTCATAAGTTTGTAAATATATCTCAAAAAATAAAAAGAAAGAAAGAAAGAAAAAAGTACATCAATCACTGCCAGGCGGCCTGGAGGGTCAGGCCTCATGATCGTGAGTCCTGGCTGGGAATGGTCGGGGACGTCGGCCCTGCTGAGTGGCCAACTCCAAAAGTACCTCCCCAATCCACTCGAGCTGGTCCTCCATCCTCGCCACCTGGGCCTCCAGTCGATGGATGGCCGCTGGCTCCACCTGATGTGGCTCTCTCGGGGCTGCGGGCTCTGGCGCTGGCTCTGGCCTCCTGTGTCTCCTGCCAGGCTGAGCATACACGGGCTGGGGTGCCTGAGGAGGCTCGGTAGGTGCCCAGATGTACTGCCCGGGGCGCTGCAACTCAATGAACCGCATCCTCTCCAAAGTGCGTGCTGTAGTGCACGATGGAGGCAGAGCAGTCAAAGAGGCTACCACTGGGGCAGTAAGGATGCCATAGGAACGGGCCAGGCGGGTAATGAAATACCCCCTGGCCAGTGGGCTGCTGGAGGAGGTGCCGGTAGAGTGGGTGGAGAGAGCAACCGCAAGGGCGAAGGGGAGATGGAGGAATCGGGACGGGTCGAGGAGAGCCCACAAAAAGGTCATGTCGTCCCCAGACACCTTCTCGCCTCCCTCCCGCTGCATGATGGAGGTGGAGACCATACGGTGCATGATACGGTGAAGTGGATCGCGTAGGTGGCTCTCCCTCGAGGTCCCTGCCTCGTACCTGACGTTGGACAATGGTGTCCAAATCTCCATGTTGGGAGCCCTGTCCGGCTCCCCCTGAATGCAGGACCCGAAGAACCGGGTGAAATAGCGGTGCTGCAAATCTGCTGGAGTGTATAGGCCTGTGCGCCTCCCAAACTCTCGGAGGTTGCACTCCCTGTGCTCACCTCCCAAACGAAAGCGTATGAGCCTGGATCGTGGATCCGAAGCCCTGGGAGCGAAATGGATGGTAGATAGGAACTCCAAGACAAGCTCCGTATAGACCACGTCCTCGTCAGTGGCCATAATCCTGTCCCATCCACGGCACGTGAATGATGCCTCCTCATGGGTCCAGGTGCGATGTAAGAACGGCTCGATCGCACCCCATAATCCGGCGTCTCTCAGAATATCTCTATCTATGACTGTCGCCTCTAGCACCCGGCGACTCCTCAATGCGTCCCTCCGTGAGGTATACTTTGTCGAACTGGCAAGCTCCGTGGGGAACTGGAGAAAAGCATGCTCCAATCTGAACATCATCTGCAAAAAGAAAATATAGCCACAAATTTTTTTTTGCAAAATCAGTCCTCATCTTCCCTGCAGCACCACGGCGAGGCCCAAGAGCAAGGGCGCGGCGCGGCGTGCGGCTGTTTCCAAACCCCGATCCAAACTCACAATTTAACCTGCTAAATCTCAATATAATCATGCCACAAGGTAGCCTAGGTGCCAACTAGCTCATCTAGGGTCTCCATTTGGGAAAACAAACACCCTATAAGCTAGCATTAGTGATTCTATGTTTTGAAATATTTTGGGCAAATCACTAAAATTAAGTACCTAATCGCTAGTTTTAACGAGTAATAGATAGTTAGAATGGCGTACCTTAGCAGTGGGAACAAAATGAGCAAGAAAAATTGCAAGAAAATTTCGATAACCAGAGCTCCGAGTCGCGTGTGGGTCGTGTGAGCCGCGGCTTACCTTATAAAGGAGAAAACTGACTGATCGTTTAACGCGCCGCGGGTTCTCTCTTTGCGCGTCGCGCGTGTCACCAAATCAACCCCTGCGCATCGGGTTGGTTTACGATCCCGCGTCGCGTAATTCAAATACCCGCGGCGCGGACTTCAAAAATTTCAAAACTTCTCAAATGACCCCACACTTATTTCAAACCACTAGTACCTGCAAAAAGATTGATGTATTTTTGTATTTTATTTTAAGAAATATATCCTCACTTATGACATGATGGGTTGCCTCCCAACAAGCGCTAAGTTTAACGTCTTCAGCCAGACGTACTATTCCTAAGCTGATTCTTCTTCTTCTTGACCCCTTGATGGCATTTGCTGGTATTCCGGCATGAAATTGTTGGCCATCATTGTCATAAGGGATGTGAGTTGGGTCATTCGATCACTCACACCGCTGATCCATTGTTGTTGAGATTTCAAGAGCTCAAAAACATTCGCCTCTCGTTTTTTGGATTCTTTTTCGTATTGCTGGTGCCTTGCTTCCATCATCTCTATCATGTCCAGCAATTGTTCTTTGTCGATGGTGGACAACGGGTGGTCCTTGGTTTCTTTTAGAACTTCTTCTTTTCCTCCCTCTCCCGTACGTGTCCAGATCTTTTCCTTACTCCTAATTCCTGGCTCCATTAATGTTCTCCTGTCTGCTTGTTTGCCATTTTCTTCCGAAGGTAATGAGATTGGGTTCCCGAAAATATTGAATCTTCTTTTCCTGGTCCCGAAGAAAATATACATATCTCCAGTCTTGCAGTCGATCACTGAACCAGCAGTAGCTAAAAATGGACGCCCTAAGATGAGCGCAGGCGCATCGTCCAGACTCTCATATTCCATGACCAGAAAATCTACGGGATAGAAAAAGTCCCCAACTTTGACTATGACATTTGTTAGCTTTCCCCTAGATACCTTGGTTGATTGGTCGGCCAGCTGCAATACAACTTCTGCTGGCTCAAGTTCTTCGTTTTTGTACTTGTCGTACAAGTATTCTGGCAAGATGTTAACACTTGCTCCCAAATCTAATAGGGTGTTTCGAATAACCACGTCCCCTACAGTTGTAGTGATCAATGGTGATCCGGGGTCCTTTTCCTTTTTGGGCAGTGTTCCCAATAATGCCTCGCTAGCTCTCACAGTCAATCTTACCGTTTTTGGTGTATGTGCTTTGCTCTTCCCATTCTATTCACACATTTCTTGCAGAATCCTGGTGTCTTCAGGGGCATCCTTAAGCTCATCCCATAGGGGCTGATTCATTAAGGGTCCCGTTGATCTGGGTGCTTCCTGCTTCTTCTTTTCTTTCCTATTCTTCCTTTTTTTGCTTGATCCCTGCTATTGTTAATTGCTCTTCCTTTTGGACCTCTTTATCTGTTTCTGGTTGAGTGCCATTCTCAACTGGAACTCCTCTTTCTTTACCTTCCTCACTTTCTAGAGCCTTTCCTTCTTCCCCTGGTCTCACTTCACTCCCTACTCCGAACAAGTCCTCCAGAGTGACCTTTCGCCATCCTGATTCGACAGTGTTGACTTGTTCTTTCCCTGGACGCTGATTATGCGTAGGATTGACTTCAGTGGCACTTGGCAACTTGCCATTATCTCTCTTTTGTTGGTCTGCAGCCATTTGACCTATTTGTCGCTCCATATTTGCGATGGCCTTTGCATTCGCCTGAGATTGTTGTTGTGTCGCAGTAACCATATCATACATCCTAGCTATCATCTCTTCTTGGGTCCCTGGGGCGTTGTTGTTGGCATTAGTGGGCCCCCTGTTGTTGTTGTTGCTATTTCCATTGTTGTTTCCATTGTTCGCAGACTGATGGTTTCTAGGCTGACTAGTCGATTGACTTTGATAATTGTTTTGCCTAAAATTTTGTTGCTGTCCCTGGTTGTATGGCCTGTAGGGTCGTCCATTATTGTGCTGGCCTTGACCCTGGCCATAAACTTGATTCGCCTCGTGAGTCTTAGGTCCTCCTTGACCTTCTTGTGATGAATTTGGCGGTCCATTCTGTAATGTTGACATAAGCCTGTCAAACTTCTTATTTAGTTCACTGATTTCCTTTTTCACTTCCTTTTTCCAATCAGCATCAACTCCTACCGCTGCCGCCGTACTTACAGTCTTCCTGGTGGAAAAGTTTGCTTTGGAGCCATTGCTCAACTGCTCCAAAAACTGCCAAGCTTCCTCTGGGTCCTGCCACATAAATGTCCCACTGGATGAGGCATTTATCATGGCCTGGTGCGTCTCACTGACTCCTTCGAAGAATAGCTTGACCAACTGCCACCTAGGAATCTCGTGATGCGGACAAGATCGCAACAACTCCTTCAATTTGTCAAAGGCTTCATGAAAGGCCTCTCCAGGCTTTTGCTGGAAATCCTGGATAACTCTTCTGATTTCAGTTGTCTTGCTCGCTGGATAAAATTCCTGAAGGAACTTTGCCTTGAGCTGATCCCACGTAGTAATGCTGTTCGATGGCAACGATGGTTCCGGAACTCCAAAAGAGTTTCGAGACTGCTGGGGCGTTCGACATGGCCGACCACCTCAAGGAAATGTTCCAAGAGCAGGCTAGACAGGAACAATATGACACTATGATCTCCCTACTAGATTGCAAGCAGCAGGAGGGAACCGCTGTCAGTGCACACGTGCTTAAGATGAAAGCGTACGTTGACAGATTGGAGCGACTTGGATTTTCGATCGCTCAGCAATTGGTTACGGATATCATCCTACACTCGCTGAGCAGTACATTCAGTCAGTTCACACTGAATTTTAATATGAATGGATTGGAAAAGACCATAATGGAGTTACACGACATGCTAAAAACTGCCGAGGCAAATATGTCTAAATCTAAGAACTCCAGCTCCACGGCTCCGGTATTGGCAATCAGGGAAGGGGCAATCAAGAAAAGGAAAGCCAATAAGCCTAAAGGCAAAGGGAAGGGTCAAGTTGGTAACCCCAACTCCAACCCTAGCAACAAGGGCAAGGCTGGTTCTATGATAGTGCCGTCACCAAACCCTGATGAGGCTATTTGTTTCCACTGCGGAGAAAAGGGACACTGGAAGCGAACATGTCCTAAATACCTGGAGGAGATCAAGAAGATCAAGCCCAAAGTGTCTGGTACCTCAGGTATATACATGATAGAACTCCATAATACTTCTACTACTAATTCATGGGTCCTAGACACAGGATGTGGTACTCACATTTGCTCTGATGTGCAGGGACTAAGAAGAAGTAAGAAGTTAAGGCATGGGGAGCTTGACCTGATCATGGGCAACAGACATACGGCTGCTGTCAAGAGGATTGGGGATTACGAGCTCGTGCTTTCTACTGGATTTTCTATTAATTTATTAGATTGTTGCTATTCGCCAGAAATGGCTAGAAACATTATTTCTTTTAGTGCTTTGTATCGAGACGGTTTTGATTTTGGTTTTGATAATGGAAATATTTTGGTTTTCAAAAATGATTGTCTTTACTTTAAAGCATGTCCTACAAATGGTATTTATGAAACTATCGTGAACATTAGAAGAAATAATAGCTTAATCTTAAATGTTGATTCAGATACATCCAAAAGTGTATTGGATAAATCATGTCTATGGCATTGTCGACTTGGCCATATAAACAAGAAACGCATCGCCAAACTCCAAGAGGATGGGATTTTGGAATCATTCGACCTCAAGTCTGATGATGTATGTGAGTCTTGTTTATTAGGAAAGATGACAAAAGCGCCATTCACAGGGACCTTTGAAAGAGGCAAGGATCTGTTGGACCTCATACACACTGATGTTTGTGGACCGTTCAGATGAGCCACAAGACATGGAGAAAGGTACTTCGTCACATTTACTGATGACTTCAGTAGATATGGGTATGTTTATTTGATTAAACATAAGTCTGAAACCTTCGAGGTGTTCAAAAGGTTTCAGAACGAAGTAGAGAATCAACGGGGCAAAAGGATTAAGATCCTCCGATCCGACAGGGGTGCAGAATATCTTAGTCAAGAATTCTACGATCATCTGGGGAACTGTGGAATTGTTTCACAGCTGACTCCTCCCGGAACACCACAACATAATGGTGTAGCTGAGAGGAGGAACCGAACATTACTTGATATGGTTCGGTCCATAGGGGGTCGTGCTACGCTTCCAATCAGTTTCTGGGGCTATGCCTTGGAGACTGCAGTAAAAGTCCTGAACCTTGTACCAACTAAGAAGGTCAGCAAGACACCCTCTGAAATATGGAATGGGACTAAACCCTCATTGGCGCATTTGAAAGTCTGGGGTTGTGAGGCTTACGTCCGTCGTGAAGCCATCGACAAACTAGAACCCAGATCAGAGAGGTGTTACTTTATTGGTTATCCTGCTAGTTCTTTTGGGTATTTGTTTTACAAACCTTCTGAAAACAAGGTGATTGTTGCACGAAGGGCAGTCTTCCGAGAGAGGGAGCTGGTACACCAAGAGGCCAGTGGGAGCCAAATTGATCTTGAGGAAATTCAAGAACCAACCAATAAAGGACCTGATGTTGGCACTAGCTCTCAATCAGAGGTTGAAAAACCTGTTGAGCCTCAGCCAAGTACAGCTGGGGAATCTGACATACCTCCACCTCCTGTCCGGAGATCTGATAGAGTACGTCATGCACCTGAATTTTATGGTTTACATATTACTGAAGGTGATGAGTCAATGGTAGGTGACGATGAACCTACCAGCTATCAGGAAGCAATGGCAGGCCCAGATGCTGCCAAATGGAAGGAGGCTATGGAGAGCGAGATGAAATCCATGGATGATAACCAAGTTTGGAACTTGGTTGATCAAACACCTGGCCTTAAAACAGTTGGGTGTAAATGGGTCTTCAAGAAGAAGACAGACATGGATGGAAAAGTACACACATATAAAGCCAGACTGGTGGCAAAGGGTTATACTCAAACCCAAGGGATTGATTATGAGGAAACTTTTTCACCAGTGGCAATGATTAAATTTATCAGGATATTGTTTGCCATCGCAGCCTTTTATGACTATGAAATATGGCAAATGGATGTAAAAACCGCTTTCCTTAACGGAAAACTTTCAGAAGATGTGTATATGACACAACCAGAGGGTTTTGTACAGTCCAAATATCCCAATAGAGTGTGTAAACTTGTGAAGTCGATTTATGGACTCAAACAAGCATCTCGCAGCTGGAATCTCTGCTTCGATGAGAAGATCAAAGAGTTTGGATTTTCGAGAAGTGAAGATGAGCCATGTGTATATGTCAGAGCTAGTGGGAGTGCTGTTGTCTTCCTTGTGCTGTATGTTGATGACATACTACTCATAGGAAACAATGTCCCAATGTTGCAAAGTGTTAAAACTTGGCTTGGGGATTGTTTCGCTATGAAAGACTTGGGAGAAGCGGCATACATACTTGGTATAAAGATCTATAGAGATAGATCTAGGCGACTCATTGGTTTAAGCCAGAGTACATACATAGACAAAATCTTGAAAAGGTTCAAGATGCAGGATTCCAAGAAAGGATTCGTGCCTATGCAACGTGGTATGACATTGAGTAGAGACCAATGTCCTAGTTCTAGTGATGAACGAGAGAGAATGAGTCGAATCCCATATGCTTCAGCAATGGGATCGATCATGTATGCCATGTTATGTACAAGGCCTGACGTCTCTTGTGCCTTGAGTATGACGAGTCGTTATCAGGCCAATCCTGGTGAAAATCATTGGACCGCAGTCAAGAACATTCTTAAGTATCTTCGGAGGACGAAGGAAGTGTTCTTGGTCTATGGGGGCATGGAAGAACTCACTGTAAGTGGTTATAGTGATGCTAGCTTCCAAACCGATAGAGACGACACCTGTTCACAGTCAGGATTCGTGTTCTTACTGAATGGTTGGGCAGTAACTTGGAAGAGTACCAAGCAAGAAATAGTAGCTGATTCGACAACGGAGGCTGAGTATATTGCAGTTAATGAAGCTGCAAAGGAAGCCATGTGGATGAAGAAGTTCATCAGGGATCTCGGTGTTGTTCCTAGCATTGATGGTCCAGTTGAGATCTTTTGTGACAATGAGGGTGCAGTCGCCTTGGCGAAAGAACCCAGAGCTCACAAGCGCACAAGGCATATACACCGGAAGTACCATTATATCCGGAGGCTCGTTGAAGAAGGAGACATCATGATTAGTAGAGTTACATCGGAAGATAATCTTGCTGATCCATTCACTAAACCGTTATCTCAGGCCAAGCATGATTCTCATACTAGGTCGATGAGCATTAGATTTGCAAATGAGTTGGTTTAAGTGTATTTAATTTAGTTTGATTTGTGTTTGGAACTCAAGCAATGTGAAACTCTATTTGTTTTGAAGATTATTATGTGGAGAACTTAATATATGCATGAAGGCAGTCATTTCATTAGTTTATCATTGTGTTCCAATTTTGCATGTTTTATTGACTTCCTGAATAATTATTTTATTATTCAAAACGTCCACAGTCGGTCATACTTTTGGGAGTAAGTATTGATTCAAGGCTGACATGAGGAATTAGTAAATTGTCCATAGAGATGGACATAGCATAGAGATGCGCTAATTCTCATGTGTACTTAATAGGGATTAAGTATTGGAGTAACCTGTACTTAGAGATTACTTCATGGAATGTGTCACGAGTAATTCTAAGATGGTAATATCTTATATTCTTCAAGCGGAGATGCATTGATTCTTAGTCCTGCAGTCTGTTATGTCTTGGTTTTCTCCAACGTTGTCCGTAACTGGCAGCCATATAGAGAATGTCCAGATATGACATGATGAGTGGGCGAGATCCGTGTAGTCAAAGTTTATTTGTTCCTTCTGCCCTAACAGGAGAAGCGATATCCGTGGGCCCCTCGATGACTTGGTGTTGACAGCAAATGTACGGCCGTACTCGAACTGAATTGATATAGAATCAATAAGTGCAGTTTGTTGTGGTCATCACAAATCTCTATCGGGAAACATAATCTTGAATGTTTGAGACTGACAGAATTCCATGCCAGACGTTCATATGGATATCTTGTAGAACAAAGGAATATTTGATCACTTGCCTAAGGGCAGTTTCATTAGATGAACACGGCATTTGTCTAGGATGACATACACCTTACTAGGTTAATGAATATTAGACCATACAGTTGTTATAACAAGTGCAAGTGGGAGACTGTTGGTTATATGCCCATCGTTATAACAAGTTGGTAATATTATTATAAATAGTAGGGTCCTTTTGGGTTACACGCAAGAGACGATTTAGCTAAAAGAGATCGAAAATAAACTTGAGAGGTTAAGTTTATTAATATACCAAAGTAAAGGTATATTAATTAGAAACTTAATGGTTAAGTTTATTAATATACCAAAGTAAAGGTATATTAATAGAAACTTAATAAGGATAAAGGACTAAAGTGAAATATCCACAAGGGAGGGGATAAGGATGAGGAGCACTATAAATACAACCCTAGATCTGAGTTGTATGGGCTGCCAAAAACCCTAATTTTCGTCACTCTCCTCCGATCCCTCGGTATACGGCCGATTTCTTTCAAAACCCTAGGTATTACGTGCTAAAACTTCAAGCAAAGGTATATACTACATCAACGGGTGCTGGATCGTTGTCTTGGGTGCGATTACATTAGAGGAGTTCTACTTTGGGCTCTCGTCATCCTAACAAAATCAGATCTGAGATTTAAAAAGGTATGTCTTGAACCCTCTTGATTTTACAGTTACAAAAGTGTGCATGATTCTGTGATTCTGGTTGAATGCGATTTAGATTTCTATTTCCGCTGCGTTTGTTTTATGTTATCGTATTCCAACAGATTGTACCACATACGTCCATATTGCTTTAACCCATACAATGATCTTTGCAGTTTGATAGAATACATTTGTTTGGGTTTTGCACTTAATGCTTCTGGCATTTTAAATCCTTCGGGGATTTTCATATATATATATATATATCACTGTCAAGTGATCCATATAAGCAAGCAGTAACAACATCCATAAGATGCATATCTAAATTTTCAGAAACTGCTAGACTGATTAAATATCTGAAAGTGATTGCATCCATAACAGGAGAATATGTTTCTTCATAATCGATTCCCGGCCTTTGAGAAAAACCCTGAGCAACGAGCCTGGCTTTGTATCTCACAATTTCATTTTTCTCATTTCTTTTTCGTATAAAAATCCATCTGTATCACAATGGTTTCACAACTCCATGTGTGAGTATAATTGGTCCAAAAACTTTTCTGTTATTGAGAGACGTTAATTCAGCTTGCATGGCCTTTTTCCATTTACCCCAATCCTGCCTATTTTGGCATTCAATGACAGATTGTGGTTATGGATCCTCATTGATAATATTGCATGCAACTGAATAAGAAAATATTATATCTTCTAATTCATATTGGCTCCTTACTATTTTTATATGACCACAATTAATTTCAATCTCCTTATCATTTATTTCCTAAACTGGGGAAGTAATGTTATTTTGTGTTTCTTCATGAACACTTTCATTATGCTCAAACATATTTTCCATTCCTCTTCGTTTTCTAGGATTTGCATCCTTAGAACCAAATGGCCTTCCATGCTTCAGGCGTGCTTTGGATTCTTGAGTTACTTTTTTATCAGATTGTCTATCTGGGAGTTCAATTCGAGCTGGAGCGTTAACAGCAGGTATATATGATTTAGTAACTCTTTTTGTATCAGTAAATACATCAGGTAATTGATTTGCAACTTCTTGCAAATGTATTATTTTTTGAACACCCATCTCACATTCTTATGTACGGGGATCAAGATATGATAATGAAGGTTCATACCATGAAACATTCTTTTCTTGGGTTTTCATTTCTCCCCCAAGCGTTGGGAAATTTTCTTCATTGAAATGGCAATCAGCAAGACGTGCTGTAAACATATCACCTGTCAAAGGTTCAAGATATCTTATTATTGAATTTGTTTCAAAACCAACATATATTCCCAACCTCCTTTGAGGACCCATTTTTGTACGTTGTGGTGGAGCAATAGGAACATATACTGCACTTCCAAAAATTTTAAGGTGGGATATATCTGGTTCTTTTTCGGAAACAAGTTGAAGGGGAGAATGTGTATGATATGCACTTGGTCTCATACGAATCAGTGATGCAGCATGTAAAATTGCATGACCCCATATGGAAACAGGAAGTTTTGTTCTCATTATTAATGGTCTAGCTATTAATTGGAGACGGTTAATCAGTGATTCTGCTAAACCATTTTGAGTGTGTACATGTGCAACTGGATGCTCAACAGTAATTCCTATAGACATACAATAATCATTAAATACTTGAGACGTAAACTCACCTGCATTATCAAGTCTCACTTTATTGATGTTATAATCAGGAAAATGTGCTCTCAGTTTAATAATCTGAGTTAGGAATTTTGCGAATGCCATGTTACGAGTTGATAATAGGCAAACATGAGACCATCTAGTTGATGCATCTATTAAGACCATAAAGTATTTAAATGGTCCAGAAGGTGGATGAATTGGTCCACATATGTCTCCTTGAATTCTTTCTAGAAATCTAGGTGATTCCCTTTCAACTTTTATTGGTGAAGGTCTTGTAATTAATTTCCCAAGGGAACAAGAAATACACGGGTTCTTATTACCTATTTGAGGGAACTTCTGGTCCTTCAATGGATGCCCAAATGTATTTTCAATTATTCGGCGCATCATTGTTAATCCTGGATAGCCCAGCCTGTCATGCCACAAACTAAATATTCTAGGATCACAAAATTTTTCTTTAACCACCAAATTTGACTCAACTATATTTATATATGTAAAATGTAAACCAGAATCAAATTGTGGTAATTTCTCCAATATACGGTTTTCATTTATTATAAACATATATTTCTTGTTTCCTATTGTTTTGGTGAATGTGTCATATCCGTTAAGATATATATCATTAAAACCCAATAAATTTCTATTTGACTTTGGGGAAAATAACGCATTACTTATTACAAACTTCGTACCATTAGGTAACATGAAATAAGCATTTCCTGCTCCTACAATCAAGTCTACAGGACCTGATATTGTATTTATGTGCCCTTTTACGGGTTTTAGTGTGGAAAAATATTTCTTTGTTTTCAAGATGGTGTGTGTGGTACCACAATCAATTATTAAGAGTTCGCCAAGATTTCCTTGGTTTTGTGCTCCAGTTGAACTCATTTTGAACTTCATATAAGAAAAATAAATGATGAGTTATGAACACAATTTTAATAAAAGTGACTCGAAAAAACTTCATTAAGAAAGAAAAACATTACAATAAAAAATTAAAAACATGTTACAAAAGGAAACTAGTTTTCTAGGATGTCTAAATCATTGCAAAAGTCAAGAGTGTTTAGTTCAATGTTTCCTAGATCAACACCATCGATGAGGTTGACTTCTTTCCCCTTTCCTTTAATGGAATCTTGGTAAAGTTTACAAAGATGGGGATCTGTACAACAGGTCCTTGATCAATGACATGTGCTACCACATCTATAACAAGAACCTCCGGGGTTCTGTGATGTTCCGGCATCATTTCTTTTTTCTTGTGGTTGGACATTATTCTCTTGTGGAGTGTGTTGATTATTGTTTCTTTGACCACGCCCACGGTTATAAGGATGACCGCGTCCACGACCCTGAGTATAACCGCGACCAAAATTTTGGTTTTGGTTAAAATGGTCTCGACCGCGACCACGGCCTCGTCCACGACCATGACCATGACCACGTCCTCGTCCATATGAATTATTTCTTGGTTCATAAGTGATAGTAGCATTTGCTTCAGGAAGTGCTACTGAACCTGTTGGACGGGACTGGTGGTTCTTTATTAATAGTTCATTATTTTGTTCAGCAACAAGGAGAAGTGTATTAAGCTCAGAATATTTTTTGAGCTTTTGCATACGATATTGTTGTTGCAATGTCATATTCGATGCATGGAATGTGGAGAGAGTTTTCTCCAACATTGAAGCATCAGAAACATCTTCCCCACAAAATTTTAGTTGTGAACATATCCGAAATAATGCGGAATTATAGTCATGTACCTTTTTGAAGTCTTGAAACCTCAAAGATAACCATTCAGCCCTAGCACTTGGAAGTATAACTTCCTTTTGGTGGTCAAATCTTTCTTTTAAGTTTTTCCAAAGAGTGCTAGGATCAGTGGTATTGAGGTATTCATACCTCAACATTTCATCGATATGTTTGCGAAGGAAAATTATTGCACGTGCTTTATCTTGCGACGTGCACTTATTTTTTTTCTTTTATAGTTTCAGATAAATCCATGGACTCAAGATGCATCGTAACATCTATAGTCCAAGGCATGTAGTTCTTTCCGCTGACTTCAAGAGCGGTAAATTCAAGCTTTGCAATGTTTGACATATTGTAGTTCCTAAGAAAAATAAAACTCATTAAATTTGTCGTTTAAAGGTGGGGATGGGTTTTACTATTTTTATTATAGTTACAAACATAATTAAATAGATGAATCTTCTCAAATTCATTTTATTTTAAAATTTAAAATTTTATTTTTAATCGGTTGCGCATAAATAAACGTTAGTATATATAAATAGATGTCAGAGCATGAATAATAGTTAGTATACATAAATAAATGTTAGTGTGCGTAAATAAACATTAGTTTATATAAATAAGCATTAGTATACATAAATAAATGTTAGTATGCGTAAATAAATGTTAGTTTGCATAAATAAATGTTAGTTGCCGTAAATAAATGTTAGTTGCCGTAAATAAACGTTAGTTTGCATAAATAAACGTTAGTATACATAAATAAATGTTAGTTGCATAAATAAAAATTAGTATGCGATAACAAAAGTTAGTTTGCAATAATAAATGTTAATAAAGCGTAAGTAAATTTAGAATAAGAAATGAACTTCATTAGTAGTCATAACGTCAAGGATAAATAAGAAAAGAAATTTGTTAGTAGTCATAACGTCAAGGATAAATAAGAAAAGAAATTTGTTAGTAGTCATAACTTCGAGAATAGAATGTTGTTTTTTTTTTCGTTATCGTTGTTATTATTATTATTATTAATTAACATTCTAGTTTTGATGAAATTACATACCTTGATTAGATCGATGTGTCTTTTAATCGCCTTCGTTAGAGCCTCGTGCTGATAACGTGTTATAAATTCAGCGTTACCACGACAATTATGAATAAACTAAAAACTAGAATATAGATGAAGAAAGAAAGAAAGCTTGAGAGCTTGGAGAGAGTAGAGAGAGTTTATATCACTTGTGAAAGAGTTGATATGAGATGCATTTTCTTCCTTACATTGATGGTCTATTTATACTACCAAATTTACTATTCAAATATAGTTGTTTAATTGGTAAATGGAAGGTGATGACAAAGTGATTACATAATTATGTCATTCACCAATTACTTGTAACATATATATATATATATATATATATATATATATATATATATATATATATATATATATATATATATATATATATATATATATATATATATATATATATATATATATATATATATATATATATATATATAATCTACCACAAGATATGACTCTAATTTCTCATATGAACATAATCTCAATCGTGTATTAAATCACACTCAAAATCTCATTCTCGTATGTTAAATCACATGTTTCTTAATTATAAACTTGGTTATCTCAACCAATTTAAAATCAATAGTAACCTGTAAATTCACAATTTAATCATAAGAATGAATTATAGTTACTCACTTGATATCGGTTTAGTATATGGAACCCCCAATTTACGCGTACCGGGCTCCTGTTTGCTAGACATGGTTATGTCACCATAGTCTAAATCAATTTTCCAACATCCACAATCATCTCAATAACATCTATCTCAAATATGTATAAATCAAAAGAGCAAAAAGGAGTATAAACGGTAAATATCAACTCTATATTTACCGAAACCCCCAAATTCGTGGTTCTACTCATTCAACCGTAGGAACTCGATAATAATCACACCAATAGCTTAAAAGACATCCACTAACAATCTAATAACAACATATTTAACAAATTATAGCTAAATCACAAAAATTGAAACTAGGGTTTCATAACCCCAAAAACGAAGAAATCACTCACCTCGACGAACTAGGAAGCAAGAACACGTTTACGGGGTTAGATCCACACTTCTCTATGTTCTCCCACGAACCTCCAGGCTTCAATTGACCAAAAATCGCCATCTCCAGCTCTAAAAATCGAAAAGGATATGTTTTCCTTCGAAATGGGGTTTGATGTCTTTTAAATAGATATGTAGGCGTAACCCAACCTGGGTTACAGAACCCGACCCGGGTTCCTTTTGCGATATTTAATTCATTCGTTCAGTAAGTGCAGCACGACCGGGGTTAAAGAACACGACCTGGGTTGGTTCTTTTTGGCATTTTTCAAACTCAAACTTCTCCCAAAAGGTCCTCTAACCACACTAACACATATAACAACTTAACTAATCTTAATTATACTAAGATTAGTACATAAGAGGGATTCCAACCTCTTCTCACTCATCAACAACTCAAAACTCGAAATAAATCACAAGAATCGCCACACATTTACGCTAGCAAACTCATAGCTAGAATCACACCGACTATAAGGTAATAACTCTACTTACCTTATAAAGCATCTAAATTTCAAAATGGGTCTTACACAAAGTGTTTGGATTCATGAATTATGTCCTCTATGATTGTTAAAGTAAATTTTATAAGGATCAATTCAACCAAAGGTCCAGTTGGACAGGACTTTGGAATCATTTGACTAAGAGTCACATGATGAGTTGAGTTCTAAATAAAATCATTTGTGGCAAGAAATGAATCACCTAAAGATCCAGTGGATAGGATTTTGGAATCATCTGACTTAGAGTCAGGTGATGATTGCATATCTTGAACAAAATTTACAAAGTCATAAATTTACATAGAGATGTAAAGGACATTAAGATTATGAGCAACGGACACACTAGTTACTATGTATTGCTCGAGTCTTTGAACAGAACACAATTAGTTATACTTCATAATAATTTGTCAATTATTTTGACAAATATGGTTTCGCTTATCAGAATAATCGATTGATTGAAACCTTGAACTATTCAAGGACTTCAAAGGAAGTATAAGATCAACAGAACATGAGTGACAACATAAACTGAGAAAATGTTTCACAGTTTATTCTCTTCCAAGAACATTATTGGTTATAATGTGTCTTATGGAAGATGATGGAGCATTGGTCGAAATAGTTCGATACTCGATGTATAAGATATACTTCTAATTAGTTTTTCGATGAATTGAATATTCAACCAGTCATAGAAACCATATTCCGACCACATCTTAGACTAAGTAGGTTTGCAAACACTGTCTGAAATGTAAAGCTGGGATCGCCCCACTTGTACATAGAAAGTCCAGGGTCATGTAGCGTTCGTCCGAACCTCATAACTAGTATGTACCTGATCAGCAATGTCGTTTCATTGGCTATCCCGATTGTAACTGTGAAAGAAGAGTTCTTTTGGAAAGGACTCTTATTCTAAGGAAACAGTGGGAGTAAGTGTTGGTTATATGCCCATCGTTATAACAAGTTGGTAATATTATTATAAATAGTAGGGTCCTTTTGGGTTACACGCAAGAGAAGATTTAGCTAAAAGAGATCGAAAATAAACTTGAGGGGTTAAGTTTATTAATATACCAAAGTAAATGTATATTAATTAGAAACTTAATGGTTAAGTTTATTAATATACCAAAGTAAAGGTATATTAATTAGAAACTTAATAAGGATAAAGGACTAAAGTGAAATATCCACAAGGGAGGGGATAAGGATGAGGAGCACTATAAATACAACCCTAGATCTGAGTTGTAAGGGCTGCCAAAACCCTAATTTTCGTCACCCTCCTCCCACCCTCGGTATACGGCCGATTTCTTTCAAAACCCTAGGTATTACGTTCTAAAACTTCAAGCAGAGGTATATACTACATCAAAGGGTGCTGGATCGTTGTCTTGGGTGCGATTACATTAGAGGAGTTCTACTTTGGGCTATTGTCATCCTAACAAAATCAGATCTGAGATTTAAAAGGTATGTCTTGAACCCTCTTGATTTTACAGTTACAAAAGTGTGCATGATTCTGTGATTCTGGTTGAATGCGATTTAGATTTCTGTTTCCGCTGCGTTTGTTTTATGTTATCGTATTCCAACAGTGGTATCAGAGCCACTTTATCATGATTTTGTACTGTTTTGATTCGATTAAAATTGTTAAAAATCGTTTTTTTTTCTGATTTATCGAATCTGATCGACGTCCGCGCCGCGGTACTAGAAATATCGCGTCGCGGATTTTTAAAAGGTTACGATCATTAGGGTTTAGCCGCGTCGCGCTTCCTAGTGTTCCGCGCCGCGTCGTTCTTGTCATGATCGGTTTCTTTTGATTACCGCGTCGCGTTTTCTCGTGTTACGCGTCGCTGCAGTCGTGATGTTTTATTTTTTTGAAATCAGATTTCTTGTTATAAAATGGTAATTTTAGTATTGTATGATTGTTTAGATTAATCATTGACATAGAATACTTGCATGCTCAATAGGATTAATAGCTAAACACAAAGTTTAAAATGCTTCAAAATTTAATAGATGATTGTTTAAATTAATTATTAACACTGCATCCTTGCGTGCTTAATAGAATTAATAGTTAAACATAATTTTCAAAGAATGCTTAAAATTTTAAATGATATATATATTAGAATTGTATCTATATGTATAACTTAAAATAAAAACATTGGTCAGACCGTGACTAGGCTCACCTACTCTAAATGTGTAGAAGGTTGAAGGAGGTCTCTTTGATTCCTAATGAGGTCGGTTTTTAAATAGCATTCATTGCTTACCACCCTCACCGCCTATCACATTTTATAGAGTGGAGTTACCGAAAGGGTTTGATAGAACAGTGTTTCAAGATAAAAGTATTACTGAAAATACACAAGTAAGAAAAATTTGTTAAAAGTTAATAGAATTTTTCAAAAGTCAAATTGGCAATTTCAAACCGGTTTTAAATGTTTAAATTGACCCTTATGCCAATTAAAAGGTTAAAATGTTTTAACAAAAACGAAACAAAATCTCGTTTTATGAAAATGTAAATCTCATGCTACCCACAAAGAACCACACATTTAACCGGGCCCTTCCGGCGTGGGAAGTGCCATAGCCAACGCGTCGGATTGGACTCGGCCAAAATGATGTGATACTCGCGATAACTCATGAATCATGGGCCGAGTGTCACGTGGGTCCTTCGTGGTCGATTTACCATCCAAACTCGTGATCCGCGGCATACCCGTCACGAGAGAGAGGATGAGCATGATGGGATTAAACATGCCATTGATCAGATTCAATGAATCCCAAAAGATCTAGAAGCTTCATAGAGATTGAAGTTGGCAAATAGTATTGCCTACCTAAATAACTTTTAGGGGTGACTACGGCATACCTCTTCACCACCAGAAGTGAAATATTGATTCTAGCCTTAAGTAAAATTATTGTTTTGGGTAATTAATTTTTTAAGGATTAATCAAACTAATTAAATCTACTTTTCATATAGATGGCTCCAAACACAAATGGAAATTCGAATTCGGCTACAAATATCTCACTAATGCAACTCCTCTCTAAGGATAAGCTGACCGGATCAAACTACTTGGACTGGATGCGTTCCCTTCGGATCGCCCTCCGGTATGATAAGAAAGAATGGGTCCTGGACACAGCTCTTCCTGAGGCTCCAGCTGATGATGCAACTAGAGCTGTTAGGGATGCTTGGCAAAAGCATAAAGATCAGTCGGATGAGGTTGCTTGTCTCATGTTGACGACCATGGTTCCGGAACTCTAAAAGAGTTTCGAGACTGCTGGGGCGTTCGACATGGCCGACCACCTCAAGGAAATGTTCCAAGAGCAGGCTAGACATGAACGATATGACACTATGATCTCCCTACTAGATTGCAAGCAGCAGGAGGGAACCGCTGTCAGTGCACACGTGCTTAAGATGAAAGCGTACGTTGACAGATTGGAGCGACTTGGATTTCCGATCGCTCAGCAATTGGTTACGGATATCATCCTACACTCGCTGAGCAGTACATTCAGTCAGTTCACACTGAATTTTAATATGAATGGATTGGAAAAGACCATAATGGAGTTACACGGCATGCTAAAAACTGCCGAGGCAAATATGTCTAAATCTAAGAACTCCAGCTCCACGGCTCCGGTATTGGCAATCAGGGAAGGGGCAATCAAGAAAAGGAAAGCCAATAAGCCTAAAGGCAAAGGGAAGGGTCAAGTTGGTAACCCCAACTCCAACCCTAGCAACAAGGGCAAGGCTGGTTCTACGATAGTGCCGTCACCAAACCCTGATGAGGCTATTTGTTTCCACTGCGGAGAAAAGGGACACTGGAAGCGAACATGTCCTAAATACCTGGAGGAGATCAAGAAGATCAAGCCCAAAGTGTCTGGTACCTCAGGTATATACATGATAGAACTCCATAATACTTCTACTACTAATTCATGGGCCCTAGACACAGGATGTGGTACTCACATTTGCTCTGATGTGCAGGGACTAAGAAGAAGTAAGAAGTTAAGGCATGGGGAGCTTGACATGATCATGGGCAACAGACATACGGCTGCTGTCAAGAGGATTGGGGATTACGAGCTCGTGCTTTCTACTGGATTTTCTATTAATTTATTAGATTGTTGCTATTCGCCAGAAATGGCTAGAAACATTATTTCTTTTAGTGCTTTGTATCGAGACGGTTTTGATTTTGGTTTTATTAATGGAAATATTTTGGTTTTCAAAAATGATTGTCTTTACTTTAAAGCATGTCCTACAAATGGTATTTATGAAACTATCGTGAGCATTAGAAGAAATAATAGCTTAATCTTAAATGTTGATTCAGATACATCCAAAAGTGTATTGGATAAATCATGTCTATGGCATTGTCGACTTGGCCATATAAACAAGAAACGCATCGCCAAACTCCAAGAGGATGGGATTTTGGAATCATTCGACCTCAAGTCTGATGATGTATGTGAGTCTTGTTTATTAGGAAAGATGACAAAAGCGCCATTCACATGGAACTTTGAAAGAGGCAAGGATCTGTTGGACCTCATACACACTGTTGTTTGTGGACCGTTCAGATCAGCCACAAGACATGGAGAAAGGTACTTCATCACATTTACTGATGACTTCAGTAGATATGGGTATGTTTATTTGATTAAACATAAGTCTGAAACCTTCGAGGTGTTCAAAAGGTTTCAGAACGAAGTAGAGAATCAATGGGGCAAAAGGATTAAGATCCTCCGATCCGACAGGGGTGGAGAATATCTTAGTCAAGAATTCTACGATCATCTGGGGAACTGTGGAATTGTTTCACAGCTGACTCCTCCCGGAACACCACAACATAATGGTGTAGCTGAGAGGACGAACCGAACATTACTTGATATGGTTCGGTCCATGATGGGTCGTGCTACGCTTCCAATCAGTTTTTGGGGCTATGCCTTAGAGACTACAGTAAAAGTCCTGAACCTTGTACCAACTAAGAAGGTCAGCAAGACACCCTCTGAAATATGGAATGGGACTAAACCCTCATTGGCGCATTTTAAAGTCTGGGGTTGTGAGGCTTACGTCCGTCGTGAAGCCATCGACAAACTAGAACCCAGATCAGAGAGGTGTTACTTTATTCGTTATCCTGCTAGTTCTTTTGGGTATTTGTTTTACAAACCTTCTGAAAACAAAGGTGATTGTTGCACGAAGGGCAGTCTTCGGAGAGAGTGAGCTGATACACCAAGAGGCCAGTGGGAGCCAAATTGATCTTGAGGAAATTCAAGAACCAACCAATAAAGGACCTGATGTTGGCACTAGCTCTCAATCAGAGGATGAAAAACCTGTTGAGCCTCAGCCAAGTACAGCTGGGGAATATGACATACCTCCACCTCCTGTCCGGAGATCTGATAGAGTACATCATGCACCCGAATTTTATGGTTTATATATTACTGAAGGTGATGAGTCAATGGTAGGTGACGATGAACCTACCAGCTATCAGGAAGCAATGGCAGGCCCAGATGCTGCCAAATGGAAGGAGGCTATGGAGAGTGAGATGAAATCCATGGATGATAACCAAGTTTGGAACTTGGTTGATCAAACACCTGGCCTTAAAACAGTTGGGTGTAAATGGGTCTTCAAGAAGAAGACAGACATGGATGGAAAAGTACACACATATAAAGCCAGACTGGTGGCAAAGGGTTATACTCAAACCCAAGGGATTGATTATGATGAAACTTTTTCACCAGTGGCAATGATTAAATCTATCAGGATATTGTTTGCCATCGCAGCCTTTTATGACTACGAAATATGGCAAATGGATGTAAAAACCGCTTTCCTTAACGGAAAACTTTCAGAAGATGTGTATATGACACAACCAGAGGGTTTTGTACAGTCCAAATATCCCAATAGAGTGTGTAAACTTGTGAAGCCGATTTATGGACTCAAACAAGCATCTCGCAGCTGGAATCTCTGCTTCGATGAGAAGATCAAAGAGTTTGGATTTTCGAGAAGTGAAGATGAGCCATGTGTATATGTCAGAGCTAGTGGGAGTGCTGTTGTCTTCCTTGTGCTGTATGTTGATGACATACTACTCATAGGAAACAATGTCCCAATGTTGCAAAGTGTTAAAACTTGGCTTGGGGATTGTTTCGCTATGAAAGACTTGGGAGAAGCGGCATACATACTTGGTATAAAGATCTATAGAGATAGATCTAGGCGACTCATTGGTTTAAGCCAGAGTACATACATAGACAAAATCTTGAAAAGGTTCAAGATGCAGGATTCCAAGAAAGGATTCGTGCCTATGCAACGTGGTATGACATTGAGTAGAGACCAATGTCCTAGTTCTAGTGATGAACGAGAGAGAATGAGTCGAATCCCATATGCTTCAGCAATGGGATCGATCATGTATGCCATGTTATGTACAAGGCCTGACGTCTCTTGTGCCTTGAGTATGACGAGTCGTTATCAGGCCAATCCTGGTGAAAATCATTGGACCGTAGTCAAGAACATTCTTAAGTATCTTCGGAGGACGAAGGAAGTGTTCTTGGTCTATGGGGGCATGGAAGAACTCACTGTAAGTGGTTATAGTGATGCTAGCTTCCAAACCGATAAAGACGACTCCTGTTCGCAGTCAGGATTCGTGTTCTTACTGAATGGTGGGGCAGTAACTTGGAAGAGTACCAAGCAAGAAACAGTAGCTGATTCTACAACGGAGGCTGAGTATATTGCATTTAATGAAGCTGCAAAGGAAGCCATGTGGATGAAGAAGTTCATCAGGGATCTCGGTGTTGTTCCTAGCATTGATGGTCCAGTTGAGATCTTCTGTGACAATGAGGGTGCAGTCGCCTTGGCGAAAGAACCCAGAGCTCACAAGCGCACAAGGTATATACACCGGAAGTACCATTATATCCGGAGGCTCGTTGAAGAAGGAGACATCATGATTAGTAGAGTTACATCAGAAGATAATCTTGCTGATCCATTCACTAAACCGTTATCTCAGGCCAAGCATGATTCTCATACTAGGTCGATGGGCATTAGATTTGCAAATGAGTTGGTTTAAGTGTATTTAATTTAGTTTGATTTGTGTTTGGAACTCAAGCAATGTGAAACTCTATTTGTTTTGAAGATTATTATGTGGAGAACTTAATATATGCATGAAGGCAGTCATTTCATTAGTTTATCATTGTGTTCCAATTTTGCATGTTTTATTGACTTCCTGAATAATTATTTTATTATTCAAAACGTCCACAGTCGGTCATACTTTTGGGAGTAAGTATTGATTCAAGGCTGACATGAGGAATTAGTAAATTGTCCATAGAGATGGACATAGCATAGAGATGCGCTAATTCTCATGTGTACTTAATAGGGATTAAGTATTGGAGTAACCTGTACTTAGAGATTACTTCATGGAATGTGTCACGAGTAATTCTAAGATGGTAATATCTTATATTCTTCAAGCGGAGATGCATTGATTCTTAGTCCTGCAGTCTGTTATGTCTTGGTTTTCTCCAACGTTGTCCGTAACTGGCAGCCATATAGAGAATGTCCAGATATGACATGATGAGTGGGCGAGATCCGTGTAGTCAAAGTTTATTTGTTCCTTCTGCCCTAACAGGAGAAGCGATATCCGTGGGCCCCTCGATGACTTGGTGTTGACAGCAAATGTACGGCCGTACTCGAACTGAATTGATATAGAATCAATAAGTGCAGTTTGTTGTGGTCATCACAAATCTCTATCGGGAAACATAATCTTGAATGTTTGAGACTGACAGAATTCCATGCCAGACGTTCATATGGATATCTTGTAGAACAAAGGAATATTTGATCACTTGCCTAAGGGCAGTTTCATTAGATGAACACGGCATTTGTCTAGGATGACATACACCTTACTAGGTTAATGAATATTAGACCATACAGTTGTTATAACAAGTGCAAGTGGGAGACTGTTGGTTATATGCCCATCGTTATAACAAGTTGGTAATATTATTATAAATAGTAGGGTCCTTTTGGGTTACACGCAAGAGACGATTTAGCTAAAAGAGATCGAAAATAAACTTGAGGGGTTAAGTTTATTAATATACCAAAGTAAAGGTATATTAATTAGAAACTTAATGGTTAAGTTTATTAATATACCAAAGTAAAGGTATATTAATTAGAAACTTAATAAGGATAAAGGACTAAAGTGAAATATCCACAAGGGAGGGGATAAGGATGAGGAGCACTATAAATACAACCCTAGATCTGAGTTGTAAGGGCTACCAAAACCCTAATTTTCGTCACCCTCCTCCCACCCCTCGGTATACGGCCGATTTCTTTCAAAACCCTAGGTATTATGTGCTAAAACTTCAAGCAAAGGTATATACTACATCAACGGGTGCTGGATCGTTGTCTTGGGTGCGATTACATTAGAGGAGTTCTACTTTGGGCTCTCGTCATCCTAACAAAATCAGATCTGAGATTTAAAAGGTATGTCTTGAACCCTCTTGATTTTACAGTTACAAAAGTGTGCATGATTCTGTGATTCTGGTTGAATGCGATTTAGATTTCTGTTTCCGCTGCGTTTGTTTTATGTTATCGTATTCCAACAGTAAGAACAATCCTGAATGAGTTCAAGATTAGCCAATTGAAAGAACTTTAGTCATCACTAGGCCTTGACCAGGAATCGGATTCCTGCTAAACCTGACATACTCTTCTCTTGACCAGTGGTATTGGTCACCGCTATAAGTAGTTATGATCTGGGTGACATACCAATTAGTGGTAAAACACTAAAGTTGGTACGGATAAGCAATCCGACTACTTGGAAGGATTGGTGAGCCCGGTTGCTGCCAAATAAGAGAACATTAGGGCGAGATACAGTCTATATGACAATTTGATTAATTTTACACCTGGTCTAGTAACCAGTGGGAGTAATTGAACCATCAAAAGAAAGCAACATAGACAGAAATGTACTTACAGAACATCTGGTTGAATGAGACGATACTCAGAGTCAATTAATTGATTCCGAGAGAAGCTCTCTCAAATAGAAGAGGAAATCTAAAAGGATATTGTTTAGTAAAGCTGCACCTTGTGAGTCGTTAGTGGAGCGTGTGTGGTTTACCAGCACACTAATATGGACTCATAAAGAGCGTGTCAATACAAAGGTACATTGGCCCGAGATTCATCCCACAGGCATCTCGCAAGAAAGGATATTCAGATTCTCAAAATATGCCAAAAGTTTGGATTTTGTGAATAGCCTGAAAGATTTCCATTAATATGTCAGAAAGGTTTGGACTTTGGTTTCTCAAAATGTGCCAAAGGTTTGGATTTTGTGAATAGTCCAAAAGAGTCAGATAACCGTGTCAAAGCCAGTGGGAGTATCGTTGCTATCACTGTATGTTAGTTACATACTGCTTCTAGGAAACGTCTCTTATCATTACAAAGTGTAATAACTTGACATTAAGAGATGCCTTACTATGAAAGACTTAATGGAGATACAACGTACTCAAGTGGTTGCAAACATCTATTAGATAGATCAAAAACTCTGGCAATGTGATCTTGATGAGATTCAAGATGCATCATTGCAAAGTGTAATGACATGGCATGAGAGATGTAAAGAAGGTGCAACATACTCACGTAGTTCACGGACATCTATCGGATAGATGAAATCGTCAGTATAGACCCAGCCATTGTGAGCATGATCTTGAGAAGATTCAAGATGCATGAGAAAGAGTCTTCGAAAGGAAATAATTTTTCGAAAGTCATGACGCATGGATTATCAGTAATCTTTAGATTCCAAAAGAGTTTGGAATAAGATTACATCGGATTCCACGAGCTTCTTGGATCGATCAGAAGTGTCATGAACATGTCCTGATGACTTAATGCTTAGAGCATAGTAAGTTGGATTCAGGATATAACCTGGCTGAGAATACTGGATGAATTATTTGAACACACGTGAGAAATCATTGGCAAATGATTGGGTAACAATTTGAAAGGAGTTTCGAATCGGTAATTGTTTACACCATGACATGGTGATGAAGGACTTCATGGTTAAAGAGTTTCGTTGGTATTGTGATGGAACGCGTGTGGTTCACCAGCACATCATAAAACCTCAAAATAGTCTTAGGGTGCAGTCATGTAGACTAAAGACCTCGAGAACCATGGGAACTCATGTTAGTCTACCCTTGTAATTATTTATTGTTCCATTTATGTATTTCCCTTATTCTTGATGTATGTAATTTGTAATTTCTCTTATTTATAAAAGGTGTGTCTATCCCCTCTTGTGGGACACAGTGAAATTAATCCATTCATGGTATCATACGCCTCTTTCCGATCCTCTCTCTCCTTGTGACCACTCTTTTCCTCTTCTATCTCGTCTCTTCTTCCTCCCCTCCATTTTTATTTCTCCATGGCTACTTCCTCTTCTACTGATCACTACTTGCCGATGAGTACTCTCCTGCACATGATAACAATCAAACTCTCCTCTTCCAATTATCTTGTTTGGAAGAATCAGATGCTCCCCCTCTTTTCTTATCAAAACCTAATGTCCCACATCGACGGTTCGGTTGATGCGCCTGCATCAGAGATCGTTGTTGATGGCAAACCGGCAGTCAATCCTCTTTTCGCCCCTTGGGTTGCTGCTGACCAACGACCCATAATTATACTCCATGCTTCTTTAACCGAAGAGGCTGTGGCAGAAATCATCGGTTTGCCCACTGCTCGCTGACAACGCCTAGTGATATTACATATTTTAGTCGTTGTTGAGCCCTATTCTTAGTGAAATTATATCATATATCTCGTGGTATTCTCACTTTTCGTGCCAGTACTTGTTTGGAAGAAAATAATGAAAACAGGGACCAAAAGCGTACAAATTGGAGAAAGTTTGAAGAAGAAGAAATCCGGAAAACACGTACGTGCGTCGCGGAAATCAAGAAGGCGCGACGTGGCTTTGAGGCGGTGAACCAAATTCAAAGGCCGAGAAAACGGGAGAAGATAAGTATGCGCGCCGCGGTTCACATAAATGCACAGTGCGGCTGCGGGAAATTTCAACTATAAATAGAGGCATTTACAGCCGAAACCCTGAGCAAAACCCTGGTGAAAAATCGACCGTAGAGGCTCTTTGACTCCAAGAATTCGTTTTCAGCAACTACCTTTTGGCATTTCAGGTTTTTATGTTTAATTTCTTTTAGTTTAATAGTTAGCAGTAATGGCTAGGGTTTCTAGGAGTGACAACCACTGACCCTGAGCATTTGAGTTACTGTTTTTCAGTCTTTGTTACTGTATTGGTTGCTTAGAATTCATTTTGAATTTATAATAATCATTTGGTTACAAGTAATATTGGTTTTTCGATGTTTGATGCTTGTTATTGGTTTTGAATGCTTGGATTGTGTTGGAATTGTGTTTGGATGTGTTTATGACCTTGATTGGACTGACTTCCTTTGCTAATTTCAGTAGCCAATTAGGTTAGTTTTTAGGGTTTGAACTATAGCCAGTGACTGTCCCATTGGACCTTATTTATTGGTTTAGTTTATACCTTGTTTTGATTTATGTTTGGATTGTTGGATGCCTTTGATTACTTCTGAATTAGAGATGCACTTCTGATTTCAGAAAGTAACTAGATTTGGTTTGAAGCTTAGCTTAGTCTATGCTTGTTCTGGGATTGTTTAGTTTAGGTTTTCTGAGTTTTAGTACTAAGGGCTTGGAAACTAAATTCCTCCGACTATAGCGTGACACTATAGTAGGTAATCTGTCATCTGGTCTGACCACGTAGCTCCTGTGGATCGACCCTGACTACCACTGTGCTAGTGTGTGTGTTAGGTTTTTCTTATTTTTGACTGCACGACGATCTAGGCGTGTCAAATTTTGGCGCCGTTGCCGGGGAGCTGTGAGCTTAGATTAGGTGATTAGTAGGAATTCTAGTTTCTTGATTTTCTTTGAGTTTCATTTGGTTAATTTTTGGTTTTTGATTTTGCGGGCGTGTTGCATTAGTGCATGTGTACCCGCAGGGGTGAGCAATTATCCCCTTTGCAATTTGATCCTGAGATTGAGCGAACTGCGCGCAAAATCCGCGCCCGTAGGCGTTCCAATATCATGAGTTTCAGTCAAGTTAGTAGTAGTACAGTAAGTGTTGCCCAGGAACCATCAGGTGAGGCAACAGGGATGTCTTTTATTCCCCCGGTTTCGGAGTTTCAATACAGGAGCACGAGTGCTTCTAGTGGTGCAGTTTCAGCCCCTGCACCCATACCATCATGCACTCCGCCATCGATTCCATCATTTCCACCAATATCACAACCACAATCCACCAATCCATTTACCTCTGCAATGTCTTGGGGAGAGCCGACCCGTGATGGCACCCCAGTTTCTAGACAGCAGACACCAACCTCTCAACCATTTTCTCAACCACAACCACTATTTTTCAAACCTCAACCTACTCAACCACAACAATACCAGCCACCTCTTCAGCAACAGTACCAGTATCCAGAGGAAGAGGAGAGATATGATGAGAAAGATGAGGGATGGGTGCCACCAGCACCTCAACAACCAAGAAACCGAGGACGAGGACCTCTGAGAAGAGCACCACAGTATCAACCACCACAAGGTCAGCAGGAATATAACGGTCATCACCCTTACGGTAATCTTGCCCAACCTTTATATTTTGCACAACCGAAAAGGCAATCGGTTGCATCACATTTCCAGCCACATGAATATGATGATTCGTTGCCAATTTATATTCCTGACAATATTTAATCTCAAGTAGAAATAAGGCCTCAGTTGTTAGGGATATTGCCAGAGTTTAGGGGGTACAAGCAGGATGACCCGTACAATCACTTATATGAATTTATAGCGATTGCCAATGCTAATACCCCTAGGAATACTAATAGGAACATCTTTAGGCTTAGGTTATTCCCATTCACCCTTAAAGACAAAGCCAAATATTGGTTTACGTCTTTACCATCAAACAGCATTACCACATGGGATCAGCTCAAGGCCAAGTTCCTACAAGAATTCTATCCATCAAGCAAGACAACGGAGATCATGAGGGTCATTCAGGACTTCCAGCAAAAACCAAAAGAAGCTATTCACAAAGCATTCGATCGGTTGAAGGAGTTGTTACGATCCTGCCCGCATCATGAGATTCCCAAATGGCAGTTAGTGAAGTTGTTTTTCGAAGGAGTCAACGAAACACACCAAGCAATGATAAATGCCTCGTCAAGCGGGACATTTAAGTGGCAAGATCCAGAGGAAGCTTGGCAGTTCTTGGAGCAACTAAGCAATGGCTCTAAAGCAAATTTTTCTATGAGGAAGACTGTAGGCACAGCAGCAGCAATAGGAGCTGATGCTGATTGGAAGAAAGAAGTAAAAAAGGAGATAAGTGAATTAAATAAGAAGTTTGACAGGCTCATGTCAATGCTATAGAATGGACCTCAGGGTCAATCACAAGGAGGTCAAGGAGGACCGAAGGTTCAGGAGGCAAACCAAGTTTATGGCCAGGGTCAAGGTCAGTACAACAATGGACGACCCTACATACCATATAACCAAGGGCAGCAGCAGAACTTCAACAACCAGAGGCAGAATAATCATCAAGGTCAATCGTCTAATCAGCCTAGTTCATACCAGCCCGCAGGCAATAATGGAAATGCGAGTAGGAGTGGTTACAATAATAATAGGGGGCCCAACATTGCTATCAACAATGCCCCAGGAACTCAAGAAGAGATGGTGGCAAAAATGTATGAAATGGCCAGTGCTACTCAGCAGCAATCCCAGGCCAATGCAAAAGCTATCGCAAACATGGAAAGGCAAATTGGACAAATGGCCGAGGATCAGTGAAAAAGGGACAATGGAAAGTTGCCTAGTGCCACGGAGGTTAATCCAGCCCACAATCAGCGAGCCGGTAAGGAGCACGTAAATACTATTGAGGCTGAATGAAGAAATGTTACTTTAGAGGACTTTTTAGATTCAGGAAGTAAGGCAGAGCTTGAGAAAGGAGAAACAGTCCAGAAGAAGGAGGAGACTAAGGAGATTAAAGAGGAAGGTAAGGAAAAAGAAAATTCTGTTGAGGAGGGAACTCAACCAGAGATGGACAAGGAGGTTCAGGAAGAAAAGCAGTCGACAGTAGCAGGAATCAAGCAAAAGAAGAAAGATAAGAAAGGGAAGAAGAAACAAGAAGCACCTAAACCAAGAGGGCCTTTGATAAGCCAACCGCTGTGGGATGAACTTAAGGATGCTCCTGAAGATACAAGAATTCTTTAGGAGATGTGTGAAAGAAATGACAAAAATAAGATTCCTACACCAGATTCAGTGAGATTGACGATTAAGGCAAGTGAGGCACTGTTGGGAACACTGCCCAAAAAAGAGAAGGATCCTGGATCACCATTGATCACTACTACTGTAGGAGATGTGGTCATTCGGAACACTTTGCTGGATTTGGGAGCAAGTGTAAATGTGCTACCGGGGTACTTATATGATAAGTACAAGAATGAAGAACTAGAGCCAGCAAAAGTTGTAGTACAGCTGGCTGACCAGTCAACAAAGGTATCCCGGGGAAAATTGACTAATGTCATAGTCAAGGTCGGGGATTTCTTCTATCCTGTAGATTTCCTAGTTATGGAGTATGAAAGCTTGGATGACGCACCTGCGCTCATTTTAGGACGCCCATTTTTAGCTACGGCTGGCGCGGTGATTGACTGCAAGACGGGGGATGTGGACATCTCCTTTGGGACACGAAAAAGAAGGCTGAATGTGTTCGGAATCCGCTATCCTTACCTTCAGAGAATGGTGACAAGCAACTGGACAAAAGTGTGTTAATGGAGCCTGTGATTAGGAACAAAGGAAAGGTATGGACGCGAACAGGGGAAAGAGGAAAAGAAGAGATTTTAAAAGGAACAAAGGATCATCCGTTGGCTACTATTGATAAGGAGCAGTTGCTGGATATGATGGAGATGCTAGAAGCGAGACACCAGCAATATGAGAAAGAATCAAAAGAAAGGGAAGCAAAAGTCTTCAAGCTTCTGGAATCACAACAGCAATGGATTAGTGGAGTAAGCGATAGGATGACTCAGCTCACATCCTTAATGTCAATGATGGCCCATAATTTCGTACCTGGGTTCAAGCAGATGTCTTCAGAAGTTCGAGAAGAGGAAGAATAGAAGGAGGAGTACTACGTCTGGCTGAAGACGTTAAACTTAGCGCTTGTTGGGAGGCAACCCATCGTGTCATAGGTTAGGTTCTGTATTTTTTAGAAATAATTAGGAAAAATCTTATCATTAATTGCAGGTACCATTGGTCCAAGGCAAGTGTGGGGTCGTGTGAAGTTTTGGAAATTTTAATGACCGCGCTGCGGTAATCATAATTGCGCGACGCGGGATCGTAAACCAACCCGATGCGCAGAGGTTGATTTGGTGACACGCGCGCCGCGGGTTTTGCATTTGCGCAACGCGGGAATCGATCGGTCGGTTTTCTTCTATATTAAGGTAAGTCGCGACACTATTCACACACACCACGACTCGGAGCTCTGATCAACAAAAATTCTCGCGTTTTTTCTTGCTCAATTCCTTCCCACTACTATGGTATGTCATTCTAACTAGCTATTACTCGTTTAAACTAGTGATTAGGTAGTTAATTTGAGTGATTTATTCAAAAAGTTCAAAACTTAGAAATCGCCAATGCTGATTCATAGGGTGTTTATTTTGCCAAATAAAGACCCTATATGAGTTAGTCGGCACTTAGGCTACCTTGTGGTGTATTTGGATTGAGTTTAAACAGGTTAAAACTCGATTTGGGTTGGAATTTTGGAAACAGCCGCTCGCCGCGCCGCGCCCTTACTCTTGGGCTGCGCCACGGTGCGGTGGAGAAGACAAGGACTTATTTTGTAAAAAATTTTTGTTTGTGCAGATCATGTTCAGACTAAACCACGACTTTCTTCAGTTTCCAGAGGGGCCGGCGGCCTCTGCTGAGTACCGGTCACGGAGAGACGCTTTGACGGGTCGCCGGGTTCTTGAGGCGACGTTATTGATAGGGCCATCCTCGAGGAGGCCGGGTTATGGGGCGAGATAGAGCCATTTCTACACCGCACCTGGACCCATGGGGACGCTTTTTTCTCATGTCGGGGCTGGGACAGGATCATGGCCACCGACGAGGATGTCGTGTACACGGAGCTCCTCCTGGAGTTCCTTTCGACCATTGCCTACACGCCGAGAGCGACATACCCGCGGGCGAGGTTGATCCGATTCAGGTTGGGGGCGTGCACAGGGAGTGCAGCCTTCGGGAGTTCACGAGGCGCACTGGATATATGTGGAGGCGGATTTTAAGCTCCGCCATTTTCCCCAGTTCTTCGATGCATGTATTCAGGGGCAGCCGGAGCGGGCTGCTAATATGGAGGTTTGGGCACCATTGTCCAACATCATCTACGAGGCAGGGACCTCCCGGGAGAGCCACCTCCGCTATCCACTCCACCACCTCATGCACCGCATCGTCTCCACCTCCATCATGCAGCGGGAGGGGGGCGAGAAGGTGTCCGGGGAGGACATGATGTTTTTCTGGGTTCTCCTCGACCCCTCCAGGTTCATTCACCTTCCCTACGCCCTAGCTGTTGCCCTATCCACCCGTGCGTCAGGTGCCTCCGCCAGCAGTCCTCTGGGCCGAGG
Organism: Cichorium intybus; assembly: GCA_023525715.1. NCBI lineage: Eukaryota > Viridiplantae > Streptophyta > Magnoliopsida > Asterales > Asteraceae > Cichorium > Cichorium intybus. The sequence goes on from JAKNSD010000032.1 coordinate 522,938, forward strand.
ATACTTCATTACCCGCCTGGCCCGATCATACCGGATCCTCACCGCCAGGACTATCGCCACCTTGACCGCTTTACCTCCATCTCGCACTACGGCGCGAGCATTGGAGAAGATGGGGCTGATTGAGCAGCAGCGCCCGGGACAGTTTGTGCGGGCACCGACAGAGCCACCCCAGGCGCCCCAGCCAGCATACGCCCAGCCTTGGCAGGAGACGCCGGAGAGCAGCAGCACCAGAGCCACAGCTGCAGGAGGACTCAGCGGCCATACACCGATTGGAGGTCAGAGTCACCAGGATGGAGGACCAGCTTGACTGGATCGGGGAGGTACTTCTGGATCTAGCTACCCAGCAGGGACGACGCCCCTGACCATTCCCAGCTAGAGCCCACGATCATGAGGCTGGATATTCCAGGCCACCAGGTGGTAGTTGATGTATTTTTTTTCTCTCTTCTTTTTCTTTATTTTTGGGATATATGTACTGAATCTATGACACATCTTTATATTTTGTCTGTTTATATTTTATTTGTTATGTTGCTTTTAATGTTTTGTTGAGTCATGCATGTTATGCCAAATTGGGGAGGAGTTGTCTCAGACAAGTGTAGGGTCACTGTGCCCCCTCCACTTGTCTTGACCACCGGCGTGTTCACTGTTGCGCCACAACTCTAGAATGTGAAATCAAGGATTCTTTTTGTTCGAATTTGTACCTGTGATACCGAGTACCAACCAAGCAGTCTACCGTCCAAAGGGGTAACTCTTTCTCCCTTGTTCTAAATATTTTTTGTACAACAGGGACGTTGTACGGTTTTAAGTGTGGGGTGTGGACGGTCGAAAGAGTGTGTTTTTGAAATTTTTGCAGAAAATACCAATTTTCAAAATTTTTAGCAACTTTTTCAAAATTTTTACTAGATTGTAATTTTGAAACGAATGGTTTGTGATTGTTGATAGCATTAGTATTTTTCAAGAGATACTATTTAGTTGTGATCATGCTATTAGTTAGTCAAACAAGTTGAATTTTAGGAGTTAGACGATTGGATTGTTTTAGGATTGGAATTTAGGAAGGAAATGTCAATCTGTGGCCTTTGTTGTTCGAGCCGGTAGGTCCGAAAACAGTGGCCTCGAAGAGGCATTTATGCACCTTACCACCTAAGATCGTCTGGTTTGGGATGGTATTTTCGAAAGCTCGTTACACGGACAACATCGAAAGTCATGGACAATTCCTTAATGGCCTTTAGAATTTGAATGAGTAAGTACACTTCATTGTGGACAGAAAGTTTGTAATCAAGGGCTCTCTAGAAAGCCATGAATTCCAAAGAACATTCTGATTAGGTTCTCGCGAACTATTTCACTCTAACTCTTGGGGCAATAAGCTTTGAAACTAAACACAGTCAAAAATTGTTTGAGTCTTAGTTAGAATTTATTAAAAACCCAATTGCTTGGGGACAAGCAAGGCACAAGTGTGGGGTGTTTGACAAAGCCTAGTGATATTACATATTTTAGTCGTTGTTGAGCCCTATTCTTAGGTGATGTTTGTTTTTGAAGAGGTAAAATGTATGCAGTCTGCGGACCACATCTACAGAGCATCTACAGAGAAGAGGTGGACTAAATGTCTGCAGACTGCAAGAAGAAGATTGTTTGTTTTTTAAAGTCTGCAGGTTGTCAAAATAAACTAAAATTTAAATAAACTGTTTTTTAAGTAAAACTTATGAGTATGTTCAATTTATGATATTAACGAATTTATTGATCAAAGCAAACATTTATTTTTTTAAATAATAAAGAATAAAAATTACGTAACCAAAGTTGGATTTACAAATAGTTTGTAAAGCTAAAAATTTGCGTAAGATTGTGAACCAAAGTTCTAATGTTCAAATATATTTGTATGTTTCAAATAGTTTATAAGTATGATTTACAATAAAAAAAACTTCTATTATATGATATTAACGAATTTAAGGATCAAAACAAACATTTCTTTTTTTAAGTTTGTGACATTTTTTTAAAAAGTTTTACAAATTTATCTTCACTTTGTTTAAAAACATAGAAAAATAAATATTATTTACTTCGAAAAAATAATGTTGATAAAAAAACTGCAACTATTAGTTAAAAAAATCAAAGTGTTTTTAAAAACAAATATGCATATTTCTTAGTGATATTACATATTTTAGTCGTTGTTGAGCCCTATTCTTAGTGAAATTATATCATATATCTCGTGGTATTCTCACTTTTCGTGCCAGTACTTGTTTGGAAGAAAATAATGAAAACAGGGACCAAAAGCGTACAAATTGGAGAAAGTTTGAAGAAGAAGAAATCCGGAAAACACGTACGCGCGCCGCGGAAATCAAGAAGGCGCGACGCGGCTTTGAGGCGGTGAACCAAATTCAAAGGCCGAGAAAACGAGAGAAGATAAGTACGCGCGCCGCGGTTCACTTAAATGCGCGCCGCGGCTGCGGGAAATTTCAACTATAAATAGAGGCATTTACAGCCGAAACCTTGAGCAAAACCCTTTTGAAAAATCGACCGTAGAGGCTCTTTGACTCCAAGAATTCGTTTTCAGCAACTACCTTTTGGCATTTCAGGTTTTTATGTTTAATTTCTTTTAGTTTAATAGTTAGCAGTATTGGCTAGGGTTTCTAGGAGTGACAACCACTGACCCTGAGCATTTGAGTTACTGTTTTTCAGTCTTTGTTACTGTATTGGATGATTGGAATTCATTTTGAGTTTATAATAATCATTTGGTTACAAGTAATATTGGTTTTCGGTGTTTGATGCTTGTTATTGGTTTTGAATGCTTGGATTGTGTTGGAATTGTGTTTGGATGTGTTTATGACCTTGATTGGACTGACTTCCTTTGCTGATTTCAGTAGCCAATTAGGTTAGTTTTTAGGGTTTGAACTATAGCCAGTGACTGTCCCATTGGACCATATTTATTGGTTTAGTTTATACCTTGTTTTGATTTATGTTTGGATTGTTGGATGCCTTTGATTACTTCTAAATTAGAGATGCACTTCTGATTTCAGAAAGTAACTTGGTTTGGTTTGAAGCTTAGCTTAGTCTATGCTTGTTCTGGGATTGTTTAGTTTAGGTTTTCTGAGTTTTAGTAGTAAGGGCTTGGAAACTAAATTCCTCCGACTATAGCGTGACACTATAATAGGTAATCTGTCATATGGTCTGACCACGTAGCTCCCGCGGATCGAACCTGACTACCACTATGCTAGTGTGTGTGTTAGGTTTTTCTTATTTTTGACCGCACGACGACCTAGGCATGTCACTCGCCAAATTTGGTTGAACCTTGAATCCGCCTACAACAATTCCTCAGTGGAGCGTATTCAGAACTTGCAAGATCAGCTGCGTCAAAATTACCAACGGCTCCATGTCTGTGACCGATTTTGGCCGGATATTTAAGGGACTCTGTGATCAACTTGCGGCTGTCGAACAACCCGTTGATGATTCCGACAAACTTCACTGGTTCTTATGTGGGTTAGGCTCGTCTTTTGAAGGCTTCTCTACTGCTATTCGCACCACCCATCCTGTCCCTCTGTTTCGAGACCTTTTTGATTCAGGCTGAGTCCCGTGAACTCTTTATGCGGTCACTGGTTCTTATGTGTGTTATTTTCCCACCCACACTTTTATTTTCAGGATCGCAAGACGAAACAGGTGTTGGCTAACGGAAAACGTGAAAATGGGTTGTATGTCTTGACTCCAGGATCTCAAGCTTTTGTTGCCGAATCACAGTTGAAGGCCTCTTTTGAACTTTGGCATTTACGATTGGGTTATGTGTCTTTTGACACCATTTCGTTTTTAAATAAATTGGGATGTTTGTCTGTTAACACTATCTTACCTAAACCAGGGCTATGTTCCTCCTGTCAAATATCTAAAGGACATTGCTTACCGTTTAAAATTAATAAACAAAGAGCATTGCACCCACTAGACCTTATTCACTGTGATTTATGGGGTCCGTCCCCCGTTACATCGGTTGATGGATACCGTTTTTATGCATTTTTTGTAGATGATTTTTCACGATTCAGTTGGCTTTATCCTTTAAAAACGAAGTCGAAATTTCCTGGAATTTTTTCGGTTTTCATAAAATTTATAAAAACTCAATTTTCTCGTAAAATCAAAGTATTTCAAAGTGACGGCAGAACGGAGTTCACTAATCTTACTGTTTGTCGTATCCTTGAAGACAATGGTACATTTCACTGTTTATCTTGCCCATATACCCCTGAACAAAATGGCAGGGTTGAAGGTAAACATCGTCATGTGGTTGAAACTGGATTGGCTATGCTCTTTAATGGGCACGTTCCGCCTACATATTGGGTGGATGCATTTACCTCGGCGATCTACATTATTAATCGCCTCCCAACCACTATATTGAATGGTCAATCCCCATTTGAGGTCTTATTTTCCTGGAAGCCTTCCTATTCGCATGTCGTGTTTATCCGTACTTACATGATTATTCACCTCACAAGCTAGCTCCACAGAGCATTCCTTGCATCTTCATGGGCTATTGCTCTCGGTACAAGGGTTATCGGTGTCTTGATCCTGTTACTTCTCGGATCTATATTGCGCGGCATGCTCGCTTGATGAGCGAATATTCCAATTTTCTAACGATCACTCGTTACAAACATCCGAAATATTGCCTTTACAATCTATTTTGGATGAGAACCCCGTTCGCACACCGGACCCACAGCCGGTCCGTGTCACTGATACCCAACCAACTTCGATGTAATACCGTGTTATTAAAATTTAGAGATTTTTTAGTTAATCTTGATGCAATTAAAGATTAGTTAGATTATTGCATGAGTTTGGTAGTTAAAAATCCCATTTGGTAGAAGTTTGAGGTTGAAAAAAATGCTAAAAAGGAGTTACACGGGTCGTGTAGGAATCCCTCGTGAATGTTTTGAGCACACCGTGAGTTACACGGGTCGTGTAGTATTGACACGGGTCATGTAAATTTGTAGACTAAAACTCAATTGCATACCGTGAGTTACACGGGTCGTGTAACATTGACACGGGTCGTGTAATTTGTGCAGCACGGGTCGTGTAGTTCTGCAGATCAAATTTCAATTTCATGCCGTAAGTTACACGGGCCGTGTAATTTTTACACGGGCCGTGTAATCGCACAGATCTGTTTTAAAAATACGATTTTGATTCATTTGGGGTTAAAACCCTTTTCGTCTAAAACCTCTCAAAACCCTAGAAAACCATCTCTAAGCCTCCTAAGTCGTTTTTAGAGCCTATCTTTCTCGAATTGAAGCTAGGGATTGATACTTTGAGCTTGAAAGGTAACTCTCTTCGATTTTGACCTTGTTTTGATGGTTGAGTTATTTGATTTGAGGTAATTCCTTGTGGTCTTGATGAGCCACCTGGAATTTGTTAAAGTTAGAGCTAAATTATGAGGAATAGTTAGTATAAAAGAGTTATAACTATAAAAATCGAGCTAGTGAAGTGTTTATATTGTATTCCTAGGGTTACATGTGTTTAAGTGATGAAATTGAAGGTTACAACTGTGATATTATTGTTATCTTTTGATGGTAACTTGCTTCAATGATACAAACTCCTTGATTTTGATAACTATTGGGTGTGATTGAAATTATTCTTAACTTGAGTAATGAAAGTGAGTTGTTATGCTATAGCTAAAGCTAGGCAAGAACATACACGAGGTGCAGGAGTTCAACATATCGATTCCACAACAGGTGAGTAGTTATTAATAGATGAATTATGTGTTGGTATTGATGTTTATTGCAGAAGAAGTATGATTTGGGTTGTTTTGAAATTGGTTGAGAATACCAATTATGAGTGTTTGGAATAATGAACCTCATTATGAGTATATATTAAGGATTAAGATGGTTTATTGAAAAGTTGTGAAAGAAATGTTGGACAATTGTTGTTCAGTTAAACTTTAATTACTCACAGAGCTTTCAAAGCTCATATATTGTTTGTTAATGTTAATTGTGTTAGGTTCTGGAAGTACAGATCGTGGGAAACGCATCACGGAGGGTTAGCTGGATGGGACATGGACTTTGAACTTGAACTTATTTTGTTGTGTTAGACTAAGTCTTTTGTAAACACTTGGTTTTTTTTTAGAACTAGTATGAAACTTATTGTATGTAAATAAGTACTTAAACTATGCTTTTGATAGTATCTTGTCATACTTGTTACTCATCTTTGAGGATTACACCTTAATGATAGTTATTTTGATTGAATTATCAGTGTAATCCTGAATTTGAGAAACTGGGTGTTACAAGTTGGTATCAGAGTCGTGGTTTAAGGGAATTAAACCTTGAGATGGGTTTAGACTTAAACCAATGAGATTGAGAAGTCCCAAAGAGTCCCGAGTAGCTATCCTCCGCGGTGTATTACAATTGAGTTGATTATACACTATATTGAGTATTATAGTGCTATACAATTGAGTTGATTATACACTATATTGAGTATTATAGTGCTATACAATTGAGTTGATTATACACTATGTTGAGTATTATAGTGTATTACAATTGAGTTGATTATACACTATATTGAGTATTATAGTGTATTACAATTGAGTTGATTATACACTATATTGAGTATTATAGTGATATACAATTGAGTTGATTACACACCATATTGAGTATTATGGTGATGATTACTAAATGAGTTGATTTTCTTTTTCAGTTAAAATGAGTGCTGGAAAAGAAAAAGAGCGAAGTGATCCATCAAGAGATAAATCGGGATCACGAGATTCGGGTAAAGAGCATTAACCCGAGGGAGAGCGACCTCCCGAGACACAGAGTAATATGCAAGCTATAATTGCGGCTGAGGTAACCAAGGCACTTAAAGAGTTATTACCCACTTATTTGAAGCCTCAAGCGGAGGTTACAACTGGAGGTACTTCGGGATCAATCCCGGTTCAACCTGAACAGAGAGAGGGTCGTGAAGAGGTCTTTATTGAGGCGGGTAGAGCTAGAATACATGAGAAGACAAGGAGGTGTACTTATGATGTTTTTCAGAAGTGCAAGCCATACGATTTCTATGGGAAAGATGATCCCATAGCAGCCAAGAATTGGTTGACACACGTTGAAAAGATGTTCCGCACAAGTAAATGTGATGAGGCGGATAAAGTTGAGTTTGCAACGAATTTATTAAAGGAGGATGCACAATTTTGGTGGGAGAATATGTGCATGGAGATAGGAGAAAGCTTAGCATATACCTTGAATTGGGAACAGTTCAAATTAAAGTTCACCGAGTACTATTGTTCCAATAATGCTATGAAAGGAATAGAAGAAGAATTTTTGAAATTACAGCAAGGGTCGAGAACGATGCAGCAATACACACTGGATTTCAATGAGAATGCAAAATTTGCACAACATCAAGTAGATACGGAGGAGCGTAAGATGGATCGTTACTTATGGGGTTTAAAAACCCAGATTCGAGAGTTTTTACCGAGTTCTAGATATACTACCTTTCAACAAGTTGCAGAGGCAGCAAGATCAAGAGAAAGGGAGTTGCAAATACAAGAGGAAGAGAGAAGAACTGAAAGAGAAGTTGGAGGATCCAAGAGAAAGTGGGAAGGTAAAGCTGGAGATATTACTCAGAAGTCTATTACCACGGGTTCTCAATTCCGTGGTGAACCCAAGAAAAATGAAGAGAGATGGTGTAAGAAATGTAGGCGAAAACACACGGGGGAATGTGATTCCCGAAACCTTCCATCAGTTTGTTTCCAGTGTGGAAAGACGGGACATATGGCTCGCCAGTGTACCGAGAGTCGCCCTGTTTGTTTCAATTGTGGGGAGAGCGGGCATATACGTCCAAATTGCCCAAAGATGAAATCTAAGCCACAAAGAGATTTTCAAAAGACTGGTCAAGGAGGAGGTCGAGATCGAGATGATCGAAGAGATAGGGGTGGTGGTCATGTGAAAACGCGAGCTTTTCAATTAACTGTCGACGAGGCTAGAGATCGGACCGATGTTATCACAGGTATCTTTAGCTTGAACTCTTTTCAAGCACGAGTACTTTTTGATTCGGGTGCATCTGTGTCTTTTATATCAGAGTCTTTTGCTTCTAAACTAGATAATCCATTAGTTGAATTATATGAGAAAATAATAGTAGATTTAGCAGACGGGAGATGTGTTTTTGTAAAGAGTCATTATAAACAGTGTCGGCTTGAAATCTATGGGGTTGCGTACCTTATAGATCTAAAGCCGATCACTAATCATGAGTTTGATGTGATAGTCGGGATGGATTGGATAGATGATAATAGGGGTCAAATGGATTGTCATGAGAAAACACTTTCCATAAAGACACCAAGTGGTTCCCGAATTTTGATACGAGGTGAACGACGTTCCCGAAAAGTACCGATAGTGTCACTTGCCACGGCTAGGAGATATATAGAAAAAGGGGGTGAATTGATTATGGCACTGTGATTAGTGCTGAGTCAAAACATTCCAAAATAGAAGAAGTAGAAGTGGTTTGTGATTATCCCGATGTATTTCCCGAAACTCTTCCAGGCGTACCACCAAGTAGACAAGTTGAATTTGTGATCGATGTCATACAGGGGGCGAAGCCGGTAGCTCGACCACCTTATCGATTAGCACCATCTGAGATGGAAGAATTAAAGAGACAGTTGCAAGAGTTATTGAAACTTGGATTGATACGTCCGAGTTCGTCTCCGTGGGGTGCGCCTATACTCTTTGTGAAAAAGAAAGATGGATCTATGAGAATGTGTATAGATTATCGGGAGCTCAACAAGGTCACTATAAAGAATCGTTACCCGTTGCCGAGGATCGATGACTTATTTGATCAACTGCATGGGGCCACATATTTTTCAAAGATTGATTTGAGATCCGGCTATCATCAATTGAGAGTACAAGAAGCTGATATTCCGAAGACAGCTTTTCGTACGAGGTATGACCATTACGAGTTCTTAGTCATGTCGTTCGGTTTGACTAATGCTCCTGCTGTTTTTATGGATTTGATGAATCGGGTTTGTCGTCCCTTTCTTGATAAATTTGTAATTGTGTTTATCGACGACATCCTGATTTATTCAAAGAGTCGAGATGAGCACAGATTTCATTTGCAACAAATGCTAGATCTTCTTCGAAACGAGAAATTATATGCAAAATTTTCAAAATGCGAGTTCTGGTTACGGGAGATTCAATTTCTTGGCCATGTGATAAATGAAGACGGTATAAAGGTAGATCCAGCAAAGATCGAAGCCGTAATGAGTTGGGAGCCGCCAAAGAGTCCAATGGAGGTTCGTAGTTTCTTGGGGTTAGCAGGCTATTATCGACGATTTGTAGAAAACTTTTCTCGTATAGCTATGCCCTTAACCAAATTAACCAAGAAGACGGAGAAATTTAGTTGGACTGAGGCACAACAATCAGCCTTTGAACAACTACAAGATGGCTTATGCAAGGCTCCAGTGTTGGCTTTACCGCAAGGAGGGGAGGATTTTGCTCTTTACAGCGATGCCTCCTTAAGTGGTCTTGGATGCGTGTTGATGCAAAAAGGACGAGTGATAGCGTATGCCTCTCGACAACTGAAACCACATGAAAAAGCTTACCCAGTACATGATTTAGAGTTGGCGGCGGTAATCTTTGCGTTAAAGATATGGCGACATTATCTTTATGGAGTGCGATTTCAAATATATACAGATCATAAAAGCCTGAAATATCTGTTTGATCAGAAAGAGTTAAACATGAGGCAAGTACGGTGGATGGATCTACTAAAAGATTATGAATGTGAAATACTTTACCATCCTGGTAAAGCCAATGTGGTGGCGGATGCACTAAGCCGTAAACAGCCGCCTATTCGAGTTGTATCAGCTCGAATGGGGATTGTGAGTCGATTACCAGAGTTGATACGTAGATGCCAAGTCGAAGCCAATGACTTGAAGAAAGAAAGAATGATTGGTTATGTAGAGAAACTTGTGGAAAATACACAAGGAATCAAGACTTTCCAAGGGCGAGTTTGGGTTCCGAGACATGACGAGGCGAGACAGTTATTGCTAGAGGATGCTCACTGTACAAGATATTCAGTTCACCCTGGTAGTACACGAATGTATCATACCTTAAAGCCATACTACTGGTGGCCGGGTATGAAACGAGATGTAGGACGCTTTGTGGAGAACTGCTTGACGTGTCTTCAAGTAAAAGCCAATCATCAAAAGCCATATGGAGCAGTGCAACCATTACCTGTACCAAAGAAGAAATGGGATGAAATCACTATGGATTTCATCACCAAGTTGCCTCGAACTCCTCGAGGATATAATTCAATTTGGGTGATTGTTGATAGGTTGACAAAGTCTGCTCATTTCATTCCAATCCGAGAAGATTATCAAGTATCAAAGCTAGCTGAGATATATACGAAAGAAATTGTGAAACGACATGGAGTGCCAACTTCAATAATTTCTGATAGAGATAATCGGTTTAATTCATATTTCTGGCAGAGTTTCCAAAAGCATTTTGGTACAAAAGCTTTATTGAGTACTGCGTATCATCCCCAGACGGATGGATAGTCGGAAAGAACGATACAAACACTTGAAGATATGCTACGAGCCTGCGTCATTGATTTTGGAGCCAGTTGGGAAGATCATCTGCCTTTGGTAGAGTTTGCCTATAACAACACTTATCACTCCAGTATACAGATGGCACCTTTTGAAGCTTTATATGGTGCACCGTGTCGAACACCAACTTGCTGGACAGAGATGGGAGAGAAACCATTGGCGGGACCGGAAATTGTAGCTGAAACTGAAGAGAAGATACAAAGCATCCGTGAGCATATGCGAGTAGCTCAAAACCGCCAAAAGCAATATGCAGATAGAAGAAGAAAGTTATTAGAATTCAATGTTGGGGATATGGTAATGTTGAAAGTGTCCCCATGGAAGGGAATAATTAGATTTGGCAAGAGAGGTAAATTGAGCCCACGCTTTATTGGACCCTTTCAAGTTTTGGAGAAAATTAGAGCGGTTGCGTATAAGCTAAAGCTTCCAGAGGAGTTACAGGGTATCCATAATGTTTTTCATGTGTCACACCTTAGAAAAACATTGTATGACCAATCCACTTGGGTACCCTTAGCTGAAGTTCAACTAGATGAGAAATTAAGATATCAAGAGATGCCAGAGCAAATTCTAGAAAAGAAAGTTAAGAAATTGCGAAACAAAGAAGTGGGATTGGTGAAAGTGCAATGGCGACATCATAGAGGATCAGATATCACTTGGGAAGCTGAAGAGGAGATACGAACAAAATATCCCTTTTTATTTTAGGAGATTCCGAGGACGGAATCTTTTGAAGGGGGTAAGTACTTGTAATATCGTGTTATTACAATTTAGAGATTTTTGAGATAATCTTGATGCAATTAAAGATTAGTTAGATTATTGCATGAGTTTGGTAGTTAAAAATCCCATTTGGTAGAAGTTTGAGGTTGAAAAAAATGCTAAAAAGGAGTTACACGGGTCGTGTAGGAATCCCTCGTGAATGTTTTGAGCACACCGTGAGTTACACGGGTCGTGTAGTATTGACACGGGTCGTGTAAATTTGTAGACTAAAACTCAATTGCATACCGTGAGTTACACGGGTCGTGTAACATTGACACGGGTCGTGTAATTTGTGCAGCACGGGTCGTGTAATATCTACACGGGTCGTGTAGTTCTGCAGATCAAATTTCAATTTCATGCCGTAAGTTACACGGGCCGTGTAATTTTTACACGGGCCGTGTAATCGCACAGATCTGTTTTAAAAATACGATTTTGATTCATTTGGGGTTAAAACCCTTTTCGTCTAAAACCTCTCAAAACCCTAGAAAACCATCTCTAAGCCTCCTAAGTCGTTTTTAGAGCCTATCTTTCTCGAATTGAAGCTAGGGATTGATACTTTGAGCTTGAAAGGTAACTCTCTTCGATTTTGACCTTGTTTTGATGGTTGAGTTATTTGATTTGAGGTAATTCCTTGTGGTCTTGATGAGCCACCTGGAATTTGTTAAAGTTAGAGCTAAATTATGAGGAATAGTTAGTATAAAAGAGTTATAACTATAAAAATCGAGCTAGTGAAGTGTTTATATTGTATTCCTAGGGTTACATGTGTTTAAGTGATGAAATTGAAGGTTACAACTGTGATATTATTGTTATCTTTTGATGGTAACTTGCTTCAATGATACAAACTCCTTGATTTTGATAACTATTGGGTGTGATTGAAATTATTCTTAACTTGAGTAATGAAAGTGAGTTGTTATGCTATAGCTAAAGCTAGGCAAGAACATACACGAGGTGCAGGAATTCCACATATCGATTCCACAACAGGTGAGTAGTTATTAATAGATGAATTATGTGTTGGTATTGATGTTTATTGCAGAAGAAGTATGATTTGGGTTGTTTTGAAATTGGTTGAGAATACCAATTATGAGTGTTTGGAATAATGAACCTCATTATGAGTATATATTAAGGATTAAGATGGTTTATTGAAAAGTTGTGAAAGAAATGTTGGACAATTGTTGTTCAGTTAAACTTTAATTACTCACAGAGGTTTCAAAGCTCATATATTGTTTGTTAATGTTAATTGTGTTAGGTTCTGGAAGTACAGATCGTGGGAAACGCATCACGGAGGGTTAGCTGGATGGGACATGGACTTTGAACTTGAACTTATTTTGTTGTGTTAAACTAAGTCTTTTGTAAACGCTTGGTTTTTTTTTCTGAGAACTAGTATGAAACTTATTGTATGTAAATAAGTACTTAAACTATGCTTTTGATAGTATCTTGTCATACTTGTTACTCATCTTTGAGGATTACACCTTAATGATAGTTATTTTGATTGAATTATCAGTGTAATCCTGAATTTGAGAAACTGGGTGTTACATTCGATGCGTGCTTGTGGCTTGTGTTCTGATGACGTACCCACTCCACCTCCTCCTGTTACCACACAGCCCTCCTCTGGAATGGAATTGTGAGAGAGAAAGACAGAATAACATATTGAGATGTCATCGGAAGAGCATCCGATTGGGTTATCTGCAATAAAGTGTATCAATGTAACATTTTTACATACATAGAAAGAGTGAAAAAGTTCAGGCACACATAGATATAAAATTCGAATTAAAAGTTTAAAAGAAAATAAGAAACCGATAATAGTATTATGACAGATCCAACTAGGGGATTACCTCGTGGAGACTTGGTAATAAGCAAGAGTAGCTACCAGTCAGATTTTATGTTTCACTTTCGCATGTTTTACTTCCCGAATAATTGGATTATTCGAAAGGTCCACAGTCGCTCAAACTTTGGGAAGTAAGTATTGAATCAAGACTGTAATGAATTGGATTGTAGACTGTCTAAGGAGTTAGACATAGCAACAATACTGCTACAATGTTCATGAGTACGTAGAAATTGAGATTTGAGTATTGGATAAACCCATGCTTAAAGAATTGCTTCATGGATTATATCACGAGCAATTTTTGAGACGATAATATCTTATGGTCTTGAATCGGAGACATATGAGTTGAAATTTACAAGTTGGTTGTGCATTGATAATGCGTAAACGCATCGGTAACTCGATGTTATAAATCGTATTGTTGTGCACGATTTTGATGAGTAAAAGACACAAGCATATGAGTCGAAGCTTATTCGTTCCTTGACCCTGATGGGAAACAGATATATATATATAGGCCTCTCGATGATTTTGAAGTTGACTAAAGTGCTGGCCAGCCAGGACTGAATTGATGTGTTCAATTAGAAGTCTTATGTCATATGCAAATCGGAAATTGGGAAACAGAGTATCAGACAGAGATTGATCTCAATCCATGTCTCATGTTCGAAAATATCTTGTTGGATGGAGGGTCATATGATCACTTATCTATGGACAGAACTGACTGGGTCAGAGTTCGTCAGCAGTTTCTAGGAAGCTACAGTTTACTGATTAATTAGAGGTTAAATCAATAATTATAGTCATAGACTTATCCAAGTGGGAGACTGTTGGATTAGGTGTCTAAGCCATGAATAATATTTTGTATTTACCTAATAATAGTAGCAAAGTCCATTTGGGTTGCCCTCATAGCTGGAGGATTGGTAGAAAGTCCAGGAAAGAGAAAGATTGATTTATTATATGATTAATAAATCAATAGAAATAAAATAAATAGTTTATTAATTTATTAAAGTGATAATATATTAGTTAGAAACTATATTAATTAATTAGAAATTAATCTTTAATTAATTGGATTTACTTTGGTGATTAATTTGATTAATTAAATGTGCAGGGGCTGTTTTGTAAATACTCAATAGTTGAGTAGTGACTGTCCAGGTGGGATTAAAGTTGGCAATTTTAAGGGAGGATTTATCCTCAAAATCGAAATTAATAATAAAGATAAATAGAGTTTGAATTGATAGATAAAGATTTATCTTATTTGAATTCAAAAAGGTTTATCTTTAAAGGCTTATTTGCAACCACCTGGAGTCTATAAATAGGGAGCCTCATAAACCCTTTTTCTGCACCATTATACTCTCAATTTCTCTCTGGATTTTCGTTCCCTCTCCCTAGCTCTTGGGTGTGATCTCATTTGAGGCAGGACGCTTGTGCTGCTTAGCTTCAGGATTAATTCTAAAGGTTAGTTTTTCTGATTTATTTCTTTAGTAATTTTTCTGTTGGCCTTTAGGAATTATTTATATGTTCAAAGTTAGAAAACATAGATCTAATTTAGGTTGCATGTGAACTTAGGGTTTTAGTTCATAGATTTGCAGAAAACCTTTCAGAAACATCATAAGAACCTTAACAAATCATAAAGGTGGAAACTTTACTCACAATGGTCCAGATAAATGTAGATCTTTGAAGCTTCACACAAGAGAAACAACTTATAGCAACACTACCATCCTTCATGCATCATCAAGCCTTAAAATATTCGTCCAAATAGGCTAAAAACACCAAAAATTCATCCAAGAAGTTTAGAGTCATAAATCCGAAACCACACTAACATGATAAATCTGGAATTTGTTTTTTATCGTGGAATTTGTCTCTTACAATTAATTATTCACAAACAACTAAATATAAACTGAAATAACAAATTTATAGTACAATACCAGTTACATAAAGTCATGAATGTTCAAAAAATAGGATTTGAATCTTTAAAAAAAACTCAAAAGAAACGAATCAAACAAGTATAAATTTTATTGAAAAGATTAAAAAAGAGTGCATGCTACTTATTTACATGCTATACAAAAGCAAAATTTTATACATGTGATTGTGAACAAACTATTTATCGGCAAAACAAATTATTCATCGCTGCAGCATCGATCAGGTACACACCTAACGATTTGACTGACTGATTCTTATACATATAAATATTAACTTTTAATAATAATATATACAAGATGTATTTTAAACCTTTTAAAATATTTGGTTTTTCTATTTTAAATTTTTGAGATTTAATTTTAAATAATTTGAATTTAAAATTAAACCAAAATTGATTTAATGTTTATCTTTTAATTAACAATTAATTAAATAAATTAAATCAGGTAAGGATTATCTAATTAAATTGATCAAATAATTTAATCCTAATCCATACCCACTAATTATCAAAAATAAGGGTAAGGGTTATCCAATGATTAATTAATCATAATTACCAAAAAATAGAAAACCCTAAAAGAAACCCTTGCAAAATTGAAAATTATGGGGGAAGGCTAGGGTTTTAGAAACCCTAGCCCCAAGTCGACATTTGGAGGCTATTAGGGTTTAATTTCTCTAAACCCTAATTTTACAGTTCAACAATTATAGCAAATTCAACAGAAAACAGCCAAAAGCTCTTATACCACTGATAGGAAATAGGCATAACAAATAAACTTATACTCTTAAGTTCACATGCAACCTAAGGATCTATGTTTTCTCTAATTGAATCTATAAGCAAGAACATCTAAAGAATCATAAAGGTATAAATCGAAAATCATGAAAAACAAGATTAGGGTTACATACCTTATGAGGGTCAATTTATAGTCTCCAAGGATGCATATTTATAGCCTCAAGGGTGATAGGAGATAAGTCTTACAAATAAGCCTTATTTGAATTTAAATCAGATAAACCTTTTATCATAAATTAAAACCCTATTACCTACTATTTAAATTGGCGAAAATAATAAGGATTTATCCTTATATTTTCGACCACCTCTATCCTTCCATAACTATCCATTGCTCAACTATTGAACAATTACAATTCAGCCCTTGAACTTTTAATTAATCCAATTAATCCCAAAATTAATTCTAATTAAATTCTGATTAACTATTAATTAAATATTACTATTTCTAATTAATATATTATTGACATAATACATTAATAAACTATGATATCATGATTTATTAATCACATAATAAATCAGTCTCTCTCTTAAAGTCATCATATCCAATTGCTAGGTTTGAGGGCAATCCAAAAAGACTGTGCTACTATCAATTCAAATAAATAGCAATTATAGTTTATGGCTTAGACACCTAATCCAACAAATATATGATAAGGAAAACACATAAACACAGAACCACACATCCACAACATCACATATGTATGGGTCAATGTGGGTTTCTTTTACATATGTAGGAATATGGATAATAACCTTACCCCTAATCAAGCTTGCCTAAGGACCTTTAATTTGAATGTATTTATTTATCATGCTCTCCTATGTTTCTTTTATTAATTATTTTAAAAAATAGTTTGTTTTCATATTCATATACATTCTTCGGCATAATTTCTTTTTCTTTTCTTTTTATGTTGCTTTGTTTGATTAAATTAGGTTATAGTATTTAGAGTTATATATTCTTATTTCTTAATAAGGACCATTAATCCTATACGTTTTCATCAACTATTGTATCTCAAATAACACAATAAGTTAAATAGGTGATAGATAAAAAAGTATTCTATATATAACATTTCTTAAAATGGAGTTAATGTAGATAGTGTCACATCAACATTTTTCTAAGAAAATTATTATAAACATTTTTCTCAATTTGTATACACAAAACAAGAAGTGTTGGAATCGTAAGACGAGTTGTTCAATACTAAAAGGACAGAGGTTCGAAACCCAGTGCTCCTTTTTTTTTACTCCATATGCAACTTTTCCTAAAAACCTCAAATAAGACCTTCACTATAATAGTTTGACATTTTAGGTCATTTTAATATTTAATATAATCTAAATTGTCATTTAATTAATCACTTTATGTTTTTAAGTCTTTTTATATTTCTTTTACTTTACTATTTTTCAAATTTATCCCAAATATTTTTTTATAAATTTGATTCAAATGTTTTTTTTCATAAATTTTCTCGTACTTATTCTTTTAGGTTCTCTTTGTACTTTTTAAGTTAGTTTTCTTTTTTCAAAATTTAATTTTTACAACTTCTTTTATATTTTTACAAGTTTTTTTATGATATAATTTTTTTACAAAATTATTTTTGTATAATCTTTTTACTTCATTTTTATACATGATTTTTTTAAATTTCACCGTTTCTACAAAATATGTAACAATTTATTTTCTAAATATTTCCTTTTATAATTCATGCCTACTTTATAAACAAACCTTTTATAACCTTTCCGTAGCATCGTACGATATGAAATTTATTTTCTAATTGTCACCGCTTCTACAAAAATATGTGATAATTCCCACAGCAAGGCGCGGGGGATAACTCCTAGTTCTATAACAAATATACATTGAGTTGTATACCAAAAAGAGTTTCAACCTGTTAAGGTACAAAGCTTTTCATGGGCTGATAACTTGCGGGCTTGGAAGGCCCACTATGACATATGGGTATTAGGGTTTTGACCTAGTTGTGTAGATAGCCTATATATAGTTATTGTATTATTCATTATTAGGTGAGAGCTCACAATGTGAGAGATTGGGCGCATTTGTAGTGCTCGGGTTTTATACCCTAGAAGCCTAATATTTGTAATCGTTCACGTTTATATTAATCATTCGACACATAGATTATTGTTCTTGAGTGTTTATGAAGTTATTATTCCGCATTCATGCCAAATCAGGACTTCACAATTGGTATCAGAGACGTATCTTGAAGATTCAAGCGAGTATTTCAAGGAACGATCTCAGATTTGGTATTTTTTTCGTATCCATTCAAGTTCAAATTATTTGGCGAGTCTATCCAAGATTTCAATCACGTCACTGTTCAATATGTATATTCACGTGTTCATTCGATTCGATTTTGGTCGAGTCCTTTAATGTATTGCTGATATGCATCGATGGTTTTATCCTTGATTGTTCATCTATCAAAATCATTCTAAATACCATCGATTGATAAATCTGATTTTAGGGTTTTCTCCCCTTTTGAGTTCTCGGTGTTCTATCTTTCCCGTTGTATTATTCCAAATTGCATTCAAATCGCTGTTAGTTCAATCTATCGGATCTAGTTTATGAATTAAAATTGTAAGACGATTTTTGGGAAGAATCGGTTTACAGATTGTCATGTTAATATCTTTTGGGTTTTGGATTGCTACATATTATCCGACAGGACATATTACGGGAATATGATTTTTTGTGGCATAAGGCTTTCAACCTATTGTGTCTTGTCTAGAATCGATTGAATATTTATGGGGAATCACTAATCTGGGCTGAATCGATAAAAGGGTTGATGAAGTTCATCGTTGGTGTTCTTGAATATTCAAAGGATGTTCATACCTTGATTGCGATTATTGTGACATAAACACTACAGATCTTCAATTCGATCTCGAGTCAATGTATTTGTGTTGTGTTTATAATTCGGATTACGAGATTACCTTTAATCGATCGTCAATTATGAAGTGGAGACTGCAATTTGGAATTTTGAATACAACAGGTTAATAGGTCAACCGATGATATGAAGTGATGTTGACGAATGCTAGGCGAAGTCTGTAATTTGGGTCTTTTAATTTATTCGGTGATCTGATTTTACTGAACACGACAACAATTTCAAAGGCTTTGACTGAAGCAGACGACAAAGGTGAATTACAGAAGTAAATTAATGGGTAGTGCTATAGCTACCCCCATTTATTACTATACCCCCTGATTTGACATACTGATTTGTTTTATCTCAATTTCGTCTTTTATTGTCTTTTTCTTTATTATTATTATTATTATTATTATTATTAGAAAAACAATAATAATAAATTTACAAATAATATTTTTTTCTTTTTTTAACTATTTTGTCTTTTTGTTGTTTTTTTTTTATTTTTTTCTTTTTACAATAATATTTGATTTGTTTTATTATTATTATTATTATTATTATTATTATTAGAAAAACAATAATAATAAATTTACCTTTTATTATGATTATTATTATTACAACATAATCATGATCCTGCAACATTGTATGCTGCTCGAATAAATGCTTATGCTCGTTATCCAAATAACGCACCACGTAATTGTAATACTGGACCATTTACTATCTCTGATTAATAAGAAAAACTTTGCTTTAGTATTATTATTTATTTTGTATTTTTTTATACAATCGTTCGAATTTAACATAACCGTTTTGATATAATTTTATAAATTCATAAACGTCGTTCGTTGTGTCGTAATTAATAAAAAAAACTATTGTTTTATTGTTATTAAAACATAAAATTTATAAAAGGTAAATTTATTATTATTGTTTTTCTAATAATAATAATAATAATAATAATAATAATAATAATAAAACAAATCAAATATTATTTGTAAAAAGAAAAAAAAAGAAAAAAACAACAAAAAGACAAAATAGTTAAAAAAAATATATTATTTGTAAATTTATTATTATTGTTTTTCTAATAATAATAATAATAATAATAATAATAATAATAATAATAATAATAATAAAACAAATCAAATATTATTTGTAAAAAGAAAAAAAAAGAAAAACAACAAAAAGACAAAATAGTTAAAAAAAACAAAAAAACACAATAAAAAACAAAATCTCAAATCATGGGTATAAACAAACTATAGGAGGTATGTATAGAATGACTCTAAATTAATTTGTTGAACGAAGATGTTGACAATGGTACGGAAGGTGCTCCATCTCTTCATTGCACTTCATTGCAGGAGACGAGATGACGAATGATGATGGCAGGCGAATATGGGCCAATTGGGTATTAAAGATGGGCTCATTAGTAAACTTGGGCTTGATTTAATCTAATCGGGCTAAATAACATCGGTTCTTTCTTTGATTACCGATTTCATGAAATTGGGTTAGTCCGTTCACACTTGGCCTTAATTTGATTCTTGCCTCACAACAACACGATACAACCTGGTTCTTAAAATGCAATTGTTATGTTTGAATCTTAATTTTATTAGAGATGAGTCGTTTGCTTCAAGACATTGTGCTTCAATACCGTATCATGACTTCACTTTAATTAGCAAAGGAGTGGCGACCGAAGCCTTTGGATTTTTACGATGATTACCAAAGCCGTAACTTAACATTTTCAAAAGTTTGAAAATTGATGAAATTTATTTTTGAAACTTATCTTTTATCGCTTCGGTACATATCTACATGACTTTGGATTTGAGTTTTTGCGCTTTTGTTCGTCGGATGTCTGGTATTTTTTTAGGGTTTATGACATAACAGCCCTATAAAGTATACAAAAATATTTTAAAAGGTCACTAAACTATTTTTTGTGCCCCCTAAGTCCTTAAAGTCAAAAAAACCGTGTCTATTTGACCATTTGACGACTGGTAACCTGTTAAAGAGGTTAAATTGCTGACATGGAATATAAAATGCTGACATGGAATTTAAAATGCTGACTTGGAAATTAAAAAACCGTTGACCTGTTAAATGAAACCAAATTGTCTAAGACCTGCGTTTAAAGGGTGAGTTAACGAAGCAGCAGACTTGTTCGCTGAAAACTTGAAGGAGAAGAGGATCATCTAGGGTTTGAGAGATCGAAGCTGCATGGCTAGTAACATGCCGGATCCGGTTTACTTTAAAGTTCGGTGCCACTACAACGGTATGTTTTTACGACTTCCGTGTTCATATGCTTACGGTGAGAGTGTACTATTTACTGATGTTGATTTTGCTGCAATGAATCTTCACGAGTGTGGGTCGTGGCTTGAAAGATATGTTGGAGTCCCTTGTGAGAAATTGTATTATTGCATCCCAAATAGACCATTATCAAAAGGCATTAGACTAATAGAGAACGATTTGGATTATGGAAAATTTCTAGAGGATGCTAATCAAGCCTTTACAGAGTCTGAAACCAAAGAAATTTCTTTGTTTATGGACCATACTGGGTCAGGGTTAGAAGAATGGTTCGATGAAGAAATGAATTTTGTGGTGCAAAGTGAAGAAGAAGGGTCAGTAATACAATCAACAAATGAAGAAACTGAAGCTGTAAACAAAGAAACGAATGAAGAAGAAGAAGACCCTGGTTTCCAGGATTTAGAAGATATGATTGGTGATCATGAAATTCCAAAAATGAACAAAACTGCTGATGATGAATTTCTCAGCAAAATGTGTCCTGAGGATGAAGATTATGAGGACAAAGAGAATGAGGAAGAAGGTGTTGTTCATCCAAGATTTAATGAAAAAATACATTGGAAGACTCAAAAACCCATTCTAGGTATGAGATTTGAGAACCCAAAACAGCTAAAAAACATGTTGTGTAACTATGCTGTGGCTAATGGATACCAACTTGCTTTCAAGAAGAATGATAATAAAAGGTTGTTGGTGAAGTGTTGTAAAGGGGAATGTTCATTTAGGTTATGGGCATCATGGATGGGAGATGAACATTCATTTCAAATAAAGTCTTTAAAAAGTGAGCATAACTGTGCAAGAAACTACAAGTTAGGATCAATTGTCACATACTCTTGGATTGGAAGTCATTACACAAAGGAAATGTTACATAGACAAAAACTTAGTATTAGACAACTAAGACTAGAGGTGATTAAAAAATTTGGAATAGATGTCAGTCTAAGCCAATGTAGAAGGGCAAGGCAACATGCCATCAATTTAATAGAGGGTACATTGACTGAACATTATGCTAAGTTATGGTCTTACATGATGGAGATTAGAAGGTCAAACCCAGATTCAACTGTGAAATTGGATGTTGTGGCAATGCCAGATGGTAAAAACTATTTTAGCAAACTTTATGTCTGTTTTGATGCTGTTAAGAAAGGATGGATGGAAGGTTGTAGAAGGGTGATAAGCTTAGATGGTTGTTTCTTGAAAGGAATTTGTCAAGGGGAGTTACTTTGTGCTGTGGGTAGAGATGCAAATAATCATATATACCCTACAGCTTGGGCAGTTGTGTGTGTTGAGAACAAGGAAAACTGGAAATGGTTTCTTGATATACTCATAGAAGATCTAAACTTGGGGCTTGGAGATGGGTTAACATTGATGTCTGATCAACATAAGGTAATATAAATTATCATTCCTTCTTTATTTGTACTGCTGAATATTTAAAGTCACACTTTACTCATGATTTATGTTTATGTAGGGCCTAATGGAGGCTGTTAAGGAGTTGGTCCCTCAAGCTGAGCATAGACAATGTGCCAGACACATATGTTCTAATTTTAAAAAGAGATTTCCTGGTGCACACTTTGAAAATCTATTTTGGAAATCATCAAATGCTACAACAGAACAGTCATTCAAAGTGTTTATGAAGGAAATGGAGAATCTTTGTCCACCAGCCCACAAGTATTTGATGGACAAGGACCCAAAGACTTGGTCAAGGGCCTTCTTTGAAACAGGTAGATGTTGTGCAGCAACTGAAAATGGTTTATCTGAGAGTTTTAATGCAATTATTGTTGAAGCAAGGAGAAAACCCATAATAACCATGTTAGAGGAATTGAGGTTGTATATGATGGAAAGGTTATTCAAAATGAAGGGAAAACCATGGTCAAGTGACATATCACCAGCTATCAGACATCAGTTAAACTTATTGAAGATAAAGCAAAGGTATTGGCAAGTATTACCTAGTGGTCTTCAGAAATTTGAGACTAGGTGTGAAGGAGAAGCTTTTGAGGTGGACCTAGACAACAAAACTTGTTCTTGTAGGTTATGGCAGTTGAATGGGTATGGTTGTGTACATTCTGTGGCAGCAATAAGTTTTCTTAATAGGGATGTCGAGAAGTATGTTCATCCATACTTTAGTAGATCTAAGTACATAAAGTCATACAAGTATTGCATATCACCTATGAATGGAAGTACCATGTGGCCAGAATCATCTTATATTCCACCTTTGCCACCAAAATTCAGAAGAATGCCTGGAAGGCCCACTGTAAAACGTAAGAGAGATGCTACTGAAAGAATTGGTAAGCATAAGGTTTCAAAAACAGGTAAGATTATGATGTGTAGTGTTTGCCATGAAAGTGGACATAACAAGGCAACATGTAAAAAGAGTTCTAAGCCAACAAAGACGAATGTTAAAAGGCCAAAGAAACCACACGGGAATCAGGTACTTCTCTAATAATTGAACCATATGTGTTTGATGTACACTAATGTTTGTTGTTGAACCAGAAAAAAACAAGCAGAGATGCTGCAGTGCCCACTGAAGGACTTACACAAGAAACACCAATGCAACCTGATGATGATGCAGTTGCCACTGAGGGAGTTACACAAGAAAGACCAATGGAAACTGAAGGGGTCCAAATTGAAAGAAATGAAAAAGCAGTTAAGGATGTATGACTTTTAACTTATGCAACCAACTTAATTAAATATCTTTGTACTTTTCAAGTTTGGCAACCTACTTAATTTTTAATTATATTATATTGATTTCAGATGGTAATGGAAAACAATCACCTTGCAAATGATGTTGATGATAATGCAGTTCAGTTTGAGGGACTTACACAACATACTCCAATAGACACTCAAACTGTCCCAACGCAAAGCCAAGCCACACTTTTGAAGCAGGTGAAAAAAGAGAAACTTGAACAGATTAGAAAATCCGAGAGAATTGTGAAGCAAAAGCTAGCCAGGAATATCATAGGTGTCAATGGGGAAGGGAATTCAGCTTCCAAACCAGTCACCTTGGAGTAGTTTCATATTTGAACTTGAATGTTTTTAACTGTTGTGTATGAATGGATTATTATGTTTTTAGTATTTGATGTGTAGTAACTCTGGTAACATGTTGGTGTGCATGTGCATACCACTTTTGGTAATGATATTGCATGTTGCAAAAACAAACTAATACAGTTGTGTCTGAATGGAATGTACTTTCTAATTTTGATCAGTTATAGCATTGTACTTTAAATCAGGTTGTGACTATAATCATTATGGTTGTGTGGTGTGAACTTTACTTAGACCAAAGAGCTTGCATTGTGTCACTAAATATTGCAGAACCGACAACAAAGCCAGAATTGTCAATTAAGAAACTTCATACCAATTATAGCATTGTACTTTCAAATGCATATCAGTTATAGCATTCTACTTTATAGCATTGTACTGTAAATCAGTTTGCATTGTGTCACCGAACCAAGGGACAAAATTCATATGTCACATGCCTTTATTGTAATCAAATTGTGGACATTAAAGAAACTGCATGTTAAAGACAACAAAACAACCAAACAAAACAACAATATATGCACAAGGGGACCAAGGGACAAATCTCATATGTCACATGCCTTTATTATAATCAGATTGTCGACAGAACTCATATGTCCCACATGTCCAACTTTATGTGAGAATCTTTTTTTTCACTTTAAAATTGGTCCCCTATTTGAATTGCACATGGACAAAAGGATTTAGAATAAACATGGGATTCTGTTTTTTTCCCATTACATCTATTACATTAATTGGTTACATACATCGGGTAAAGGAATTCCAGTACAAAATGTTGGTTATATCAACACAAACTTACTAACTGGCCACATTCCTATCTTCACCCCTACAAAATACATTTCAAACATCCATTTGCAGGTTGTTCATCCACACACCCCATAACATAACATCCGATCCCCAAAAACCCAAAATATTCATCCAACTACCTGCATATTTACATCCCACATAAACCGAAAATCCTGTTGAAATTCCATACCCCACCTACATTACGTACCTGCACAAGAACAACAAAACAACCAAACAAACCAACAAGTGGATCATCAGCTTTTGGCGAGTTGAATTCCTCTTTTCTTCTGCCAATTCCTCTTCCAGCTCTACAACACGCAGGACTGCTGCATCGAGGTCAGCATCATGCTTTTCCTTATCCTCCTTAAGTTGAGCCCTCAATATCGCCACTTCAGGGTGGCGTCGAATCCTAACAATTTCGTTTACAAGGTTGTTGACCTCGGCCTTGTAATGCCGGCTAAGTGCCGGATCCACCCATCCAAAACATCCACAATCTCTTTCACTCTGCAGTGATCAAAAAACAAAATTAGGGTTTCTTTTTTTGGACATCGAATTCAAATCCTACAATGTGGTTCCGATCAGCTGGATTTTAAGCAAATAACTTCCCAGAAAACTTCTTACCAACGAATACCGGCAGTTCACGAAGCGGCGTTTAGGGTTCTCAGGTGTCGATGATGTTCGTAACTTCACCGTTTCCTCACAATGGCAGTCTGGCAAAGGTAACTTGTTCTCCACCAGGTAAAGAAGATGCGTTTGGTTCATCCAGGCCATCCTTGTCGTTTGAATCAGCTTTTCAAGGCGGGTGTTTGGTCTCGAGTCGTTCGATGATTTCACTTTAACCCTTTGAAGTTTTCTTTGCGTCTCCCTTACACCAATGAACTACATATAACCGAGTTCACCTTACGTCATATAAGTGACGTGTTTCACCAAGCGATTAAGATTTTACGTGGCCTTTTTTTTTCTTTTAATAACCGGGAAACCGGTTATATCCCAACCGCGTGTCCAAATCAGCACTTCAAACCTGACTTTAAGGACTTAGGGGGCACAAAAAATAGTTTAGGGACCTTTTAAAATATTTTTGTATACTTTATAGGGCTGTTATGTCATAAACCCATTTTTTTATCTACAAAGAAACACTTTTTGGTTTTTTTGATGCTTGATTAAGGTGGATATGGATTTTATAACAGATGCTCGTTGTGTTTTTGCAACTCGGAACTCTATCTTTCATATTTTTCCACTTTGATCCGTTTAATTCAGTTATATTGTTTATCCACGTGTCAAGGGGGAGTTCATCATTTTATATCGTTCGAGCACATTCTCATGCCTACATGATGTTTTATAGTCCTGTTTCGATCATAAAAAGGAGGAGAATTAAGGATGATCATTCGATAGTCAGATTGTAATTTTTCGAAGAGACGATTTTTAGCGGAGCACGGGTGAGAGTTATCGATGTTGGGTATTATTTCTTAGTCTCGATACACTTTGACGTTTATTTGATGCAATGACTCGAGCATTATTGACTCTCGACTTTGGTTTTTCTCGATCGAGTTTGGTTGAGAATTGATTTTTTGGATTATTACATGACGGTTTTCAGTGATTATTATTTTGGCAGATTACTTCACGATTATACTTTTGGAGTCCGGTGTGACGAAGAGGGGGAGTTTTTCACTTTTATGAGGCGATTCGGATTTTGATTCCGAAGTGGATTTTCTTGACGGGTCTGCACTTATGCTTATCTTGGGGATTACTTTTGGTTGCTTGAGGTTTGGAGGTCCTCTAATGCACGATTATTTTCACGCCACTATCCCAGGGCGCGTGATTAGAGTTTACCAATGTTTCTAGATTTGAGGATTCGCTTCTACACATTGCGTCATTATCGACTTCGGATTCGCTAGTTGCTCGATATGGTACTTAGAGCCGCGTCATCCATTCCAAGCTTCGAGGGGGAGATTGTTAGGTTACAAAGCTTTCCATGGGCTGATGACTTGCGGGCTTGGAAGGCCCACTATCACATATGGGTATTAGGGTTTTGACCTAGTTGTGTAGCTTGCCTATATATAGTTATTGTATTATTCATTATTAGGTGAGAGCTCACAATGTGAGAGATTGGGCGCGTATTTGTAGTGCTCGGGTTTTATACCCTAGGAGCCTAATATTTGTAATCTTTCACGTTCATATTAATCATTCGACACATTGATTATTGTTCTTGAGTGTTTATGAAGTTATTATTCCGCATTCATGGCAAATCAGGACTTCACACAACCTAACCTAACTAAAAATTTGTGGTTTTTGTAGACAATAAACAAAAATGCGTTTTGTATGTTCTAAAACAATTATTCAATATTTAGTGGTTGATAGATTCACTTTTAACAGTCAAGGGCGTAACATAAAAACCAAAAGCCAAAAGCCAAAACCTAAAATCCACACTGTATACCATAAACCTTAAGAGAAACTATTCGTCAAATAAAAAACAAGAATATTCATCGTCAATAGAAAGATAACTAATAGACGCTTGATGAAAAGAAACTAATCTTCGTCCGGAAAGTATTTACATAAATGAAATCAATCATTGTTCGCTGCATTGCGTGGGTACATACCTAGTATATATATATATATATATATATATATATATATATATATATATATATATATATATATATATATATATATATATATATATATATATATATATATATATATATATATATATATATATATATATATATATATATATATATATATATATATATATATATATATATAAAGCATATATAAAATGTACAAACTTATTAAGCATAGATGTCTTAAAATTAAGGGGTGCAAACAACTAATGCATGGGTTGCCGAGGATAAGACACATTTGAATTTCAAATCTGAATCTCCTAAACCACATATTCTTTTGAAATGTGCAGAGATCAAGACACGTACGCGTGGGTGTTTTCTTGAATTGGATTGCCAACATGGCATTACTTTTTACCCTAGGATTATTTTGTATATTCAAAATAAGTTCACTTTTACTTGGATTGCCAGTGTGGAAGAACATGGACATTATAAAAACACCTCATTTCCCTCTATTCTCTCAATCCATTTTCCAGTTTGTCACTAGCAAACAAATTTAATCTATTCATTCAGAATTCTCATTTTGATCGTTGGTTTCTGGAAGACAATTGGTGGTGCCTGGTTCAGACATAAAAAAAAGTGCAATCATACCAGTTATGTTGAATGTCTACCACGCCTAGATCTAAAATACTATACAACAGAATGCTGATCGGTTGAGATCATTTAAATATATGTAGAAACACAAGCCATCGATATCTATAAAATGTCGTTCATGTGATATCATTTAGATATATAGGTGTATGTTGGTGTTGTAAATATCTGTTTGTGTTATATATCTGTAGTCTTCCTTTCATGTTCATCTGTTATCTGATTTAGAAATATAAATCATCAAATCGAGTATCAAGAATAACTCAAATGAAGGTAAATTAGATGACAATAGACATGAACAAACCTCCAATTGCGTATCTAATAAGGAGAATGAACAACTTTTCCACCCAGATCTACTTTATTCGCCAAACATCAAGTATAAAACTATGCCACAAGGTATTAGCATGCGACATCAAGAACAAATATCAGAACAAACACTAAAAAGTCAGAAATAGATTATCACAATCAATATTCAGGAAACCGATTTTTAGAGTTGAATCTGATTATCAAGAATCAGATAACCGGTTTGCAATAATGAAGATAAAAAAATGAAAAAAAAAATCATAAGAAACCGGAGGGATATAGGACTTATGTGGTGTTAAAGATGGGCGGTGGTCTAGAAACCGGAGGTGAAGGAAGCGCTTCTGGTCTGTTTCTGTGAAACCGATTGCGATGGTGTCGGGGGCCTACTGCAGTGATCAATTAGTTACAGATGTTGAAGGATCAAAGTAAATGGTGTTCAGTGCACAATGGTGGGAGATGGTCTGGACTCTGTAGGTTAGATTGTAGGAGGTGGAGAGTGTTGGTGTCGTCTGTCGGAGGCGCCGGTCGGAGACCTGGTCTAGGAAGTCGCCGGAGAACATATGGGTGCGTGATCCGTGCACGTGGGAGGAGAAGGAGGCGGTAAGCGGCGCTCTAAGCATAACAACTGATTTTAAGATTAGGGTTATCACAGTGTAGGTATATATCTTAGCCAAATTACTAATTTAACACTTTTATTTATAGTGTATATAAAAATACATAAGTTATTTTAGAATCATATTATAAAATAAATATCATAAAAATTATAAAACTAATTTTTATATAATTATTATTATTATTTAGTTAATTTTCAAATATCATTAAATAAAGACATATAATTTTTTCGAAAAATGACAAAAACAGCTCCATTTAATAATCATTTTAAATATAAATATATTTTATCGTGATAATCAATAAAATTGTCACTCATTTGAGTTTGAGTTTGTCCATTTGTGTTTTTACAATAAAAGTTTGTCATTTCTTAAAGAAAATAATTTTAACGAAACATAATTATTCAATGTCCGACTAAATAAAAGTATTCATGGTCCATCATATTACATGTTCATTCCAATATAAGATGTTTGTGAAAGCAAACTAATTGACTATAGCAAGAAGAACATCATTTATTGTAACTTTTTTTATTCATAAATCATTGTTGTCTAACCACACCGTACTTTTATATTAAATCTAAAATAATAACATATTATTATTTTAACTTAAAATTAGAACAATTTTTTTACTCAAATTAACGTGTTTTTATTTTTGTACCAAAGCAACATGCCGAAAAAAAATGAATCATCGTCGGTAACCATTCAACGTAAGCAATGATCTGCAGCCGTTGCATTATGCGGGTAGGACACAAGAATATTTAGTTCTTATCCTAAAATAATCAGATCAAAGAAAACAAATCGTCATTGTAAATATTCATCAAAATAAAACTATTGGCAGCTGTAAGGCGCGGGTACGCTGCTAAATATGTTTCCATATAGAAGCAAATTCAACGAATATAACTTTTTAACGCCCACAAAAAATATGCATACTAATGTTCCTTTTTTAATTTAAAACAGCTACATGTTTTTACTTTTAAATTACATAATGTAATTTTAACTTTAATGCAAAATTTTAACTTACTTTTATTCTTATTTTAACTCGAAAAAACCTGCTAAAAGAACTAATCGACATTGGAAACTAATCGCCGGCTGACATTATTCGAAGTCGGCAGAAAAAAGACATACTTTTTCCTTCACCAGAAACATTTTGTCGAAAGAAAATCAATTGCCACAGAAACTATTTTTCACCGCCGCATCGGGCGGGTATTCCGCTAGTGTATATATATATATATATATATATATATATATATATATATATATATATATATATATATATATATATATATATATATATATATATATATATATATATATATATATATATATATATATATATATATATATATATATATATATATAGAGGGAGAGGATCAACATAAAACCCCTCTTTATGCATTGAACCATAGAACCATATTTTTAGCCCTTTGATCTAGCAATCAATTGACGAAAATAAAAGGCTAATTTATCATTAAAAGAAATCAATAAAATAAATGGTTGAGGCCAATTTCGGTATAGATAACATCCAGATCCTAAAAATTAGGCAATTCAATTTAACATACACATTTATCTATCCAATTAACCATAATCAATTCAATTTCACGATTCTTCTTCATCGTGACCAACAAATCAGCGAGATTGATCACCGTTGATCACGATTCATCACCGACGACCGGAATCGATTCATCACGATTCATCATCGTGACCAACAAATTAGCGAGATTGATCACGATTCATCACCGACGACTGGAATCGAGAGCTCATCAACTCCACCTGCTACAGTCGAGATTGAGAATGAGATAGAGATCGAGACAGAGGGATCAAGGAAGAGAAAGAGAGACAGATCAAGACATATGGAACGATGCAGAGGGACAAAGAGACGGAGAAAAAGCGATGTTCATCTATGTTCAGTAATGAACATTCATGTTCAATTGAGTGATTTCCTGCTTGGTTGGTAATCGTGTGTTCATGTATGTTCATTAGTGAACATACGTTCAATTAAGTAACTGTTTTCCTGCTATGTTGGTCTTCGTGTGCTCATATATGTTCATTAGTGACCATATGTTCATTAGTGAACATGTAAAGGATGAAGTCAACCTCAACAATCTTACAAACAGATTTTTCTAGTTTTTTTCAATTATTTAGTTGTTCAATTAATTACAAACAGATTTTCCTAGTTATTTTCAAGTATTCAATTAATTACAACCTCACCTCCGCCGGCTACAGTCGAGATTGAGAACGAAAGAGAGAAAGAAAAAGATCGAGGCAAAGGGCTCAAAGAAGAAAAAGAGAGATAGATCGAGACAAATGGATCGATGCAGAGGGACAGAGAGACAGAGAAAGGTGGATGTTCATTCATGTTCAGTTATGAACATTTGATTTTTTGTATAAATGTATACATCTAAATCCATGTTCAGTAATGAACATTTGATTTTTTGTTTAAATATTCATCAATGTTCATTTATGAACATGTGTCTATGTTCTTCTATTTCATAAATATTATGAATGTTCATTTCTAAAATGTTCATCAATGAACGTAGGTGTATGTTCAGAAATGAACATGTACATGTAATTTAGGAAACTTCAATAATTTTGGAATTTGATTTGTATAGATTAGGTAAGTTTTTGATATTTTGGATAGATATTAATTCGCAATGATGAATGTTCATTTCTGAACATGTTTGTAATTTAGGAAACTTCAATAATTTTAGGATTTGATTTTTATAGAGTAGGTAAGTTTTTTTTAATATTTATGGATAGATATTAATTGGGTTTGTAATTTCTGAACAACGTTCATCAATGAACATATAAGTGTAATTCACCATCATAACCTTATCATCCTAATTTGATTTAACAGTCAAGGAGGTGGTTCTATAGTTCTATGCCTAATTTTGGTTCTATGTTGATCCCACCTATATATATATATATATATATATATATATATATATATATATATATATATATATATATATATATATATATATATATATATATATATATATATACACATATATATATATGTATATATATATATATATATATATATATATATATATATATATATATATATATATATATATATATATATATATATATATATATATATATATATATGTTGGATTAGGTGTCTAAGCCATGACTAATAATTAGTATTTATCTAATTAATAGTAGCATAGTCCATTTGGGTTGCCCTCATAGTTGGAGGATTGGCAGAAAGTCCGGTAGAGAGAAAGATTGATTTATTATGTGATTAATAAATCAATAGAAATTAAATAAATAGTTTATTAATATATTTAAGTGATAATATATTAATTAGAAACTATAATAATTAATTAGAAATTTTTCTGGAATTAATTGGAATTAATTTGGTAGTTAAATTGATTAATTAAGGTGCAGGGACTAAAACTGTAATTATTCAATAGTTGAGTAAGTGACAGTTGAGTGAGTGAGAGTGGTGGTCGAAATTATATATGGAAATATATTTATTTTCGATTTTGATAATGAGGATAAAAGGGTTTGAATTATTAAGATAAAGGCTTATCTTAATTTGAATTAAAAAAGGTTTATCTTTAAGGTTTATATGATCACCATTTGGAGCCTATAAATAGGGAGGCTCACCCTAACCCTAAAGCCACGATTTTGAAGCTCTCTCTAAAGGTATTTTCGGCCAACAACTCCAAGCTAGGGTGTGACTACATTTGAGGCAAGAGGTTTCTGTTGCTTTGCTTCCAAGATTCACTAAAGGTTGGTTTTTCTTGATCTTTCTTTTAGTTAATCTTTTTCTGGCCTTCTAGGAATTGTTATATGTTTAATTAGGAGAAAAACTTAGATCTAAATAGGTTGCATGTGAACTTAGGATTTTTAGTTCATAGTTGCAGAAAACCTTTCAGTGGTATCAGAGCATTTGGTTGTTTTTCTTGTTAAATTGCTATAACTGCTTTCCTTGTAATTAGGGTTTATAGTCTCTAAACCCTAATTTTGGGCAAATCGACAATTAGGGTTAGGGTTTTGAAAAACCCTAGCCCCTCCCCTCTATTTTGGCGATTTTATGATTAGGGTTTAGAAGGTATTCTATTTTTGGTAACTTTAAATTGTTTAAAAGATAAACCTTAAAACCTTTATCCTAAAAATCGAAAATTAGGGGATAAGGATAGGTTTTAATTAATTTGATTAATTTGATAAACCTATCAACATTTGAATTAATTTAATTAATTGGTAATTAAAAGATAATTCAAGGATTTAATTTAATTTAGAATTTAATTGTTTAAATTGGCGAAAATTAAAAGGATAGATCCTAAAATATTTTAAAAGGTTTAAAATATCAAATTTAATTAATTTAATTAATTGGTTAATTAAAAGATAATTAAAATCAATTTTCAAGGTTTAATTTAATTTGAAATTTAATAGTTTAAATCGACAATAAATTAAAAGATAAACCAGAAACAATTTTTTAAAAGTTTTAAAAAATTACATCTTATATATATTATAATTAGGAAGTTATTATTATATGTATAAGATTAAAATGGTTAGTCAAATCATTAGTAGGCCTCATTCACGAAGCTGATCTATAAAGTGGGTATAAGGAGACTGCCTATAAAATGGCGGTCTAATGGGTGAACACTCTCACCCACCGCTCGCCTGATCAGTGGAGGGTCGTTAGCCGAACAGGTTTGATAGGACCGCCTAATAATCACTAAAAGTATAATGATTCAAAGTACTAGAACACTTAATAAAACCCAAATCTAGTTACTTTAGGAAAAATGTGAATTGGTGCTAATCCATGAAATTGCACATTGCACTTTATGAAACATTGGTGGAGCGTGTGTGGTTTACCGGCACGCCAATTGGGGTTCATAAAGAGTTGCAATGGGTTTCCCGGGTATTATCATTGTTGATGGAGCGTGTGTGGTTTACCGGCACATCAATTAGAGATGATAATTAACCCGAGAGTACCAAGCTAATTTGCATGGTTATTCACATCCAGTTTGTGATCCTCGGCATCCCAGTCACAAACAGTGGGGCACATTCGAGATTAAACATGCCATTTAAAAGTTTAATGAATCTCATCAGACCTAGGAATTTCATAAGATGAAATTGATAAGTGTTTATCTACCTTAATGACCATTATGTTGTGATTACGACATCCCTCTTCACACCATAGTTGGGGTATTTTGGATCCTAGCCTTAATAAATAATATATTGGGTAATTATTTAAAAGGAACAGTTAAACTAATAAATTCTATTTCTTTTATAGATGTCAAGTGTCAATTCTCCTCCTTCTCCTCCTTCACCCATTTCTGAAAGCATCAGAATGCACCTGCCAAATATGGAAAGGCTGACTGGCCTCAATTGTAAAGAATGGCTTCGCAATTGGAGACTGGCTCTCGGCATTGCTGGAAAGCTACATCTCATTGAGTATCCGATCCCAGTTCCACAGGAACAAGTCATCATAAAAGGTTCTTATGATGAATCCGAAGAGATTCGTGACCTCATGCTATCAACCATTGACCCCGAGTTCCGCAAGGATTTTGAATCCTTGGGGCCATATGAGTTGATGCAACTGGTTGAGGAAAAGTTCCAGAAACCAGTTGAAGAGGAACGAACCAGTATCTTCAAAAGACTTGCAGAGTGCAAGCTGAAAGCAGGAAGTAGCATCAATTCGCATGTTGTTCAGATTGAAGCGTACATAGGCGAATTGTATAAACTTGGTTATTCCATGAGTCAGGAAGAGAGTGTTAACATCCTGCTCGCTTCGCTGACAAATGAGTATGATCTGTTCATTCAGACGTATAGAAAGGAAGACCAGAAAAAGACCCTCATGGAGATGCGTCCACTGTTGACTTTATACGAGTCACTCTTGGACAGGCATAGCTCCAATGGCTCAACTACTTCTAGATTAACTCCAGTGAAGAGACGTAACAAGAAACGGTCAAGATCGACTGGACATGTCTCAAACTGGGAATCCGCTAAATCGGATATAGTCACGGGAAGATTGGAAGACGCTCCAACTCTTTTGAAAGCTCAAGTATATCTAAAAAC
Organism: Cichorium intybus; assembly: GCA_023525715.1. Taxonomy (NCBI): domain Eukaryota; kingdom Viridiplantae; phylum Streptophyta; class Magnoliopsida; order Asterales; family Asteraceae; genus Cichorium; species Cichorium intybus. Next base: position 557,804 of record JAKNSD010000032.1, read on the forward strand.
CTCAAAACTCCTGTTCTAAGATTTCTTGATACATAATGTGACAGTCGCATTTTGGATTGTATGCAGGGAATCAAGAAGGCACGGGACTCTATCGCATAGGAGCACATTTGGATTGGATCTCCAGCTCGTGCAGTTTTGAAGTTTAGATAGATATTAAATATTGTTATTAGTCTTTAGATACATTTTTGACATTGTCTATTACATTGTTCAAGGATTTAACTTTTAATAAAATTGTCATATTTTCTTTTAACACCTGTTGTCTGAAATTATCCTTGAAATGTTATATGAATGTGTTGAATGTATGATTAGTAATAACTTGAATGTTGATGCATCCAAAGTGTTTGGATTCAAGAATTGTGTCATTTATGATTGTTAATACAAATGTTATAAGAATCAATTCAACCATAGGTCCAGTTGGACAGGATCTTGGAATCATTTGACTTAAAGTCACTTGATGAATTAATTTCTTAATGTGTCAAGAAATGAATCAACCAAAGGTCCAGTTGGACAGGACTTTGGAATCATCTGACTTGGAGTCAGATGATGATTAAGTTCTTTATAAAGCACATGTGGCAAGAAATGAATCACCCAAAGATCCAGAGGATATGATTTTGGAATCAGTTGACTTAGAGTCAACTGAATATTGCAAGTCTTGAACAAAGTCATAAGTTTACATAGATATGTAAAGGACATTGAGATTTAGAGCAACGGACACACCTGTTGTTGTGTATTGCTAGAATCTTGATATAGAACACAATTGTTTGTACTTCACGATATTCATCATTCGGTATGACGAATATGACATTGCTAATCGGGATAAGCAATTAAATTGAAACCTCGAACAGTTCAAGGACTTCAAAGGAAGTACAAGTTCCACAGAACCTGAGCGATAACATAAACTGAGAAAAAGATTTCACAGTTCATTCTCTTCCAAGAATATTAATGGTTATAATGTGTCTTAGGGAAGATAATGGAGCATTGGTCGAAACAGTTTGATCCTCGGTGTATGAGATACATTGCCAATTAGTTTCCAATAAGATGAACACTATACCAGTCAGTCCATATAAACCATACTCCGACCACATCCTAGACTAAGTAGGTCTTGCAGACACTGCCTGAAATGTAAAGCTGGGATTATCCTACTTGTACATAGAAAGTCCAGGGTCTTGTAGTGTTCATCTGAACCTCATGACCAGCTGAACTTGATCAGCATTGTCGTTTCATTAGCTATCCCACTGTAACTAAAGATCTCTTTTAGAAAGAACTCATGGTCTAAGGAAACAGTGGGAGTTGGGACAGTCCTAAATGAGTTTAGGATTAGCAATGAAAGAACCTTTTAGTCATCACTAGGCTTAGAGCAGAAATCAGATTTCTGCTTTACAACTGACATAATCTCCTCTTAACCAGTAGTATTGATCACCATCACAAGTAGTTGTGATCGGGGTGACATACTGATTAGTGGTAAAACACTGTAGTTGGTACAGATTTGCAATCCGACTACTTGGAAGCATTGGTGTGCCCGGCTGCTGCCAAATAAGAGGACCTTAGGATGAGACACGGTCTGTGTGAAAATTTGATTGATTTTACACCTGGTCTAAAAACCAGTGGGTGTAACTGAATCATCAAAAGAAAGCAACATGGACATATACATACCTTCAGAGCATCTAGTTGAGTGAATCGATACTCAGAGTCAAGCAATTGATTCCGAGTAAAGCACTCTCAATAGAAGATGAAATCCGAGAGGATTCTGCATGGCATAGTGTGAGTTGTTAGTGGAGCATGTGTGGTTTACCGGCACACTAATAGGGACACACATAGAGCATGCCATTACAAAGGTACATGGCCCCGGGTTTCGTCCCACGGGCATCTAACAAGAAAGGATATTCAGATTCTCAAAATATGCCAAAGGATTGGATTTTGAGAAAGGGCTGAAAGATTTCCATTAAAATGTCAGAAAGGTTTGGATTCTCAAAATGTGCCATAAGTCCTGGATTTTGTGAATAGCCTATAACCGTGTCAAAGCCAGTGGGAGTCGCCGTTATCCACTATCCCTACATGTGGGATAAATAATGGTTCTAGGAAACGTCTCTTTTTCATTACGAAGTGTAATGACTTGGTGTTAAGAGACGGATCGCTATGAAAGCCTTAATAGAAATACGGCATACTCAGGTGGTTGTAAACGTCTATGAGATAGATCCAGATTCTGCCAAAGATGTTCTTGATGAGATTCAAGATGCATAGACTTAGGAAAAGTTTTTCTTGTCATTGCAAAGTGTGATGACTTGGCATGAAAGAAATAAAGAAGGTGCAACATACTCATGTAATTCACAGTCATCTATTGGAAAGATGAAGTTGCCAGCATAGACCTAGCCATTGTAAGCATGATCTTGATAAGATTTAAGATGCACGAGAAAAGTCTCTGAAAGGAAAATAGTTTTTTGAAAATCATGACACAAAGGATTATAAATAATCCTTGGATTCCGAAAGGGTTTGGAATAGGATTAAATCGGGTTCCACAAGTTTTGGATCGATCATAAAGTCATGAACATGTCCTGATAACTTAATGCTTAGGGCATAGTAAGTTGGATTCAGGACATTGCCTGGCTGGGTATACTGGATGGATTGGTTGAACTCAAGTGAGAATTCATTAGGAAATGATTAGGGTGAAAGTGATAGTATTAATTTGAAAGATTTTCAAAGTGGTAATTATTAACATCAGGACATGATGTTAAAGGACTTCATGGTTAAAGAGTCTCGTTGGTATTCTGATGGAGCGCATGTGGTTCACCGGCACATCATAACACCTCGAAATAGTCTTAGGGTGCAGACCCAGAACCATAGGAAGTCACAGTACACACAGAATGGAGTTAAAAGAGAAATTGACAGGATAACATATTGAGATGTTATCGGATGAGCATCCGTTTGGATCATCTGCAATAAAATGTATAAGTATAAGATACTTTGGATACATAGAAAGAGTGTAAGGTTGATAAAGACATAGATGTAAAATTAGAATTGAAAGTTTAAAAGAAATCTTGAAACCGATAACAGTTTATGACAAGGTCCGACTTGGTGATTACCTTGTGGAGACTTGGTAATAAGCAGGAGTAGCTGCTAGTCAGATCTTTATGTTTCACTTTTGCATGTTTTACTTCCCAAATAATTTAATTATTCAGATAGGTCCACAGTCGCTCATACTTTGGGAAGTAAGTATTGAATCAAGACTGTCATGAATTGGTTTGTAGACTATCTAAGGAGTTAGACATAGCAATAGGATTGCTACAACATTCATGAGTACTTAGAAATAGAGATTTGAGTATTGGATAAACCCATGCTCAACAGATATCTGTAGGCCTCTCGATGATTTTGAAGTTGACTAAAGTGCTGGCCAGCCTGGACTAAATTGATGTGTTCAATTAGAAGTCCCAAAGTCATAAGCAAAATCGGAAATCGGGAAACAGAATATCGGACAGAGATTGATCTCAATCCATGTCTCGTGTCTGAAAAATATCCTGTTGGATGAAGGATCATATGATCACTTATCATTAGACAGAACTGACTAGGTCAGAGTTCGGCAGCGGTTTCTAGGAAGCTACAGTTGCTAATTAATTAGAGGTTAAATTGGTAATTTTAGTCATAGACTTATCCAAGTGGGAGACTGTTGGATTAGGTGTCTAAGCCATGACTAATAATTAGTATTTATCTAATTAATAGTAGCATAGTCCATTTGGGTTGCCCTCATAGTTGGAGGATTGGCAGAAAGTCCGGTAGAGAGAAAGATTGATTTATTATGTGATTAATAAATCAATAGAAATTAAATAAATAGTTTATTAATATATTTAAGTGATAATATATTAATTAGAAACTATAATAATTAATTAGAAATTTTTCTGGAATTAATTGGAACTAATTTGGCAGTTAAATTGATTAATTAAGGTGCAGGGACTAAAACTGTAATTATTCAATAGTTGAGTAAGTGACAGTTGAGTGAGTGAGAGTGGTGGTCGAAATTATATATGGAAATATATTTATTTTCGATTTTTATAATGAGGATAAAAGGGTTTGAATTATTAAGATAAAGGCTTATCTTAATTTGAATTCAAAAAGGTTTATCTTTAAGGTTTATCTGATCACCATTTGGAGTCTATAAATAGGGAGGCTCACCCTAACCCTAAAGCCACGATTTTGAAGCTCTCTCTAAAGGTATTTTCGGCCAACAACTCCAAGCTAGGGTGTGACTACATTTGAGGCAAGAGGTTTCTGTTGCTTTGCTTCCAAGATTCACTAAAGGTTGGTTTTTCTTGATCTTTCTTTTAGTTAATCTTTTTCTGGCCTTCTAGGAATTATTATATGTTTAATTAGGAGAAAAACTTAGATCTAAATAGGTTGCATGTGAACTTAGGATTTTTAGTTCATAGTTGCAGAAAACCTTTCAATATATATATATATATATATATATATATATATATATATATATATATATATATATATATATATATATATATATATATATATATATATATATATATATATATATATATATATATATATATATATATATATATATATATATATATATATATATATATATATAATCATTTGAGAACTAGGAGTTCAGATATATGGGTTAACTATATTTTATTCTACCTATATATCATATTTTAAAACATTTTTTTAATTTAAAATCATTATAAATATAAGGAAAATCTAGAATGACGAAAATACCCCTACTTATATTTTGTTGGAATACTTTCAATCTCTCAATCACACTTCTCACACAGTCGGTGGAGAGTGGAAACACAAACGTCGTCCATCGTACTTAGTCGTCATTGATAACGATCTTCAACACATATTTCTATCTTCAATAATATCATTGGCGCTGATTTTTGTCGTTCATCATACTTATTTGTTGTCTGTCGTACTTAGTCGTCTTTGATAATCGTTTGAAGAGGGAAATCGGTGTTGATGATTGTGCTTCCACTTTTTCAGCAACATGATTGTGTGAGAATCCGATAGAAAAATGTTGAAAAAAGCATTTGGATAAATATGATATTTTTGAAGGTTATAAAGGGTATATGTGATAATTAGATAGGTCGAGCAAATATAACATTTTGATGTTTATTTAGGACATATATGAAATTCTACCAAAAAATGAGTATAATTATTTCTACTTAGGAATTTTTAATATGGTTATGTTCATTTATGGTTATTGTTGGTTATGTGCTTATGGTCATGACAAGTTGGTAATGTTACTATATATAGTAAGGTCCTTTTGGGTTACACGCAAGAACTGATTTAGCGAAAAGAGATCGAAAGCATACATGAGGAACTAAGTTTATTAATATATCAAAGAAAATGTATACTGATTAAAAACTATAATTCAATAAATGGCTTAACTGTAAATATCAACGGTTTGAATTTCAAATAGTCCTTATCCACAAGGGGAGAAGATAAGGATGATGTGTATTATAAATACTCATCATAGTTATTGAATTAGAGGATAAGAAAACCATAAAATTCGTCCATCTCTTCTCCCCCTTCCATAGTTGGTCGATTTCTTCATAAACCATGTAGAAACATTGTTAATTCTTTAACCAAAGTGTTATACTACACCAACAGGTGCTAGATCATTGTCTTGGGTGCAATTTCCTTAGAAGAGTTCTTGTTTGGGCTCTAATCATCTTAGACACTTCAGATCTGCATTGAGTTAATCTTTAATGTCGTTCTTTTAGTTTACATTTGAAAAAGGCGCATGATCTTATGATCGGTGCTAGAATACGATTCTTGTTTTTGCTTCTGCTGTTCACGATTGTCATATTATCGTATTCCAATGGTGGTATATAGCCACTTGATTATGATTTTGTATTGTTAAGAGTCGTTTTGATCCGTTACTTTTTCATAAAAACATTTTTTAATCTGTAAATCTGTTCATCGATAGTGCCACTATCGACTATTGGTTGTATCACGATCTTCTATATTGGTTACGATCATCAGCGACTGCCACATCGTTATCCTTAAGGGTGTAGCGTCAAGACCTTTCTATTCTTATCGTAACCCGTTGGATGTTTCATGCCACCACCGTCGGCTTCTAGCGCCGCTATGGTCATGACAGTTCTTGTTTCAAGTCGTGTGACATCGATCCATAATGCCGCTACGGATTATCCATCGCCTCGTGAAATCTGAACATACAACTATAAAAACGAATTTTAAAGGACGGTTTTAATGGGGATAAAATATCAACAGTAGCTCAAATGGATCAAAATAAAGGATTTTAATGGGGGTAAAATATTAAATTTTAGTTTATATTGGTTAATACGATACTTTGATTTATTGTATATTAAATGATTGGATGATTCAATCATTAAAGTGATACAAACATTTTGTATACAATGTGGTTGAAAACCAATATCGTTTATCTACGTCAATGTGTTTATTTATGGATCTCGATCAAAATATTGTGTAGTATGTTTCAAAATGAAATTGTAATTGTATAAAAGCATGCATCGAAAGTGTATGGATCCGGTAACATTTTGCCTTGACTAGACCCGTGGTTGTGATGTGTGATTGATGGTTTGTTTGCGACTGGCGTGTCTTTATTGTTTTCATTGTATGCAATGTTTTTCCTTTTAATTTGTAATTCTAATAGATTAGTTAAAAAATTGTATCATGATAGTTAATGTAACAAAAGAAGACTTGAGATCACCAAGAAGGGAACCATGGAACTTGAAGGCAAGAGCAACTGGCGCTAGGATGCGAATGAGGGCAGATATTGGTGGGGATAGCAATACCGTCCCCGACCTCAAATGTCCATACCCATCCCCGCCTCCGCCCCATCATATCCCTGACGTATTCGAGTGAAAAAGTCCCTTATGGATTCGGGGAACCAAATGGATACCAAAAAATCTCCATACCCATCTCATTGATGACAAATTACAAAAAATGATCATGACGTTCTCAAGCTTGATAAGAAACTAAACTAAAAAAATACAATTTGACTTTTGTGTTGCTAAACAATAGCCATTGTTCTTCATAGCCATCAATCACCATCGAGTGCATCGTTGTACCAACAGCCTCTAGATTAGTTGTTTTAGCAACCACACAACTTAATTAGTTATAGGGATGTTGAACTTGATCTTCAGTCTCACTACAAGAAACATAGTAAAATTTTTTTACTAAAATTAGATTCAAGAAAATCAGATTGCAAATATTCAGCCTAATAACATTCTGTTCAATAAAAGATACTATCCTTAATAAAATCAGAAAAAAGATTGCAAACAAATTAATACATTCAGAAAATCAGATTCATATATACATTTAGAAAATTGAAGAAGCATTCAAATTACAAACATCCTTAATAAAGTCATAATTAATACACTATCATAATACATATGCAGCTTTCAGATAAGAAAATTAGATTACTTATGCAGAAAGTCGGAATGCCGAAAATTGGATAACAGAAATTTGGATAAGCAATGCACTTATAAGCATTCAGAAAAAATTAAAGAAGGAATTTGTATTTATCCAGAACCGATACATCACAAACACATATACTCAAAATCAATGTTCATTCTTCATTAAACATATCGATTTCATTATATCATAATACTACAGCAATAAATATTAAATCAGTATTCCATAAAAAAAAGAAACTTAATTGATGCAATTTTGAATTGGAAATTCCATGAAGACACTAGTGGTCGATGATCGAGTCTTGACAGTTGATGATCAAAACGGAGAAGACGATGGTCTGAAAATAGCGGAGAAGGCGATACCAATAGATAATCCAATATCGGTGGAGAGGAGTTTGAGTCGTCTTTCAAGAAGTCAAGAAAGAAACAAAGAGCTTGGGTTGGAAATTAGAATGCATCTTATATGCATGCCCTACACTTTTGATCAATGCACAATATCTAGTAATTTGAGAATATTTATTAAATGGGTCATATATATATATATATATATATATATATATATATATATATATATATATATATATATATATATATATATATATATATATATATATATATATATATATATATATATATATATATATATATATATATATATATATATATATATATATATATATATATATATATATATATATATATATATATATATATATATATAAGTTCTATTGAGAACTCAAATATTCATGAGATCTTGAGAACTCATTCTGATTGGTTAGATCATAAAAGGGCATGATAGTCATTTACCAAATATCTCATTTAATTCTGATTTTTTTATTTTTGGCAACAAAATAACCATTCCTAAAATCAAGCCTATTAGATTTGAATTTTCAAATTTAAAAAAAAAATCAATTTTTCGTTTTTTTAAAATCAGATTTTTTTGGAATATGATTTTTCATATTTTCGTTTTTTTTAATATGAGAATTTTTTAAATTTGAAAAGAACAAAAAAAATCCGAATTTATAAATTTTTTTTTTCGAAATTAAAAAAAACATATTAGTGTATTTGCATGTGTATATATGCACACTCGCAGACGCATATATGCATACTCAAAAATGCATATATGCATATTTTCACAATACATATATACGTATTCGTATTTTTAATATCTAAATGTAAAAAATAAATAAAGCATTTTATTATAAACAATAATATACAACTGTTTTTAACAATACATACATAAAATTTAAAAAGTACAACGAAAAATAATAAACGTTACATACAAAAAATATAAAAAATACAACGAAAATTCATGATGTCTTCATTCCTCAAATTTTCAATTTTCATTTCTTCAATTTGCTCGATAACTTCTCCAAAATCTGCAATAACATTAATAAAAATTAATATACATGTATATATTCATTAAAATAAATACATACATGCATATACGCATATGAACAAATGCACATCTATTTTATCATATATAGGCATATATGCATATGTGCACACACATTTATATGCATATAAACACCTATGCATATGTGCACATATGCACACAAATGTACACACACGTTTTTGCACATGTAATCACATATGCACACATGTGTACACACATACACATGCACCTCCATGAATTCACATTCAAAGGAACATATGCACAAACATGGATATACACAAGTTATCATATATATGCATGTATGCATTTATGAATATATGCACGTATGTATTTATGTATACGTATAGTTATGATAAATGTGTATATGTATATGTGCACAAATCTGCATGTGTACATGTAATTGTAAATCAAGAATTTAAACCAAGAATCAAGAATTTCCCTTTTCATAAATAACAGGTACCTAGAGTTCACATATAATACCTAAATTGAGAAGTAAATTTACAAGTTATGATCAGTGAAAGCGCCATATAGAAGAAAGTAATTAAGACCAATATGGAGTCTACATGTCCATATGTGTATGTGCACATATGCACATATATGCATATGTATGTGTGCATGTGTACGT